>JAOTQP010001179.1:40365232-40382678 GCA_026413545.1 Cichladusa arquata
ATGGGCGGCGTGGGGAGCCTCCGGCCGGGGCGCAGCCCGCCGCCGGGCGGCGGGGCCGATGTCCAGCCGTGCCGCTGCTTACTGCGGCCGCCGAGGAGGAGGAGGAAGTCTCCCCGCCTGCTTCCTCCCTCCCTGCCTCCCTCCTTCCCTCCCTGCCTCTAGCCCAGCGGCCCGCCGGCAGTCCGGCGCCTCCCCAAGGCCTCTCGCCGCTCGGAGCAGCGCTGCCGCAGGGCGTGCCGCCCCGCACTGCGGCGGTGCCCCCTCGGGACAGCGGGAGCGGGGCCCGTGCCGGCACCCCCGGCGGGCCGCAGCCCTCCCCGAGCGGCCCCGGAACCATCCTCGCCCTGTCCCGCGTTCCGCGCCCCGGGCAAGGGCACCGCCGCGGGCCCCTCGCCCTCGCGGTCCGGCTGCGCGCCCCCGAGTCGGCACGGCGCTCCGGGGATGGGGGCGACGGCCCGGGGGCAGGGGGCAAAGGTCGCTATCGACGGGCGAGCCGGCCCCCACAGGCACGTGTAGGGAGCGGGGACCGCCCCATCCAGGCGTCAGCGGGGGCGGTGAGTGCCGGTCACTCACAGGGACACGCCGCGCCTGTCGGTGTATGCAAAAAAGTCAAGGATGGCGGTAAAGGGATAGGTTAAGGGCAGGGATATCCTTAAGCTGTCACGGTGACGCCGGTTTCATTGTCAGGTGAATAACATTCTAGCAAATCCGTTGCCGTGAGAAGGCACCAGGAACGCAGTTAAGAGTTTCTCTGAAAGTGAGGAAAATGCCTCTGAGCCTGTGTCCATGCATCTCTGCGATGAGGAGAAACAGCTGCGTGTGCGGAGCGAGCCCAGCGGGTTTGGTCCTCGGGAAGAGTGGAATAGTGGGGAAAATGACATGTGCATTAACAAAGAAAATACACAGCGAAATTTACTATCTGGAGGGGTGCACTTGCTGTCCTCCGTGGAACAACAGTAATTCTCTGAGCTCTAAATGTGCAAACAGAGAATTTGTTTCATTTTGCACATCACAGTAGCTGCCTTCTCCTGTGCAATGCTGTGAGTGGGAAATGTTTCCACAAATCCTGCATCAGCCAGCATTCCCCCACTGTACCAGTCTTTACTCTCACTCCGTGTAATTTGGTTGATGTTTTCATCTAGTGTGGGAGCAGGTGAGCAGGATTAACGACTCTGGGGTTTGTAGCAGACTACTGATGTGATTCTTGTGTCCCAACAATTTTGTAAGGTCATTCAAAACCTTTCTTGATTTATTTGCTTAAGCTTCATGGAGTGTTTCAGGTCTCCAGCCCTGAAATCAGAAACATCTTCTACAGCTCCTATCTCCTGATGCTGTGAAACATGAGGGTCTGAAGTACTTTCCTGTCACATCTTCCACTTCACCTTTCTGAGGTGTCTGCACTTTTTTTCTGATTTCTGCTCTCTGGCATGCACGTATAGCATGCATGAAGCCCTTGCCAGTTCACAGCTGGCAGAAAGTGATGAACAGAGCAACTATTGCTTTTGTGATGATTCATTTTTCACTCACTTCCTTGGGGGAAGTTGCTTTAAAACTACTCCCATGCTGAAGGTAATACCTAAAAGTGCGTTGTGGGGCAGACTTCCTTTTTTGTAAGCCCTCCAAAAATGGCAAATTTGAATACTAATTATACACTACAGGAAAAGGTGTGAAAATAGCACCAGTCCTTCAGCTAAGACAATCTTCCTAATCTTTTTCTATGTAGATTGTCTTCCAGAAATAAGCAAAGAAAAGATACTTTTGTAGTATGGAGTTACTTCAACTGTTAGTCTAACACACATTCCAGACTACAGACTGGCTGGAAGTTCAGGAAGGCTGTTTCTGTGCAATTTGGGACAGAGGTCTTGCAGACATAACCTGACAGTTGTGGTGCACTGCACTTCATTTGCTTCTGGAGCTTTGGTTTCCATTTTCCTGTTAGTTCTGAGTTTAAATAAAGCCTTTGCAAGATAACATCATTGCAAAAGCTAGATCCAGGTTTTATTTTTTTCCTGGGGTCATTTTACTCAAGTAAAAAGTACGATAAGACATACTACCTCTAGTCTAATACCCTGTTAGGGTAAGTGCCATATTTGGAAAATGGGCAAGCTTTTAGCAGTGTACAAAAAGCCTTCAGATCTGCTTAAGGTCTTCAGGTACTTAAAGGCAAGGTTTTGTCTAAGGTTTAAAACAGCTGTTAACTCATTTTTCTAAATAGAAACATACTGATGGCTATCCAGAATTACATTCCTTGGTAGTTTGTATCAAACAGATCCAGAGGAAAGTTATAAAAAGCTTTTTATTCCTCCTTTGTTGTGATTTTTGTTTTAAAGTTTACAAACTTGTAATACTGCCTGAAAAACAGTACAAAATTGGAGTCCAGGCTTCCATACCTCTCCCAGTGGTCTGGAAGAATCAGTTACATGTGTGATTTTTAGGGTTCTTACTGTGATACAATGTTGAAAACTGTGGGATTAGATATTGTTTCACAAAAAATTGAAAAAGTTAAACATCCACTGCACAGAGCATCTCTTCAAAGCTGCTAGCCTCTGAAGCGGTGTTTAAGACTTCAAGAAAGCCAGACTTTGCAATGGGATGATTTCTGCCATGAATCCTTCATTATCTCTGTTTTGTTTCTGTTGGTGCTGCTGAAGTCCCTGGTGATTAGAAAAGCAAATTACCACAATTAGGGCTGGCTAGATGGAAAAAACTTATCATGGACCTGGAAAATTGATATGATAATTGACCTGTGGAATGCCTCAAAGGCAGTGGGGAGTATTCAGCTAAAGAGGTGAGACAACCTGTAACCCAGGCAAGGTGCCCATGCAGCAATGCCCACAGCATGGGTAACAGCAGCAGCTGGAAACCACTGTGCAGCTGGAGCCCTTGGTCTAATCACTGTCACGGAGATGTGGAGGGACAAATTGCATGGCTGGAGCACGGCATCAGTGGGTGTGAACTGCTCAGAAGGGACAGACAAGGAAGGAGGAGCGGGCAGCAGTGGGGGTGATGTTGCCCTCTGTATGAATAGTGGATGAACTACAGAGAGCTGCTGTGGAAAACCAGCAATGAGCAGGTAAAATGGGTAAAAAATACAGGTAAAAATTGGGGTCAAACCAGTAAGGGAAACCTCATGGTTTACTACATGTTTACTACAGACCACCAGGTCTCCGTGGGAGGATGTTAATGAAGTGTTTTTACTTCAGCTACAGGAAGATTCACACTCCAGGCTCTGATCTGGATGGGGGACTTCAACCACTCTGGCATCTGCTGGGAAAGCAGCACTGTAAGCAGGCCAGGAGACTCTTGGAATATGTTGAGGATAATTTATTAATTCAGGTGATAGACAGCCCAATCAGAGGAGATGCATTAGCAGACCTGTTATTTACCAATATAGATGAAGTAATTGGAGATGCCAAAATTGGTGTCAGCCTGGCCTGAAGTGATCATTCTTTGATTGAATTTACAGCCTTAAGGGATATGGGCCAGATGAAGAATCCTCATGTTTAGGAAAGCAGAAATTGTTTGAGGAACTAGTGCACTGAGAGCCTGGGAAACTGCCCTCAGGGGACAAAGGAGGTAAAAATTGCTGTCAGCTCCTTAAGGACCCTCTTCTCAGAGTGCAAAAGATCTTGTTTCCCTGTAGGTAACCAGGAAAGGAAGGCAGGAGACCTGCATGGCTTAGTTTGGCCTCCCAACTAAAGATAGAAATGCAAAGGAGAGATACCCATCCTGAGAAGAATATAGATACTGTCTAGATGTATGGAGAAGGGAACAGGAAAGCTGATGGACAGTTGGAGCTGCAGCTGTCGAGGGATTCAAATACTAAAGGCTTCTACAGATATATTGGATAGGAAAGAAAGATTAAGGAAAATGTGCCCCCTCAATAAATAAGACAGGAGAACTAGTGGCAATCAATGTGAAGAAGCTAAGTTACTCATCAATTATTTTAGCTTCAGTTTTAAATGTTAGACTGTCTTCCAACATTTCTAAAGCCCCTGAACCTCAAGTCAGGAACTGGGTGAATGAAATTCAGCTTTGAGACCAGCTGAGGAACCTGAACATAAATAAGTCCATGGCACTCAGTGAGAAGCAACCCTCCAGGACATAAAACCTACTTTGCTCCAGCTTCCAATGCTGTAATATTTCCAGTCTCAAGAGAGACTCAAGATTAATTTTCTTGAGAATGTGGAAGCAGAATTTTTGTTGAATATTTCGTACAGAGGAATGGCAATATTCACCAATAATCCTCTTGGGAAATACTAGCCATAAAGATTGTTTTAGTTTCAATAAGTTTCATTTAGGTCCTACAGCAGAGTTGTATCAGTATATTGTTGGATTACTTAATCAACCTCATTTCCATTTGCCTTCAATTAGTTTTGCATTTAATATTCATACATTTCTGGAGTTGGCTAAAAGAGAATGAAGATGGGAGCTGGGATTCGGAATTGATAATGGTCCTTGAGGAGGATTTAACAGTGAAGCAGAAAAATTATTTCATCATTACCTTAGTGAGGAGTAAAAGAACATTAAAGGACTGGAAACTAGTTTCATTTTTTCTCTTTTGGCACAGACATTGCCACTGTCTTAATAGTCACCTAATAGAAACAAAAGAAATGTGCTGAAGATACTACCTAAGCTGCAGGTTCGTGGTGAATGAGTTTTGAAACATGCAAATGTGGTGTGACCTCTCTACTGCTTACTATTCAGGGCCCAGCAGCTTTGCAGAGAAAGAGGGAAGCATTTTACCTAGGTATGGCCAGGATCCTGTGTTAGGGTGATGCCAAAATCCAGAGCACATATTGCTTCCAAGCTGATTTATACCCAAGTTTACACCCATTTAGGAAACGTGTGCCGCGGCAGGGAAACTGAGGCAGCAGAAACCGTACTATCAGCAGGCCTTTAGGAGGTTATCAGATGAATTTACTGCGTGAAATTTGGGCTGCTTTTCTGCCTACCACACACATTATGCAGTTACCTCTCTGACTTCGAAATAAACATGGTGTGGAGCTGATAACCTCTCTACTTGACTGAATTAATGAAGATTTTTGTGCCCAAGGAAGAACTTCCTCTTTATCTTGGAGTCTAGAGGTTTTTTTGAATGATACTGTAAAAATTTAGCACATTTTCAATATGATCCATCTGTATTGCTGAAAAGCAATAGCTTTTCAGGTATTGTTCAGGGAGCCAGTTTCTTCCTGTTTGTATATAGCACCAAGGATAATTAAACCATATGATAAAAAAAGAAATTCTGCAGGCTCATGCACTGTTACTTTCCTCCCCATCTGCTTCAGGAGCTGGATATCTTGCCTTTGTTGCTTATAAACTGTTAAGTCCATGGACACTATTTACAAGTGAGATGGAAGGGAAAGGCAGGATTTTAAAGGGCACAGCCAACAGCTGACCTAGGAACAGGGAGAGTGGGACACTAGGATTTTCTTTACTTTTCAAAAAACCTTTAATGTAGTTTCCATGCCTGATGAGAATATTTGAAAGCAAATCTATAGTATACCATACAAAACAGCAAGCATGAACTGGATGGCAAAAGGTAAGACCACCCAAATTGCACATTTTAAAGGCACTTAATGATTTTGCTGATTTGAGCTTTAAGAACAATGTTGCTTTTACCTGAAAATCCTAAGAAGTGTTTCCATTTTTATGGCCAATATCCAAGATCTCTCCTCCCTCTCTCCATAGGTATTTGGGACTCACCTTTTTGTTACTTTTCCTTATCTCTGTCTTCAAGGACATCCTGTAGGGACATGGTCTCTAAAGTGAAGAAACACTGGGTGTGGGACACTCTGCAAGAGTTGCACAAAACAATCCATTGGTTTGCATGAAGAAAATATCTTCTGCATCATTTATAAATAAAATAAAAATCAAAATACTGTGATATTTTTTCAATATCCATTTTGGTTCATGTTTTATCATGTACTTAGCATTTTATTACATATAAATGTATTAATATAACTACTAAATAAACAAGCATATACTCCAATATTGAGGCTGTGTGCTCAAAAACTGGTTTTTAATAGGGCTGCGCAACAAAAAAATTGAAAAATATTGGCCTACATTTTCTTTGTATGAGGGGCTAAGAAAGGAAAATAAGAACTCATATAGACTTTATTTATTCCAGAGAGAATTATTTTCTAGGTCAAGATATTGAGTACTCTTGAGTCTTCGTATTTGATTAAATAATGAAAAGTACGAGTAACATTATTTCCCCAATGATGCTTGAGACAAGATTGTCTCCTGTCTGTACTTGTTGTTACACCCAAAAGTAATCTCTTTGCAAATATCAGTTTAGGTTCATACTTTGTGCTTTATTGTCTTAGTGCCCGTAGATCAGACTCGTCTGTCCTATGTTTCTCTGGAGAAGGCTGAATTTTGCAGAATGCCCTTTGACCCACATTTCAAAACTGTAGTGGTCATATTTCCATGACAACCCCAAGTGTTTTATGAATTACAGTTTTAAAGTTTACAATTTTTTTAGTAAGATTGTATGGAGCACAGAGAAAACACAATTCTTAATATTCAGTGACACAAGTTTTTGTTTTCAATATATTTCTGGTAATGTCCTAATCCCAGCCTTGTTGTAATGTGAATAAAGCACTTCATCCAGCTTTAGATGTATAGATTAACAAGAAAATTTAATTTGTTACTGTGCCTCTTTCAGAAATTTTGCAGGCATTTCTCATAGTCTCACATCCATCTACCCATCCTATTAGTCAGTAGTTCCCAAAATCATTCCATCATACAGCCATCCATCCATCCATCCATCCATCCATCCATCCATCCATCCATCCTCTGCTTTTTGGAGCTGGACCTGTATGTAAGTAAGTATCTGTCCTTGTGTTGATATATTATCAAAAGCACAATTAAGCATTTCTTATGTACTATAATGAGAATTCCAGATTACATTTTGTCATTTGTGTATATTCTGAGATTGTTTTTACATTTCAAAGTTTTGGCAATGTACTTTGGGTTTACAAGAGAAAGTGTTGTTCTGTGGTGATGAAGTTGAGATAATATTCAGATCACTGAATATCATGTCATGTCATTGAGACGCGACACAGACATCAAATCAAGATTTTACTTTTTTTTTTTTGAGTGGGAGAACTCAAACTTTTAAAATATTCCTCATATAGAAACTTCAGTGGAAATTTGATATATTTAAAGGAAAACAAACACATTTTTCTTGTGAATGTGAAAAAAAACCCCCAAAACCAAAAGAATGAGATGGAGGTTATAATTCCAAGTTCATCTTCTCCTCAGTCATAGGGGACATGAATATTCCTTGGAGGAAGACTATCTTTCTGCCAGGAGTAGTATCCAACACTGTGTTTCAGGCTATGGTTTCCAACTACTCTAATAGTTACTGGAAATGGTAAAACCTAGGAGAAAAAGGGAGGATGAAAAAAGTTCACTTTAGTGTGAAGAAACCTATTTCTCCCTCCCAGTTAAATTAGTCAAAATGTCAGGATCCAGGAACTTCAACTCATGGTACCCACAGGTTTGCAGGACTAATGCTTCTGCCAGAAGAAACCTGGAAAATACAGCTAGACTGCTTTCAGATTAGAAATGAGGTTCCTGTTTTCAAGGCACAGGGCACTTGAACATTTCAGCAACTTGCCAAAAGATGTGGCAGCATCTATATCTCATGTATATAATTTAATGCCTTAAAAGAAATCATGTTATCCAGCCACAGGAGAATTGCCCGCAATACTGTGAACTTTATTTGTGTTGAGGGCATGGCAGCTTGTTAGATCCCCTGTGCAGATACACACAGGGGTGTAGAAGAGGAAGGCTATCTGACACCTTGTGCAGAGTAATGAAGTTAGGTACAGGTTTTAACAGAAAATAAAACACACATAGATATAGCTATAGATATATTATGCATTTATTGGATATCTTGCATATATTATGTAAGTGCAATTAAAATGCATATAACATTTTTGTTTTGTGGCTTGTCCTATTGCACTGATTTAGACCTAACTTTAAACGTCATGCTTGGATAATGAATAAATCATGCTGTGTTTCAGTGCTCACTGTCCTGACGTACAGTTCCTTCAGTCCTGGTAATCTATAGGAGAGGAATCAAAGGCTGAAGACAAAAACAGACTCTCTGAGAGACTTAGTGTTCTTTGAAGTCTGTTGCAGTAACAGAACCGAGAAGGAACGTCTGTCACAGCTTGAAAAGGAAAAGAAATCACAGAGATACTTATTAAACATATGCTTCAGTGTTTTAAGTCACAGGTGTTCCTTCATTAGTTTATCCCAGGGCTTGGAATCAATCTGCATATTCAATTATGCAGTGAATCTTGAGGAACTGACTTACAGCACAAGCTGTTGAGTGGTAAGTCCCTACTAACTGCATCAGAAAAAGCTGCCTGCAAGAAAGTTGCAGAGTCCCTGGCTGCCTGAATAACCTCAAAGGGATTCATTCACATCACTACTGCTAGTGCTGCCCTATCAGATGGCTCTGCAATTATTCTTTTAAGTCACAGAGAACTAAAAATTACCTGGGATACAAGACAGACAGTTACCACTAATTGAACTGAGGGAGAGGCCACTCAGAGCAGCAAGATACCTTAAGCAGCTTTTGAGATCCAGTTCTTCACTACCAGATTTTATTACTAGGGACACATGAGGCCAAAACACAATATTTAATGAGCCACAAAGACTGAAGGAATTCCCAGGAGCCCAGGAAGTTCAGGCATCTTACTTCTTTCTAAAAACGGAAAATGGGACCATAGGGACAACTAGAACCTGGGGAGAGATTCTTAGACACATTATTAATAATTACATCTAGAAGCACTCAAAAGCATGTTACAAGGATAGAAAGCAACTGGTATGGATTTGTCAAGAATAGATCATATCAAAGCAATACAATCTTTTCCTTTGACAGCACATTTGGCTTTACAGGTAAGAGGGAAGTTGCCAGTGCAATAGTTCCGATATCAACAAAGCATCTGAAACTGATTTCCCTGGACTTCTTTGAAAGAAAATACGGAAAACAAAAAGCCCTCCAGGCAGTGAGAGGAATCACTGTGCTTCATCCCATGGAGCAATTTGAATTCCCTGCTGGAACAGGGATGTCTGTTTCTGCTGACTGGCAACTTCTTTTTTTGAAAGTCTCTCAGGCTACTGTTCTTCTAAGCTGTTTCTAACTCCCCAAGTAAGGCAGAGAAGTCTGTGCCACTGCAAGACGCTTATCTTATTCTCGATAACTATCCATAGCAGGCTGAGCTATCAGGCCTGGATGATCCATGCACAGCCAAAGAACAATTCTACAGCACCAATGGAGACAAAGCTGATTTCTCTGTCACTGGCCACTGAATCAGAACACAGTTTTCAAGGGAGGGAGAAAGATGTTATGAGGGAGGATAGGATTAGGAGAGCTTTCATGTGACTGTGGCTGAGCTAGGGATAACTGTGCTTCCCTATTAAACTCAGCTCTGCATTCTTAGGACCATTTTTTACTGCTGTCAAGCAGGAAAGCCTTATGTGACTCACTTTACAGCTGCTATCTGAAAATTGACTGGCAGCCTAAGTGAAGCTAACTGGTCATTGTCGTATGATGTGCATGTTAAGATGACAGCAGCAGCAAGCTGGAGTGTGCCCAGAAATAGGCTTAGCAGCATAAGTTTGTATTCTCTCAAAATCCTTCTCTTGTGTGTTCCTGCATATCTAGCCTCTGAGCCCTGTGCTCAGCCTTTCTATGCAGGTCAGGAGCTGCAAAAGAGCTATTCATTAGGATGAACTCTTCATGCTCTGAAGAGGTTTCAAAGCAAGTCAGTAAGCAGCATATCTACCCCAAGCACCAAAGATCAGATTATGCTATAGGCTCTGCTGGAGAAAATATTGCCATAAAAGGGCAGATTAAGTCCCAATGAAGATAATATTCTTCAGTGTCCACCGGGATATGAAATGAATTGCATATAAATTTAACCCTCTGTGTGGCTTACATTGCATTTATAATGAAATTATTTCTTCTCACTTTTATGTATTTCAAGTATTAGTGAAGCTGTGCCCCAATTGCTGCAGTCAATTCAGTAGTTTAGAGATGTCCTTATGCCTGGTTTGAATTTACTGGTCTTTCATCTATTGCTAGTAGCATAGGAAAGTTTAGTAGCCTGCAAGCACTCTACTCTAGGGGTTTTTCCTCCTTTTCCAAGACCTGTTGGCATCTAGTGTTTGTCCCGCTGGCAGTGGGTGAAGGCTAAGATGTCAAGTGAGCTTTTCTTTTTGCTCTATCAAACTTGAGATGTCTTTGAGTCATCTGCGCTACAAAGCTCAGGTGTCAGAGACCATACTTCCTGGCTTTGTGGTTTGAAATGTTACTTTGTTATCTCATGGGAGATTTTTCTGGTTCAGTTCTGCCTATCGTGAAATAAGAACAAAATAAGAACAAGGCTACAGAATATCATAATACATGAGACACTGTTGCATCATTACCACAACATAAATCCTGAAGTCTCCTCTTCTGCTAAACTCCTGCCTGGTATCAGTAAAACCTATCCAGTGTCACCTGCCTGAGGTACAGATACCACAGATACTTCAGGGAAGGGGTTCTTTCTGACTGTGTATCTCCTTGGAGTCTTATCAGAGACACTTCCCCTCTCCATGCAGTCATAATATCAACAGGATAATAGACTCAAGTTTAATGGTTACTGATACGGCAATTCAGATTTTATGGCTTACTTCTGTCTGCAGGTGGTATCTCATACACACCATAAAGGCTTAAAAAGAACCCTAAATTGCTTGTAGACTACATATTATTACAGATTATTTTTCACTATATATATTTTTTTTTGTGGTGGAGATGCTAATGTTTGCTTTTATTTAGGGGCTGGGGAGGAGGACACTGTACCTTGCTGAGGAAACTGAAGCTGTTGTCTGGTCTTTTGACAGTGAAATGGGACATGCTGAGGCACAATGGCTAAAACTGTAAAGCATACACCATCATTGCTTCAAACCTCTTCTTTGTTTCCAGTCACTGAGATGTGGTCATCCACTGACATTAAGCTGTGTGCCAGAAACCATAAAACCCTAGAAATACACTTGGAAAATCAGTTTGCACTAGAGAGTAGGGCCTTTACAGTAACCACAAAACTCTTTATTACACCTGATGTTTTTGATAGAAAATGAAGGAAGCCGGATGATGTAGCACTAGGTTATAGTAATGCCTTTCATCAGCTAAGTGGAGTTGATCACTAGGAAGAAAGAAGCAACTATTAGCTTACCTCCTCATATTAATTCAACCATGCCTGAGGGTGTGGAACTGTCAAACAAACCTGATCCTCTGCATAAAGCATGAGTTGAGTCTTAAACATTATTACTCAGATATACAGGTAGTTGCAATCTCCTTAGAATTGTCTCATCAGGAATGAGAGAGATTTTGTGCAGTGAATTGTCAAGTGCATCTTCTTAGCTATGTTGATTATACATTGTGCAAATTCTGTATCACCTGTGTTCATGTTGCCCATGATTCTCCCAAAGATTATTAACTGTCCAATACAGGTGGGTGAGTCTTGCAGTAATGGTTTTAGGGCTAGAGATCTGCTTCAGAAGAGATGTGAAACAATACAGAATCACTGGCACTTCCCATTTCATCAGATTTCCTGTCATAAAACACCGGTTTCGGAAGTTATGAAATTATTTCCTTTTTTCATTTAAATAACAGGCTTTTAGAGGTCTCAAGCTCACAGAAACTTTGAGAAGCTAACATTTTCAACTTTTCAAGTCTCCAACCAGAAAAAAAAACGTAAATCACAGAGTCAAAAATTGAAATGATACACAATTTCAAAATGTTTCTTTTAAAGTTGTTTTTCATGTTTCTTATGCATCCAAATTATTTGAGATGCCAAAATCAAGCAACTATAAATGTCAGAACACAGAACTCTAGGTCTTTATTTCCATAACTATAGGAACACAGATAGTTAGCTCTTTGTTGGTTTTTCATCTCATGATGCTACTTCAGGGACTAGAGCCCAAATACAAACTCAAACCTTGGGATCAAAGCATGAAAACTGAATGGTTCGTACTGACAAAGCTTTTGTAAAACTTTGAAATCAGAGGAAAAACTACTTGTATTTTAACAAATTAAATAATTTTCAATACCAAAGAAATATGATAGGAAAACCTGCCTAGACAATATCCAGCAGTAATTCACATTGAAGACAAGCAAATGTAAAACAGTAGGCTGAAATTAAGTGCCATCTTGATCACCTCCTTCTAACACGAGCAGCTCCTACACCTGTTTCCAGGATCCTCCCATGTTTTGGGGTCCATTTCGGCTCCTTTTGTATTTTTTTTTCAGCCCTCAAGGAGAAAGCTTTGTCCACCAAGCACTCATTCTTTATTCTATCTTTCCAAGCTTTCTCTAGTCACCTCTATCGTGCTGGCCTAATTTTGGATTTCCATGAAATGTTCTATATAGGACTTTGAAATCACTTAGAAAGTTTCAGTTTGTGCAAAAAAAAAACCCCTTCAGCTCAGTCTTACAGATGTGTTTCTGGGAAAAAAAAAACATAGGATGCTTGTTCTTGCTCCTTTGATGTGGTTCTGATGCTAAAATCCAAGGCTTCAGTTCTGTGAGAATCTCTATTGCCAAATACGTAAGGAAATTATTATTCCAGTACTTGCAATTCCTTTCAACAGCTGATCCTGTAACAGCTTAGTAATGGAGTCTGCTTGTCTCCTTCTGTGACTAAGACATTTTCTTCTGTGCAGCTGTAGTTTTGAAGACCCTGCAGAGCTGAGTGTGACATCCTGATTTGACAGCTGGGCGAACTGCAGTGCTTGCAGAGGAAAACAAACGGTAACATTTCACACAGATGCTCAGGGACATAGCAGAGCTCCTATTTTTTTCTCAGATAATGCGTCAAAGTACCTGTCCTTTCCTCTTTGTCCATGCTGGGCCAGTTAGAGTAAACACTTTGGTTCACTGTGGTTTGCAGTGAATTAATTAATTTATGAGGACCAGAATACCACTGTGGACACTGTTACAACTCCTGTGCAGATACAGGTGTTGTCCATCTGATAAGAGAAATGGTTGTCTTGTGATTACTCAGCTGACCTGGAGTACAGCACATAATTTACTATTTGGGATTTTTTCAGCTTCACCCAAGATTGTGCCATGGTGTGCCCACATATAATCAAGTGGTAGGAAAGGAGTGAGAGTCCTTGCATATGCTCAGCAGGTGCTTGGACTATTTTACTGGGAGAAGTACAGGTAGGAAGAACTGTGAGTTCTGAAGCAAAATTCTGAATAATTAGAAGCCCAAACATTTCAGATTCCTCTCCTGCTTATGAATCTATAACTCAATAAAGCAAATAAGCTCTGCTGGTAGTGTGCAATTTAGTTGTTATTCAGGCACCAGGTGCGGGAAGAATGCATTAAAATGCATGCTGACTGGTAGAAACATAATCATGGAAGTTGTACAAAATTGGAATATATTTGCACAATGCATTAATTTCATCTTTAAGTGTACTCCACAATATTTCTCTTACAGATCAGTGCTTGATGCAAAATCCTTTGGAGGAAATGTGAAGCATCCTGGAGGATTATGGATTGGTGCCTCTGTGTAGCTATCCATTGATAATTTCTCTCAATAAACTTAGGAAGCTTAATTAATCTCTGTCAGAAAAAGAAACTAAAAGATCTTCTGGTAATGAGATCCATAGAGAAGGTAGCAGCTTATGAAGAGACAACAGATAAAATAGATATGGGAATTATCAGACCATTTCAAATCTTCCGGGAAGATATACTATTGTTTATCTCTCACATACAATAATTAGACAGAGAATTTTCCCAATAAATAGTTATGTTACTGTGGTTTTGGCTTGAACTGCAGAGGTGCCATATCTTTGACCAATTCATTCATTTTTACCTGTGAGTGCACCCTGGCAGTCAGTGTGGTAATGCCATTCTTTGAAATTGGAAGCAGTGTCCCATCCCTCTTCTGATCACAGCCATAAAGCATTGCTGCCTCCACAGTAATGCTTCCAGCTTCTTCTTTTTCCTTTTTTTTTTTCCTGCACATGAAGAAAGTTGCTTGTTATGACTCCTGCTTCTTGCCCAAACCTTGCAACACCTGAAGCAAACAGCAGGTGGTCATCTCCATAGCAGAATCCGTTCTTCGCTCCATGGCTGATGTTGCACTAAAATTAGTGGATTTGTAAGGATATACAGATTTCACTTACACTGGATAAATTATTGTTTTGAGAAGTTTTATTACTGGAATGAGCCAATCAAACATATTCTGACATTGTAAAGAAAAAAAAACTGAGAAAGACAACTTTTTCTTTACAAACAGAAACATTTTTCTACTATTTTAGTAGAAGGCAAAAGCTCTTTGCATAGGAAGGTGGAAAATGGTGATTTCTTATAGTGCAGTGGATTAAGCAATATTCTTCTGGCATCCCAACACTTTTTAACATGGACTCTACTGTTTGCCAAAGATGCCTGTCAACATAGTTACATACCCTACAGCATCATATCCTATGTCTCTGAGGAGTCCTAGTACTGATAGTTCATTTCAGGATTTGCAGTGGGAAAAACAGATAAAGAAATGACAGGACTTAGCACCAGGAGCATGTGTCTTTCTTATAGACCCTCTATGGAAGTTGCTCAGACTTTGTTAAGTTGTGCTTAAAATAGTATTTTTTTAGAGATAATACTACTAAGAAAAAAAAATCAAAGTATAGAAAAACTTACTTCAGGTGCTGGTAATCTCAAATTGAGCAGTGTAGAATGGGTGTGGCATGCTGTGCAGATCCCCCTATAGGAAGTTTACTAATTTTTTGTTCATCGTGCAATATTTTCTTGGAAGGAAAATAATCCTATTCAATATTTTCATTGTTCAAGTAAAGGGAGTTCCTACATGAACTTGTTATTTCACTGTTAGACAGAGACAAGGGCATGCATGTGGTGTAATCATCGATGTGAAGCGGGACCCGGCTGTAGGTTTCTCTGCTACAGTCAGCAAGTCTCTTTATCCTGTGATTAATAGGTGCACACAGCTCTAGGCAGTCTGAAGGCCAAGCTGTGCATGTCACACAGCAGAGCAGAGCAAGCACAGCCCTGGCTTTTGTCCACTCACACTGTCTCCTGCACGGATCACTAGTTCAGTGTACAATGGTCTTCCAATTAGGTCCATTACATGGAATTCGCTGATTCAGCAGCATAGGGTGTTCTTTTGTTTATGCTTTTGTTTTAAATACCCAGAGATTCTGAGTATCTCTGGTGCTGCTTAGTAAATTTACGCTTTACTTTTGTGAATAATGTAGCAGGGCAGGAGCCCATGTGCAGCAGGTAAGGAAGGGTAAAGATGGATATTTCTGAACGAGGAGACAAAAATCTCATATCCTGGGAGAAATGCTGCCTTCAAACTCATCATTACAAGGAACTGCTGAAAGTGTGTCCTCTAAGTGAGGACCCAGTCTCCACCTGTGCTGATCCTCATCCCAGAATCCTCTAGCCTAGAACAAGGACCTATGTCTTTTTTAAGGATATATAAGGTCTCAATAATTTTGGTATTGGAGGTGCCAGACATCTTTTCCATACTACATTTGACTGCTAATGACAGTTCCTAGTGAGGTGGCGGGATTAAGTTTAGTCAACCTCAACTGGAGCATTAGGAAGACATCAGCAAATTACTGACACTCTAGACCTCTTTTTTGAAGTGAAATTAACTCAACTTTTTCCAGCTTTCTCTGTCACATTTTGTGAGCCTCTCTGAGTTTTACAGTTTTTCTTCATCTTCCTTGGGATCTCCCTGGACAAGTACTGACTTCTCCAGTTAACATAATCTAGAAATGTACTGGAAGAGAGTCACTGCCTCTCAAATAAAGCAATGCACTTTTAATATACACCAATACCAAGCTGCATCTCCCTGACACACATTAAATTATTTTTTATCCAATATAACTCAGAATCCTTTTCTGCCTTTCTGTTGACTAACTGATACTTCCCCATTTACTTGTATATTTAACTCTTCATTATTTTTGGAATCCATTATTACATCTGCTGCCATCACTAGCTCTTCTGTTGGGATCCTGGCTCCTGAGGTCAGATGGCTGGCATATGGTCCTCCTTACTCTTGTGATGCCTTGGCTTTTAGCTTTTATATTTTTCAGACTCTCTGCTGCTTGGCATGTAATTCTGAAATATGTTAGGTCTCAGTAAGTTCTCTTCCCAGGGTGATTAGACAAAACAAGCCCTTCCCCAGCTAGACAATCAAGGACACCAATTACCTGAAAAGCATAAACAACGGCAAAGGGAAACGGGGTAAGCCACGGGGCTGACACTTCATAGCCGGAAGCTGTGATTGGATAATTTACCCCAATATTTATAATTTATAAATTTATAATTGACCCCAAAATTTATAAAAATGTACATCTCATGACCAGAATGCATCTTGGATTCTACTTGGGTGTAGCTTTAGTCAGGCTCTTGCACTGCCCAAGGTGCAACCTTTCAATAAATACCTGTTTTATTCCTTTTACTCTGTCTAGTCTCTGTTCCAGGTCAGCCATCCAGGCATCACTTGAATTGGATACAACTTTTGCAGGTTATACTATTCAAGCTGACAATTAAAATACTGAGAAGAATGGGTTCAGACTGAAACCCCGTGGAGTCTCCTAGCCTTCTATCCTTTAAACTCAACAGGTTATCAATGGGAACTTTTGTTTCAAGCCACGTTTTGAAACAACTCTGTTCTCATCACAAACTGTTCGCATGTATCTAAATGCACACTCTGGAAGGAAAGCTTAACACTGAGCTTATGGGCTCAACTCCTTCCTCACCTCTGCAGTCTTAGATGACTCTCTTGTAAAGAGACACTTCAGGAACAGGGATTATTTCTTACCTTTCACTAAGGAGTCTCTGCATGTTCATCTTACAGCACCTTGCACTGAAGGAGCCAAGACATAAAATAGCTAGATGGGCCAGCTTAGTGCAGTCCTGTATATTTTTGTGTTCCCTTGTCATGCACTGTTTTGCAGGCAAATATTTCTCAGAATTCAGTAGAGGATATGTCTTTATAGCAGTGATTGAAAGAACTTCAGTGGCAGTGGGCAAAGTCCTTAAACCAGACAGAACATGGATGAGACTGACTTTGCTCTCCTTCTGAAGTGCAACTGTGGGCCTTGAAAAGATAACATTAGTAAGCTGGTTCACAGTTTCATACATCTTGTTTAAGTTTGCTCCTCTGACTTTCTAGGTAATTCTCATATTTAAACGTTTTTCATGATCCTGCAAGGCAAAAATCTTTGTCCTTCCCCTCAAATTCATGTAAGATTTTGTCATCCTTCCACTCTGTGAGAACAAGGAAAGCAATGAGAGCTTATCAGAACAAAGGGAACAGAAAGGAACTGTTTACAATATAAAAAGAAAAGTGGCATTTAGCTGTAGCTTCTGCTAGTACTGTACGATGGAAATCAC
>JAOTQP010001179.1:40577494-40592740 GCA_026413545.1 Cichladusa arquata
ATATTTTACTGCAAGTAAAAACAACAATAACAATAGCAAAAATACTTTGAAATTACCAAGAGGGAGCTGTCCCATACATCTGAAAGCAAAAGATAGAGAAGGCTAATCTGTTTTCTTTGTTGCTTTTCTATAAGAACCTTCTTTCTAATCAAATATGTGGGGCAGTGACCTTTTTATCTCAAGCCACACTCATCAACTTATATAAAATCAAGTCATCATACCTGAGTAAAGTGGGGAAAGAACAAACAAATGACCATAACCTAATTATTCCAAATACATTGTTATTTTGCTGCAAATTTAGCAGTATCACTGTACCTTCTTTCATACCTGGGTTGCTGTTGTTCATTCTTCATATTGTCAGCAGCTCACATGCAGATGACTGGCAAGTAATGGAGCTTTCAGAACTCATCCTATTTCTTCTTTCTTTCATCAGAAAAATAACTATTTATTTAAGATAACATTTTCTATCGCTCTTTAACTGATCCAGTGAACATTTAGAGACAGTTTTGCAGAAATAAGAAGGTTTATGGCAAGTAGACAAATAAATTCCATTAATTTATGAAGACTAAGCAAGTGTTGTCTAGCAATAAGACAGTACAGAGGGTGTGCTCTTGATTGATCAGAATCAATTACTGCTCAGGATCAGAGCTAGTGCTTTCAAGAGTCCCATTTCCTACAAGTGGTTTTCAAGAGTCTTTGTGAGTCTGCTTCGACGGCACAGCAGTGCACCCTCTGCCTTTCACAAGTCCTCTTAAAGTACCAGGAGACAAGCTGGATTTTGCCATTGAGAATGAAATTCCCACTTTTGATTATGCAACCATCTTCAATAAAAACTTCTTGAACACTTTAAATGTGCCCTGCAAATCACATACCCCAGAAGAATTCCTTTAGGTGTGGGGTCATAACAGATCTCACTGCATTTCCCCATTCCAATTTAAATTCCAGAAAACCAGCTGAAAGATCAAGTGAAAGGATGAGGAGCAAGATACAAAGTCCCCAGGCAGTACTGGATCTTCAGGCAACATCCAGAGCCTGGTGGAACACCTGCATGTAGTGTTGTGGACACTAGAAAAAAATTCCAAAGGTTCAAGGGTAGGCTGGGCAAGCTCATGGCAGATAATTCCACTGAGGATCATTAAATACAGAAAACATACCTAGATTCAGAAAGCCATTTGATTTAAAGTAGAGAATGAGAGGGATGGGAAAATGTTACGGGAAATTATTATTTTGCCTTGTACTTCTATTTTCATAAGAAGCATTCCTTTGGCCAGTACTGGGGACAGGATGCTGAAATATAGCAGACCATTGGTTTGATGCAGTGTAGACCTGCCCTCCTACACACGTTTCTGGAGTGTTGGATCCCAGAACAGTAAAAAGGCCCTACAGTGAGCAGATGATGTGAGACTGGTGAAACAAACAGTGTGAGCTGCCCACACCACACATAGGATCATAAAGGTCTGTGTTTCTCTGCTCAGCCTTTTCAGAACTTTAAAAAACCTACACATTAACCTCAGTGGTACAGGAC
The DNA here is from genome assembly GCA_026413545.1 of Cichladusa arquata. Classification (NCBI taxonomy): domain Eukaryota; kingdom Metazoa; phylum Chordata; class Aves; order Passeriformes; family Muscicapidae; genus Cichladusa; species Cichladusa arquata. Next base: position 40,579,020 of record JAOTQP010001179.1, read on the forward strand.
GTAGGCAGAAATCTGCCTACCTCTTTGCAGAAAAGGACAGCCAAAGCTAGCATCTAAATGACAGTAGCCAACAGCTTTTTAGTAAGATTTTCTAAATATTATATATCCTAATTACACAAATGGACAGCCAATGGGTTGAAAATTCCCCAGTAAAGCCTGCCTAGCACAAGATCTTTTAATTCTACCTTTGAAGTGAGTGATTTACAGGAAATGAGCTAGAGATTTCAGTGCTGACTGCAATCAAGACCCTTATCTTTACAGTGAGCATGATTTATAGCAATTTTATGCTAATAGCTCTCACCCATCATTATCACAAGAGAGAATATATGTCAAAATTCTTTATTCATCCTAAATCACACATCAGCCAGGCTTCCCATTCAAAGTATCTGATTGGGACCTACAAAAGTGGAAGGCACAGTGTGCTGCACACAATGACATTCACAGCCTTTTAAGCTCTCCTCTTACTTTGGACAGCTTATAAAATGGCAGAACATTGTTTTGAATGACAAATACAGTTCAATACAAACTGCAGGTTTGGCAGTGGACAAAAGAGATGAATATCAGATTTTTGTCCTTCTTCAAATAGCATATATAATTAGTTTTTTTACATAAACACTGTCTTGCACCCAAATAAAGAAGCCTTATGACTATCAGGTGTGTAAGGGAGGTAACACACATGGGTTTGAAAGCCACAACTACTGCAGGCTGAACAGCATTCTGCTTTACACTCAGGTTGCTGTCTTTCCAACATATTCACTGCTGGAGGCAACACTGGGCCAGATGCTCCTTATATTTGATCTGACAGAGTCCTGCCTTCTAATATGCCTTTGAACTGATACAGTGAAACAGATTGCACACAGCTCTTCTGGTGCGCCCACTGTTCAAAAGGAAAGATTAAACTTGCACTACAATAGGAATTAAATCTTAAAGGAATTTCAGGGATCGTAGGTGCAAAGCAACTCCTAGGAACTAATAGGAGCTAGGGCACAGAAACAGAATTTTCTGTATTAAGATTTGTCTGCCCAGTGCTTATTCTAACTGGATTTGAAGTGAAGAATTTCAGCCTACATGATTGGAGCTGTGTTGCTTTCAATGAGCCGGCCCAATGCTGCTGCACACTGAGCAGCAATGAGTGCCACAAGGTGGTATCTTTCTTGCTCAGCATTTTTTCACTTTCTATCAGGATCCCCTCTGTGTTCATCCTGCATCTATTTATAACAAATGCTTTCCTATAGGCTTGCTATGCCAAATACCAAAAATTGCTCCCACTCACTGCAAGGCAGAAATTCTAATCCTGTGTAATTTATTCTGTCTTTATATTTATAACCTAGAGTACAGCGCAGATTCAAACCATTCGCAACCTTTCATCATTTTCAGATATGTGTATACTGCAGCACTCTTCTCCCACATAGATTAGTCAGCTTGCATTGCCAGTAAGTGAGTGTAAGGGAGACACAGAAGCTGCTGCTTTTGAGAGATATATGTAAAAGTTGAGTTCTTATATTTTGTGAACTAGCCTGCATCTCTGTGAAGTCATATCAATGGAGAATACACCCTGGTGATTAGAGACCTGCAATCTATTTTGGTACATATCAGAAGAAGTGCAGGACGGGTAACCTACATGTACAGTGAACGTCAAAATTGTAGCTCATCCTTAGAAAAAAGACCCTGTTTTCAGACATATGTCCTTGTTGCATAAAATTTTGGACTGGTTCAGGCTGTAATAATCAGTGTTTGATCAAGTATATATCCTCCCTGGGATAGCCTTCCTGATCATTTGTTTTCAGTAAGAATATTGTTATTTTTTTTAACACCCTCCACTTTATTGCTTTTAATCCTTTTCAAATATATTATGGATGCTGCCTGCTGACATATGCATTTTCTTCTTCAGTACTCTAAGTTTCCATGTGAGAGTTGGGCCTTCTCTCAAATTCATAGCTGGAAACTGTGTCCTATGCTCACCTGTGTGTCTGCACTAAAACCATACCAAAATGAACGGCTGCCCAAAACAAGTTTGTTCTTTGTGGGAGGTTCTCTACATGACATCTCCCTCACTGAGGACATCTGGTTGACCCTAAACCCCATGATGTGGATCACCTGTTCAGAGACCCTTTTCCATGATTGCTTAGCCACACTCCTGGGATTGGTTTGGTCAGTGCTGTACAGGTAACACCTCTCACACAGTATATACATGAATACACAGGTAAAAGTGATCATATGCATGTACTTCCTCTTGATAATCTTTTAAAAAACAACAGATTGCCAAGAGAAGTTGTGGGTGTACCATCATTAGAAGTGTTCAAAGTCAGGTTGGAAGGGGCTTGAAGCCACCTGATCTAGTAGAAGGCAGAGACATTGAAAATACATGATCTTTGAAGTTCCCTTCAAATCAAAAATATTCTGTGGTTCTAAGAGGTTGACAAAGGATTCCCAATATTGATGATTCAAGCTCCCCCTGCCCCCAGTCAGATCAAAGCTATCTTCCTTAGGACATCAAGGCACAGTGAAAGAGCAAGCATCACAGAATAGGGTAGGAAAATAGATACTAGAATGCATGTCCCCATCCCAAGATTATCTCAAGCATCCACTCCTAAGGTACAACCCCCACCCCCTGAGTACAATGTATGACTAAAGCCACTCAAGCTCCATCTAAGCACAATGAAGTAATATAAAAATTAGTTAAAAATACAAAATGTTTGAGGGGAAGACTCCGTCATAACTTCTGGTATCTGTCAATAGGCTGGACCTGTCTTATCTTCCCACAGGAACAACTATGGGTAAGAAAAATACTCTGTGCCTGTTGAATTATTGTCTCAAGGCGGGATTAGAGCTTGTTAGTGTACTGCTTTGAATTAGCATATTACTTTGAATATATTATCACAGTCATATATCACCAGCAATTCTCAAACCTTAACCTGTCACATTTTTATTAATAAAGAGAGCTACTCTAGTCAGGAAGGCAAATTCACCCAGTTCACTTCTCAGTGATTGGGCTTTACCTTTGAGCTTTAATTCACTCTCCTGTGAAAAACAGTAAATACCCTTCCACCCTTTGGAAAATAGTTTACTTTCTGGCAGTTCTAAAGATGCAGGATTCATTGTTAATAGCAAAAAGGTGTTCCAGTGCATGCAGGAGAGGCTAGGAGAGTCCCACCTCTATGGCTGACAATAGTGTAAGACATCTAGCTTCTTTCTAAACAAATGGTTCATTCTGCTGCTACTTACCAAATAAGCAGAAAACAGTGGCTACTCAGTCCCAGGAGGACAGGCAGCCTTCAGACATTGTAATTACAGGGTACCATAAGCTCCCGCAAATGCAAATGAAAATATAAGTGTCTCTGTGAGCTAATGAGCCCCTAAGCCTCAATTCCAACTTGCAGCTGCTTATCACAATTTAAAATCTGCTATGCAAAAGAACCCAGAATCACAGCTGCATCTGAAGCAATACTGGAGACAGAGAACTGATGAAAAGAAAGATGGGACATGACCTAGAAGCATGGCTGGAAAAATATGTGACTTCACACCCTTCAAATGGGCCAAACACCAAATGTTTAAAATGAAGGGTGAACAAAGTTTTCTGCTGCTAAGAATAAATGCCAGCGGCTGCATGAAACAAGGCCTGAGGACTGTCTTATAAAGCAAGTTAGCAACTGATAACTCTAGCCTGGATCTCCTCACAAGTCTCAGCACATCATGACTCTCACTGATGTTCTGGCCAGCTGTTGATAGCTCTGCATACATTTTCAGTTTTCTGTCATACAGACATCACAGTCTAGGCCAAGACAACGAAGAAGGAAAAAGTATAAAGGCTCGACAAGTTTTACTTTCCTTACAATGTACAGAGAACAACAGAGCCCCAAACTAGTAAAGAAGTAACACATGCACTCAATTTTAGCTCACGCTTTTTACTTTACTGACCATTATTTATAGATAAATATATATATATATTTTTCCAAGATTAAAGCCACAAATCATTAGCTGGGATCAGAGTAATCCCATTGATCTACATCTTCTTATGCTAAACATCCAATTTTTCAGCTGTAGAAAAAGTCATGCTTTAACATTGGGTGAAACCTTATATTATTAAGGCAAGAACCAATGTAACTGTTAAAAGCTGATGTTTTTTTTCACCCCTTTAAGTCTGTGGCAAGGTGAACAGATAGTGACTTAAAGAGAGATTGAGAGATGGGGAGAGATGGGGAATATGCTTTTAAGCACTTTCTAAATGCACTTTATCTAATACATGGTTTTTGTTTAGATACTAAAACAAAGTCCCAGTTTCAAACATAATGAAAAAGAGAGAAAGCCACTAATATAGAAACATTTGAGTGCTCTTGAGGTAAATATTTTCCTGAGTGTCATGCCTCAATTGCAAATGGGACAAATCTGATTAATCCTTGATTAATCATTTCCATTCTGTTTCTTCCTTTCACAAACACCATCAAGGAATTTCCAGTTGGAAAATTTTAAAAGAGCAGACCAGGTTATCTTCTTTTGTGAACTCAGTACACTGTTTTCTAGTGCAGAAAGAACTCTTACCACCACCATTCAGGCAACCTACACAAGGGGCCACAATCACTGGGAAATCACAACTCCTCCTAATAGCTGGCATGAAAAAATGATTAAAAGTCAGTGCTGCTAGAAGAAATCTCAAACATGGTCCTAAAATAGCACACCTGAAGACCACCATGGGTTTAGATTTCTTTCCTTACAGAATAGAAGACAGAGTTAAGAAGCACTATCTGCCTTTTCAGGCTGAAAACTTGAAGGGTTGTTTGACTGGTATTCAAAATTCATGTGCCACAAGTAAGTTTATGCCATTTACTCCTGTTCAAGAGAAGTGCAACTGTCATGGATAGTCAGAAAGAAGGACAGCAGATCTTATTCACAGTAGGTTCAGGCAATTACTCAAGGGACCTACTCCCAGCACATGCCACTGTACTCTTTTTTTCAGCTCCTGTAAATCCTACTTCTCTTCTTGTGAACATGGCAATCTCAGCTCTTTCCCCCCATATCTTCACCTCTCATCTTCACTATATTGGCCCTGTTTTAAGACCAGCCTCTTGTTGATCCTGACAAGGGAGCCACAGCACACAAAAATGGCTCATGCTAGTTATGTCTTTCTTTCAATCAGAATACAGGGCAACGTCCCTGAAATACATACCATCATGCAAACTGCCTCTTGCCTACTGAATTAAGGCTCAAATGCTTCCTGCTATGAGATATGAACAGAGTACTCCTTCGAGAGGACTCCCATACTCATAGGTTTTAGTTTGTTCCAAAAAGACGAATATCCATCAAACCACAAAGCACACTGAAGAGCACATGGAGAGAGGTAATAGCACACTGCTAATAAGAAATTACCTGTTCCTTGCACTTATAAAGAACCCAATACTTTAGACGAGATAACACCAATAACAACTTGGTTTCTTGGTTAGAGGGTAACACATAGATTAATTCCTGTCTAAATTCTAGAAGATTAGGGTCATGTCTCTCTTCAAGGATACCAACAGCTCTGAGGCAGAGAACAACACAAGACCTCTCAGACACCATATTCTGTTGTTAGGATATGCCCTCACACCACTCAAAATCTTCCTTAGCTCCACAGTGCCTCTCCTAATTCCACAATCCTACCAAATTTAACAAGAGCAAGCAAAGGAACGAGAAGAGTAAACCATTGCAATGAACCAATAAAGCTGGCTGCTGTTTGGCAGATTTGAAAGCAACTACAGACCTTTTTCTTTTAGCAAACGTTCCACGCCAAGGTAAATTGGGTCTGTAGTTGTGACCTTCTGCCAGGAAGACAATCCTGATAAGAGCAATCTCAGCTAATGTGGGCATCCAGCAGGTATGGTAAAGAAACATTGCTGATATTCTCTCCTATCACCTTAAGGCAAGACTTACTCTCACAGGTTCCTTAAAAGGTCAGTAAATATTGCTTCTCTGAGGAAATCTCAAAATTCCCCAGTTAACGGTGGTAGCTGTAGCCATCAGTATGTTTATAGAAACTACCACAAAAGGGCTTCTGGAAAATACTGGTATTACTTTGTCAAGTATGGAAGCTGATGCACAATTGATTTGCTGTCAGGTTGGAAGAATGTGCTGCTGGTAGAATATTCTGCAAGGCCTATCCTTCATTTTAATTAATGGTTTGAATGACAACATGGACACTTATCCCATTGTAAAATGCAAACAAGCTGATGTAAGAAAGCAACAGATGCAAGGCTTCTAAGGAGACAGAAAAACAGAGCAGCTTTCAAGCACAATGGCCTTTCCACAGGTCTGTATCTGGATGAAGGCAAGCAAAAAAGGGCTGCCACACAGAGCAAAATTAGCATTATAAATCTTTTTAAATAATGGAATGAAACAGACAAAGTGCAAAACCAACAGTGCCTACTAAAAGAGGAATATTTAAGTGCGGAAGTACATGAACATTTCCTGCAAGGAACTCACTGGCAATTTCACTGAAAAGATGAGGACAGATATCTAAATTACTGTCACAGCTAAGGCATGGAATACATGAGATTACGTTTTGCCCTGCCCCTACAATTATTACAAAATCATGATGAGAGGAAAATCAATGCAGTGTACCAGAAAATAGCTTATACTAGAGTTTAAAGAGCTACTGCATACAGCTCTTCCTCATCCTGACATAGTGTGAGTATATCAGGCAGAAAATCCTTCCATTCTTCTGAGCCATTGTGTTCTGCTGGACATGTTTATATGACCTTATAACATTTAACCTGCTCTTTTTATTAGGGGCCAGAATATATGCCAATGCTGTGTTTCATCCTTCTCTAGCAAAGAACTACCACAAGTCCTTTTAATCACTTCATTATCACATTTTGGGCCAGAGAAGGAACACATGCTTACTCATGGGAAGAAGCTGTAAATGCTCCTCAAAGATCTGCTTGGGGAAGACACATTTTTTTGGACGTTAAATGATGACACACTAATCCCCAGTTAAAATGTTACGTGCTACCAATATCAAACTGGTCTATCCATTTGAGTTCTGTCATGAGCTTGGTCAAGATCTTCAACTGGAATGTTAAACAGACAAGCTAATCAAACTGAAGTTGAGATAACAAATAGCTGTTCGTGACAAATAATCCTTTACCCAAAATGAGTCCAAGTCTCTTCATCCTTGATATTGTGTGGCTAACTGGTTTGTAGTACAGCCATACATCTGTGCTAATGCTTACCTGCATAGATGACACAGCAGTGGAACCATTTTTTCAGATAGACCACGACAGCTGAAGTCCAGCCTACTTGCGCCATGACACTGAACTGGAACACTAAAGGCCTTGCCCCAAAAAGCAGTGACAGCACCACTGCCAGTCCAGCTGGTTTCCTCTCACACATTTTCTGCTATAGGCACAATTTCAGAAGAAAGTAATGTTGGGTTCATGCACACATTCTGCCCTCTGGTATAAACCAGATTGAGTTTCTCATAACCTAGAGGCCTGTTGACAATACATGGGCAGCATTGAAAAAATGTCTAACAATTGACTGCCATTCCAGACCAGAGGTCTACAAAATGTCAGGAATGAGAGCTAAAGAAATACCTCTGCTTCTGATTAGTGGGCTGGGGTGATGGTGGGCAAAGAGAGGAAAGCTCTCACTCATACCTTCTGTTCCCCAATACCCTTCAGAGGTCCAGAATATTCTGGAAAACAGACAGGACTTCCCATATCACCTGTGAAAAATTATCCTAAGGACCAGAAAATAAGAGAAAAATCTGTAGATAGACAATCTATCTCATTTACCATACTGGCACAGTGAAAATCAAAATTGTAGCTCATCCTCAGAAAAAAACCCTGTTTTCAGACATGTGTTCTTGTTGCATAAAACTTTGGACTGGTTCAGGCTGTGTTTGTGACCAGAGTCAGCTAAAGTCAGCCAGATTTCTGAGTAGCTGTTTGCCTTTTGCTCTCTATCCTTAAGCAACAAGGCTGCAAGGTCAGGCCAGCTTTTCCAAGGAGCAGACAAACTGTGACAATACTCATCTCTCCTCTCACTGTCCCAGGTGCACTGTTTGTTTTGTTTTTGAGGGCATGGAACCAGATTTAAATGAGAAGAAAAAAATCCCAACAAATCCTCTTCTGCCCAACACAACTAATTTCTTATTTTTTAGAGGGCAATTACTGCCAGTTTTAATACATGTCTTAATGAAGACTGATTCATGAGCTGACTCCCTTATAAGGGCTTTGTAGTTAAAGAGACTGGGAATAGGAACCTTGTTAAAATAAAGCTCTTCTGAGCATTTTGCATTTCAAGACAGTTACCTTTTATGACTTTCTCTATTTGGTTCTCTAATTAAAAGGTTAGCAAACATGAACAGGGAGCATTTTACAGAACATAGGGAACCTTAGGTCTCCCCGCTTGAGCCCCTGAACTGAATTTAACTACTCAGAGACTGTCAGTGATATAATCACGGCGCATTAACCCCTACACATATGCTCCACTGGCAATTGCAGCAGCTCTTTCACCAGCACCATGTGAATATTAGCCCTGTAATCCAAACTGGCAAGCTGTGCAAATTCATGGCTATAATTTCTCTGTCTTTGTCCCCACTGCTGGGCTCAGCAAAAGCCTGGCTCTAAATAGTGGCAAGCATCAGAATTTAGACACGTGGTCGCAGGAAAAATGTTGCAGCAGTCCAAAAAAAGTTAACAGGTTTATTGGCACCTAAGTGGAGAGCTGAGCCCTCAAACAAGAGTTATTGTTTCACTTCCCTCCTTCCATCATTGTGACGGTCCTGATAGATCACTGGTAAGAATAACCCCCAGAATTTCTACGAAGCACAGACAGAAGCTCTAGCTGTAACAAATAGCATTAGCAAAATGTCAGTAGATTCATGCTGTTACCACCCACCAGCTGCACCATTAAAGGGTGTCTGCTCCTAAGGAGCACATGAGAAAGGGATGCCCAACAGTGCCAGGGAGGTAGACAAGGGTGATTTACAGCTCTGTGCAGGGTGAAAACATGGGCATGAATCACCCAGTGCCTTCAGAGAGAAGTTAGATTGGAGCTGGTGTGGTGGGGAAGACAGGAAAGAAAGCATTATCAGATCTAAGGCCTGCCCATCTTTCTTATATGGAATATGTAAGGCATTCTTGATCCTGGGCATGACTAAAGAAACAAATCCCCCCGTGCCTTCTCAGGACACTGCAGTGGTCCTGAAGTAGCTGAGACAAGTAATGCCAATTAGATCCTTGTGTTAGGCACCACATTTTAGATGAGGATAGCCCGATCCTGGTGGATACATCTCAAGAGACAGTTCCTAAGCTCTCATGTTAAGTGGTTGTAGTGATATCTTAGCACAAAAGTAAATCAGAGAGATAACATTCTGACAAGAGGGCTCTTGGCATGAAGAAAAAAAGGAGACTGAAAGACAAGCCAAGGTCCATGCCTGTGCCTGTCAGCTATTGAGAGCAAAGAAAATTAAACCTTAAAGTCACTATAAAAACAGAAGAAAGAAGAGGCACAGAAAAGAATCCGAAGTCATGTGTGTGTCTCAGATACTTTCAAATTTCAATTGGCACTCAGACCATTTGAATTGAAGTGTCACTTTCCCCATAATGTCAGTCATGTTTAAATCAAGGCCTTCTAGAACCTTCAAGGTCTTCAAATTACATGACTACCTATTACATTCTCTGGTATCTCTTCTCAACAAAAACTTCCCTACAAAAATGAATAGCGCTTCATTCTCATAAAATATTTGACAATTGACCGGTGTGATCTTTCCGTTTTGCTCCAAGTGAGCTGTACTTGGAGCAGATCTGGCCCTTGTAGTAACCAATGAACTCAGTCATCTGCCCTGCACACTGTCTCCCAGAATATCTGTATACTGCTTCCTTACCAGCCCATTCCTTCCTGACAGGGAAGTTCAGCACAAATGCAAGGAGGAGGATTTCTGAAGGCCCTTGAGCATGAGCTCTTCTCTGATCCCTGAGAAAGTTCTTCTGATCCAAGATATGAAAGGAATATTTTTTGCCATAGATTTCTTTCCCGTTTTGCTGAAGCCAAATGGGAACCAAGGCAGGTAAGGAAAGCAGCCACCCTGCCACGCTGCAGAGAACAGACCTTCCAGCTGTGGGACAGCTTTCAGAAACTGAAGTGGTAAGTGAGCAGCAGCAGCTGAAATTGGGTAATGGGATTTTCAGAGGAGGAACAGGTTGGCTTCCCCTGCCGTGCCATCAAGAAATGTATTTACAGAATCGGCTTTCCTCACTGTCAGAGACAGAAGTAAGAGCAGAATTCCCATTGCTTTTTTTCACCTGGTTAAATCATCATGCTTGAATGTGCAGGCGGCTACAGTGATGCCATAACATAGCAACAAGCCGTGCTCAGCATCCATCCCAAAGAGACAGAAGGTACTCCTCCTGGCACTTGGGGTCCCAGCATAAATCTGGTGCTGGGTTCCAACCACAACTTCATCCCTGCTGCAGGTATCTCCCCAGAGATTTCTGCCTAGAAATGTAATAGATTCTACATGTCTTCAGGGCTTATGAGTTTCTATTGGATCTTTTCACTCTTTAAACTTCATGGGAAGAGAAATTTTACTTTCCAGATTGTCCTGCGCGGAACAGATTTGCTTTTGGTTTGTTCTTTGGGCCTTAAGTGAGGGGAGAGAATAGATGAGGAAGCTTATACAGTACTAAACCAATGCCAGTTTTCATTAACTATAGTGTTTTTAGCATGGACCACGTGCTACCTGGCTCTCATTAACCTAAAGGGTAATTTTGTTACCAAAGATTGCAGAATAAGAGTTTGGTCACCTCTTGCTACCTGGATGACTTATTTACCCTCCTAATGACTCTAATGATTTATCAGAATTTGCACTGCATAGAAGTTATAAATAATGCACAAGTGTCAATGTGTTTTTTGTATTTACTTCAGACAAAATACGAACCATGCTGCCCCTGCATTTGCTGACTTTGGGCTTCTTTTGTATTTAAAGCTTATTTCAAATCTTTCATAAACTAGTCTACAACCTTTTTTTTTTCTTGCCATGAAATGCACACCTTTTCATTGAATCACTTTTGCATTCCATACTGCCACCCAAGGCTACTGTGAAATATCTGTCACCCAAAAGCTACTAAACCAATGTTTGTCACTTAAACCTAATCATAATTTCCAGATAACCAGTAAGGCAAAAGATAAATTACTTTATCAGCTCCACTCTCTTCACGTCTGCCTTATTCCCAACTGTAACATAACCAGTTATAATTGAGTTGCAGGTTAATCAACTAAGTGGGCCACCCTGTGAGGAAAAATGGAAGGAGAAAAAAAAAAGAAAAAGAGAAAAAAAAAAAGATGAGAGAATCTAGGTCGCTCTGTTCTGAAGACAGCAAAATAGATAATTGCTTCACTCCACAGCATCCATGCTGCACTTGAGGTATGTTTGAGATCTTATGTAACTAATATCATCCCTAGGTTAGCCAGACCATCCCTAATAATATGCCATAAATACCTCTTCCATGCACATGAACGTGATAGATCTGACTTATTCTTTCCAGACTGTGTGAAAACAAGGAATATTCCAAATTTTGAGGGGATTTTTGTGAGATTTTAAGAAGAGGAAGAAACTCCCTTTGGTTATTATACTTGCATCTGCAAGAAATTAATAAAAATGCTGGTCTTCAGCTGCTGTAGATTGACAGATCTCTGTCAAGAAAAACAGCTGAAATTTCTGAATTTCATTATCCTGTATCAAAGAAGTGCCTGTGAGTGCCCAGGACCTTGTTGTGCAGAATAGAGTGCTGAGTTTCCCTGGTCACCCTGAGAAAGAGAGATCATCCCTGTTGGGATAGATTACTTCTACTTTTCTACTTGAGCATGTAGAAAAGACCTAGCATAGAAGGATCTTGTACAGTAAAAGGCAAAATGTACACTAAAGTGATCCCTAAATAAAAAAAATAGACAAATAACTACATAAGAACAATAAGACAGAATGCCTATAACAGAGAAAAAATTAATGGGTGCTGTTAACTGAGGGCAGCCAGTTCACAATAGTCAACTGGAATAAAAATAGCATTGAAACTGACACAATCTACATTTAACCCATGGAGAAGATTCACTATGTGAAGCAAAGCCAAAACTTTGCACTTTGATTTCACTTTCCTGTGCAAAAACAGAACACTATTGTTTGTGGTAGTGGTCGAGAGACCTCAACAGGGGATCTCAGGCCACACACCCAAAAAGGTGTTAAACACCTCAGCACGGTGTTCAGAGAGATGTCAATTGCAGTGGGATCTCTGCTTTGCACGGCGTTCATTGGCACTATAATAAGATGCACAATCAGAAGAAAGGGATGGCACATTCATCCTCTTCCAGGAGCCAACATCTTGCCATAGCAGTGGTCTGCTGTTCTACCACTCAGCCTGTGTGCCCTTGCTGAAGGTTTTGTTTGGCTAGGCACTCCTGAGTTAGTCAGGCAGTTTCAAGGAGACTTGCTTCAAAAGTTATCAGCTGTGGGGAAGGAGTCTCACAAGGCTACAAGAAACATTTGAGCCCAATAGATTCAGTCCTGTATATAAAACATGAGTCTTTCTCTGAGTGCTGGGCCTAGAAATCACTGCCTAGATAAGAGTGACTTATGATCTAAGTCTTCCTGTAATGTGGGCCTGAATCTAGAATATTGAGATGGCAGACAGCAAGCGCATAAACTATGAACTGTATCTGAGTCTAACAATCAGGAAAATAGTAAATATTGGCACTGAGGAAGATGAAACATCATATTTTCAGACAACTGTTCAAGACCAGGAAGAGGTCCCAGAGAAACACCTAGTTCTTAAATTACTTTTATCTCAACTGGAGCAGAAAACCAAAAAGTTACCAAATGCATTGAAAACAGCTGTTTCCAGGTAAATTGCAGGTAGAAGTCACCATGGAGGGAATTTCAAGCTATGCTTGTTACATTAAACTCAAAATCCTTACCTGGACTAAACACCACAGCCGGCAAGATATCTAGTATACCCACTCATTCTAGAAATTACTTTGTAAATACACCAAGTCCTTTGAAATAAAATCACTTTCAATCTGAATCCAAAAGCCAATTCTAAATCATCCATGAACATGGCCATAACATAGCTGGCAAACCTCTTCTGTCATACAAATACAAAGGGGCTAAAATGTTTTCAGAAAAGGGAAAATTTACCACAGCTCTGTAACTAACTTGCCCAGAGGAACACAATGCTGGTTCCCATTAAGCTAGGTTTGCATTCTGGACACCACCAGATGTTATCACATGTTGAAAAAGAAAAAAAAAAAAAAATCAAAATTTAGTGTACAAACTAAACCACTTCTTAGGGAATTTTTTTTATTATGGACAATCTTACAAGTGAAGACTCAAAGACATAAACTCTCTTATTGAGGTACTCAGGACCAATAACTATTTCCTGCCTCACTGGCCCTACCTCTCTGAGCGTTATTAATATACAATCATTTCAAATGCACCCAAGACTCAGTTTCCATTTTTTCCTGCTTGCTGCAGCAGCAGCAGGATTCCCCAGAGAGAGCACCTCTCTTCTCTACCACAAGTCAAGCGACAATAATTACTGACTCAAGGATGCTCATGGCCAATTTATTCACATTATTCTTTTACCAATATTGTCCCTCACTTTAAGTAGCTCTTCCTTCACTGCAGTGTTCACCTCTCTCATGTATTTAGAGAGAGTAGTGGTGTCCCTGCTTAACCTTTTTTCCTCAGCACTTTA
>JAOTQP010001179.1:40799375-40813612 GCA_026413545.1 Cichladusa arquata
AAATACTCCTTTAACGTCTGTAACATTGCTTTAGCCTTGATTTCAAGCCTTTGCCCATTTTCTTGACTTGCAGCTCCAAGCCACATCCACAGCCAGATAAAATACTCCGTAAGATAGGAAAATGTGGTGATAAATAAAAACCATAATTCAGTAAGCAGGAACACCCCTAATCTGTTCTTTCAAATTCTCCTAAATTCTTCTTAACACTTCAAAGACTATATATTTAATGTAGTGGACTTTATTAAATTATCAGCTCATTTTGAACATCTTTCTTTTCAGAGCTTTTGAGTGTGCAGCAAAAAGGAAATTTTCAGTCAAGCTGAATGCATAACTAGTCAAGGCTAGCAATGAGTATCAGTATTCTATGGACTTGCTCCAGGTGCTTCAGTCCTGTGGGCTCACCTGCCATACCCCTGTGCAGTTCAGAAGACATCTTCTTGCCTTAAGCTTCCATGGAACCAAGCTTTCAGACCTGTAATCCATCGTTCTCGTCACCACCCATCAGTAGTGTGTGAATGCACTTGCAAACATGAGAGTAGCTCCAGTCATCAGAGACAACAGTAAGGTACAGTTTAACTACTGCAGCCCAACTGGAAACCATTTATTCACTACCTTACACACCAAAGGGACACAGGTGCCAGTGAGACAGCTGCTGTGAAGTAACAGTCTGAGCTTTGGTACACTGTAGTCTGCATCTGCAACCCTTGTCAAGCTGCCTGGGCCAACCTTCCAGCTTGTACATAAGAGGTATTAAATTAATTATGCTACTTAAGTTAAGATACTGTGTCTTTGATAAACATGGTGAAATAATGTAGGAGATTGAACAGATTAGTTTTAGAAGATAAACAGCTAAGGTGAGGTTTAACAGAGCAAGGCTAGAATACAGCTCCTGTGACTGCTGGGTGAGCCACAGAAGCAGAATAGAGATTTTTCTAGATCAGTTTGTTTCACCTTGGCAGGCAGAGCTTCAACCTTGAGACAAGCAGCAGTAAGAGCAAGTCTTCCCTTCTCTTGCTCTTTACCTCACCAGTTCACTACCCTAGTGGGAGGAAGTGTCTGCAAAGGTCAGTGAGGACAAGGACACAGTTAAAAAACATCCTAACAGCCTCTACAACACAGATCTTTGCATATGAAGACAGCATTGAAAACCGAGTGGAACAGAACGAGCAGTAGAATACCAAAGGTTTTAACTGCTCATTGCTCTCTCCTGTGTGTTCAGCTTCAGGTAGGCAGCCAGAGTGACAGCAGAAAACTATACAGAAATACCTACCTGCAGAAGGCAGTGTCCTCAGTCCCACTGGAAGCAAGATAAGCACCTTAACAAGCCTGCTGTTTTAGTTTTCTTGAGCTGCTGTCTACTGTGATAAATTGGATAGGGGAGAAGTTTTTAAACTAAAGCTCTCACGAGCTTTAAGAAAGCTTAAAGAAACAAGCAGGACAGACTTGCAGAGACCAGAAGCACTGCTGGCTGGATATTCACCATCAAGGTGAAATCATTAGCAATCAAGAGAAATGTTTACCCACATTTAATTCACACTCTGTCAAAAGGAAGCAGAAGACATTCTCAGTTTATCCAAAGTCAACACATTTTGCTGTTTAATAAATCTTTATTATCAGTAATGTGGGAAGTGGCACCTCAGTGCACAACAGCACAGAGACTACAGATTTGGAGGTTCACCCATTTCAGACACAGAAAGGAAACATCAGGAAGAACATGCAATCAAACAATGATCAGCTCTAGATACATCATGATGTGGTCCAAAAAAACACATTGAAACAATTAATCAAACATAACTTCTCTGAGTAAGGTTAAGATATTGCATTTGTAGTGTTTCCATCGAGCTTTGCTTCAGCGAACCAGCGGAGCCTGCTTGAGTGAAATGAGGACTGAACGCATGCGGGACACATCTTTTGCCTGCTTACTAGACTTGGGATTAAAGTCACAGAGCTGAGCCACACGTTCCCACTCAGTGCCCGGAAAAACTTCTTCTGCTTCGTTCACAAAGGCTTCTTCAGCTGCCCTAAAAGCAATGCAATGCACCTTGTGTTAATGCCCAGCGTATAAGGCACTCCTTCCCTCTTACAGGATGCAGTTTCTTTCAGCATGTTTTCATAAAAAATGTGACCTGACGGCTGCTTGTGGACATTATGGGCACATAAGCTCCCACTGCCCCAATCCTGGAGATGAAAGTAGATTGCAGTAGTATGCTATGCACAAGCAGTGCAGAGGATTGCAGAGGATTGTGTAAAATGTTGGAATACAGGTGTTTGGTTTTAAGAATAGTTATTGAGTCTTGGCCTAAGGAGTCGCCACACAAGCTTCCAAGAAGTAAGGTACTTCTATGTAGGCGTTTTATTTGTGGAGAAATGCCCAGATATTAACTAGTTAAGTCTCTGCCACCTGGTGGCTTATACTGGACATTTGCCAACTGGAAATTTACAACTGCCTGCAAGCATGTCTTAAACAAATTCCATTTGAGGATTTAAATCAGCCCCAAGGCCTACAGGCCATCATAAAACTATCTGCTGATGATTCCCAATGCTGTAGTGAAGCAGCATGAATCATAAGGAATTTAAGTCTTGAATCTCTTGCTTGTGAGGGCAATAGACTGCAGCATATCTTGGCAGAGGAGATGACTTGTTTGAGGTTACATCATAGAACAAATGTATTTCCCCTGCTCTCACCCTAAGGAGACTCTAAGGAGGCTTTGTACATTATGTACTGGATAGTGCTAGTGGCTTCACAGCTGTATTATTTTGGCTTTTCTATGCTGCCAATAGCATTGCTTCAATGCAGGGATAACATTCCAGCATCTAGTTTACATGAACTGTGGGGCCCTGGTAGCTGCCTGAGTGCGGAAGCAGTAAGCATCATGAGATCAAACCAAATCCATCTACTCCAACAAGCAGTACAGAGAAAGCAGTGAAAATGACTCTCCCATGAGGGTTCAGCACTGTTCACAGGGATGATAAGGTTACAGACACCACTGAAGACAAGGATCACTACAACACTGCTACTTTATGTGACATGACACTTTTAGGGGGCAGTGAAGATTTTTTTACTTAACTGTTCTAGGCTGTAGCAAGGATGATTTATGTTTGTGCTTAAAGGTGAAGAGAAGAAAAGAAACAAGGAGAGAAAGTTTAAGTCAGATATAGAAAATGAGAATGAGTTTAATGCAGATGATTAGCTGGCTGAACATGCACTAGTAGCTTAGCCTACATTCAGGAAACAGGCAGCCAGTTTTATTTTGCAGCACTTACACTGCACATTTGCATTGAACATATGAAAATAAGGATTTTATTGAAAAAAATCTAACAAAACCAGCTCCAAGAGATTTCAGAAAAGTTAAAGACCACCTGTAAATCCATCATTTCACAAGTCTTGATTTACATCCACCTATAGTTAGCTGTGAATTTCACACCAAACCTTCAATATTAATGCACTCAAAGCCACAACATGGCTCACCAGTACACCTTCTAAAGGTGTCACCTTAGAATCTGTGACATGTCTATCTTTCAATTCAAGTCTACAAATTAAGGGAAGAAATTAAAATACATGAACAAGCCAATGAACATTGCAATCCTTCTACGCCTCAGAAACTAGCATATTCACTGGGGCTTGAAAGTCACAGCTCTGTTTACACTGACCTATTAGGCTGGTAAAACATCTACACTGCTCCTAAATATCTTCCCAGCAGTTTACACTGGTTTTCCAATACCACCTTCTTGTACTTTCCATCTGTTCTCTAACAGCTTCCTATTTCTGTATGCACGCACATTTTCTACACTGATTTATGTCAGGCAATTCCTTTCTACCTTCCTTGGCTTGTGACCCTCTACGTACAAGCAGTACTTGAAAATTTTTCTGATATGTAGGCAAAACAGGTGGTCACTGCCTATTACAGAGTTAAACATTGCTTGTCTGTGGAAGGACTAAATACAGCACCCATGTGAAACTGCAGGCACTAGCCCACACCCCCAGCAAAGCGTCTTGCTAAGCAATGTTCACTGGCCTGGAAACAACTGTAAACCCCTTAGGTCTAAAGACTACTGAAGTCATTACCAAAATTCCAGTGGTATGTACACTACATGACTTAATCTGAAAGTGCTAGGCTTTGTGCAGTGCACACAGGAGAACTGCACTTAATACTGCAGACCAGAAGCGATCCAATAAGGAAACATTCGGAAGGCACCCTCAGACATTCAGCACTGTTTCTGATCCTGCTTATTATCGTTGACTAGCAAACAGAATTAGTAGTTAAGCAACATACACATAACCAATCACGTCAGCGAAGGGTTGTTTGTAGAAAGCTTCATCTGCCACCCTAGGTAGCAAGTAGTCCAACAGGCAGGCAAGCAGGCAGGAGAAAAGAGATAAGGATGAGAAGTACGGAACACAGCTGGAAGCAGTTTTTAAAAGCACACTAACCTTGCATCGCCTAGACTTACTGTAACAGGAAAGCAGTCACCACATGGAATGTATCAATTAAGCCACTGGTCAGAGGGGCAACACAGAAATCCTGCTACATCCAAGAAGTTCAAACCAGCTAGGTGAGGACTAGAGGAGCCCCAATGTTAGCATTAGACTACTCCCAGAGGATAGAAACCACCATCAGGCAAGAGATCTCATCAGGGTGATGAGAATGCCAAACACTTCTGTGCAACACTTGTTAAATGAGCTCTGCTCCAGACTCCATATCCTGCACTGAAACACTGGCCATAATAAAGCTATGAGGTATCATGAGCTCTGGCTGCCAACTAGAACAGTACTAATCCAGCTCCCCTTTCTTGGCCCAACCAAAAGGTAGTGAATGCCTCAGTGAATGGCAGTGGCAAATACATGATTTGGACTGCCTCCTTTCTTCCTTTACAAAGAAGAGTAGTCTACGTAGGATTTTACTTAATAAAGACAAACCTGATGGCCATTTTGCTAAGAAAAGTGGTATTTCAAAAAAAATCAACAAAATTAAGAAAAGAGTAGTTCATCTTGAACCCTGTGACTTTCCAAAATGTAAAGCAGTCTTGATGATTACCTGGACTGAATGATGTAGAGATTTAAGAGGCATTAAGCCAATTCTATCACGTTTACCTTCATGCAGCTTGAAGTCACAATTTGACAGGGAACTTCTAAGAATGTGTAAGAGCTTACTATTCCAGCAACCAAGTCATCACTTTCTGACACAGGACCCATAATTAGACAATTCAAACCACTACAGACACAGTCAGCATTTAGTTTTTCACTATGGAACTGAGTCATGTTATTTCTGAACTCCTTCCAAAAAGAGCAGCAAAAGGTTTTAAGATATTTAATGAAATGACCTGTAGCAAAGATTAACTACAATGTCACTTCCGTATGTTTTAAAATAAGCAAGTAAGAATGCTAATCTCAGAGTAGGCAATTGCAGACACTGAAGGCCTGTGCAGCTGGGAGCATGACAGCAAGTGGGTAAAATATTTTCTGGCCATGTTCAAGCTTTATGTCCTAAGAAATCTTTAGGAATACTTGATTATCATCTTAATGCTTCCTGGATATTAAATCTATATTATTTAAGAAAACTTAAAAGGATAGGTGATTAGGAGCGTTTACTTTAATGATCTGAAGGACTATTGCCTTAAGACATACAAGAAGTAGTCTAACCTCCCTCTCCAATTATTTTCATAATTAGAACCATAATTATTTCGAAACTTTACCTGTTACTGGCTTTTGTTTTCTCAAGCTTTTCATCTTGCCTTGCATACCACTCTTCCAACTCTTTTATTGCTTTCTCTTTCCATTCTGCTTCCTGTTTTTGTGAGTTTGCATCTGAAGATTTAAGAATTGCTTTGTCAGTCATGTTTGTATCCAAATGCATCTTGCAAACACTTCAATGATGGTTCAGGTTGCACTCTAGTGCAGACAGCTGCTTCAACTCAGGTAAGGGTTAGGAGATTTCCTGATTTAGGCTATGAGAACGCTAAATACTACAAACATTCAAAGGATTAGCTAAACAGAATTCCTGTGCTATGTAACTGGGAGAGTTCACTTCAGTTTAGGATAGGCATTTTGCAGAATAGTTCAGATTCAGTAAATCTGTTGGTCTGCAAACTGCTCAAACCAGAAACAGTCACCTTACTATGCCAGTGCTGGAACAAAGTTTAGTAAAGCCTCTATGCTTAGACAAAGTGAAGGAATCTGGCACTCCACATACTTTTACACACAGCCTACAGTTCAGGACAACCTCATCTGCTGTAACTAGCCCAAAAGAGGAGCAAAAGGGTCAGCTCTATCCAGAATTACATTTTACAGAAGGTTCTAACAATTTCAAGCAAAGGCTCCTCCACCTTTTAAGTGAGAAGCACACCAGTTTGTAGTTTCTTAGACACTGTCCATGGGTAGGTACCACTGCATTTGACAGCTATATTTAGTTGAGTTAACAATCCATTACTTTCTTAATTTAGTTATTAGATTAAGATCCATGTGACAACAGATGGCCTCAGCAATTACAAAATGAGTAATATTTATCCTTTGAAATAAACTACTAATGCCTGCAGTATTTATTATCATCTTTTTAGATTAAAAAGGCTGTTCATTTTCTGTCAGCTCATCTGTAGGTAGAGGTTCAGAGAGCCACTTGTTGCTGACTCCCACACCAGCATTAAGTCTGCTTACTAGAAAATTCAAGCAGGCTAGCCCCTTGCACTCAGGGAGCATGTCGAGACTCCGAAGAGGCAGTGCCATGGTTCAGAATTCTACTGCTTAAGAATCATAGAATGGCTTGAGCTGGAAGATGCCTTAAACTTCACTTTGTTCCACCTCCTCTGCCATGGGCAGGGACATCTTTCATTTGACTAGACTGCTCAAAGCCCCATTCAGCCTGGGATGGGGCATCCACACCATCTCATGTCAGTGCCTCACCACCATCAGCATAAAGAATCTTTTCCTAAAGGCTAATCCAAACCTACCCTCTTTCTGTTTAAAGCCATTACCCCTTGTAAACTACATACCCTTGTAAAAATTCCCTCTCCAGTTCTTCCATAGGCCCCCTTTAGGTACTGGAAGGTTGCTCTAAGGTCATCCCAGAGTCTCCTCTTCTCCAGGTGGAACAACCCCAACTCTCAGCCTAAGAGAAGCTGACATTAAGTTACTCAACAAATACCATGCTTACCAAGTTGCTCCAGGCGCTCCTTTTGCTCCTCTCTCCACTTACGAATACTTTCTGGTTCTGATTGCAGTCTATCTGCTTGGGAGATGGCAGTATAGCAGTGTGTGGGACCATTACTCTCCTTAGAGGAAAGGAACAGTAAAGTCATTTGTGCATAGCAAGTGAATACTCCAGATAACTGCCTGCCAGCTATATAAAATTAGACTCAATTTGAACTGAATCAATAATACATTCATTTTATATTTAACATATTTCCACCACTAAAACATATTGCTACAAATTACAGTGGAACTGAAGGAAATTAACACAGGACTTGCTCCGGAAATCAGGGATCAAAGAAAAATTTAAGACAACTGGAAATACAAGTGCCACAAACACTTAGTGTCAGGGCACTAAGGCTGCAGAACACAGAAGACAATGCCTAGCACCTCACTATGCACTTGTAGGCCAGATATTCTCTGCATTTATTTCACCTTAAATATTTGCTGTGGAAGTCAATTTTCTTTATGGATTTGTGTACAGGAGTATAAAACATTCATTGCAGCTTATTTGTCTACTTCAAGAGACATTTGCATACTACATTACCAAATTTGTATTGCTGCATGCAGCTTGTAAGACAAGAGGCATTTCAATATTCAACCATCAGAACAGTGAGAGTACCAGCATCCTTTTCACAATGGAACATCTCAAAGACTTGAATTAATTAATACCCCAGACTTACAAAGCTAATGAATATTGTGGTATTTACTACAGAAGATACTCTATGTTTAGCGACTTGTATTGCTTCATCCTACCCCTAACAGAGTTAAGAAATACCATTCCTAAGAGTACCAGGTCGATTGCAGCTGACCACACATTTGACTGTGCCTTGCCCCTCTCTGGACTTCCTGCAGCCCTCAATGAAGGAATAATGCAAATATGAAGACACTAGGCTGGTGCAACACCACCAGGCTTCACATTTAATCCTAAGCAAAATAAACTGACCAGCCGCAGGGCCAGCTAGTTAGAGGCAGCTAAAACCTAAGTTATGCATAGCCCATTCAGTCTCTTCTTTCTCATTAAGAGGAAGCTCTGTCAACCAAAGCAACCAGTCTCTTAGAATTCCAAACTCAAAATCAAGGTATCTAAAGAGGGCAATCTACCTTCTGTTGTACAAGGAAGCACAAAGCGCCTGTAAAATACAAGTTGTCCCATAAATCTCACAGTAATGCTGAGGATACAAGAATGTCAGCAACAGTGAAAACTGTTTGTGTCTCCACAAAGCTCAGAATTCACTTAAAACTCTGAGGAGATGTACATTGCTCATATGTTGCTTCCTTCCCAAGCATTCATTTAATCAGGGCTAACGAGCCAAGTGTGACACCAGGCAATGACCATGCCTTGGACACACTGGTGTGAAATTCAGTTACAACAAAGTGATTGCCTTAGCATTCCTCATTCCTCCCTGACACCAATAAAGGAGGTATCTCTCCCTTTTGTCATTACCATGGCTGTCTAACATGCTTTCATGCAGCGATTGAGCTTTTTAGCCATCAGCTTAATTTCATGCAACTTCATGTCACTGCGAAATGTATAGTGTTTTCACTCTGTTCCTTGTAAGACCATCTTGATAAGACAACCAGTACGCATGAATTATCTTAAAAGAGCAAGCAAACCTGAAAACCCTGCTTTAAACCAGGTAATTAGAGCACACTTTCAGTCTAGCAGACAGAGAAAGTCAGTGTAAAGTCATATCAGAGCCTATCAGTCTGCTTTACAGTGTTTATGTACCGTTAAGCCACATTTCAAAATGTACTGCTGCTTTAAGTTGCCTCTAAGTTCAGAGGATGGGCATAATCAAGAAGACTGACAGCTACCAGAATAGAAGACCCTCCTCAGATATGAGACAAAATTACTTTAAAGACAAGAAACAGGAAGTATTAATCTACATTAAGGTAAAGTTCTCAGAGTAGAACAGCACATTCTAAGTACAGAATACTTCTATCTTACCTGATAGACATCCCCGTTAACCACTCCATCAACGGCATCTGTAAAGAGGTGACTTGTTTAGTCATTTGAGAAAAGATAGAACAGCCAGATTTACTGATTTCTGTAACTTGTATGGAAAGCTTTACTAGAGTATGTAATGTGGGAGTTGTGAATGTTACTTGATACCCTCTGCAGGGACACTTCCTTCTCCCTGCACTTTTCTCGACAGGCATGAAAAACCAAATGAGCCACCATTCTGCAAAACCAGAAATACAAGGTTATTTCTGCATCATAAGCTCTTGCTTCTAACAACATAAACAGCAGAGCTGATACTGCTGAGAGGCTGCTACAGATTGCATTCTAAAGCTACTCCCACTGTGTCCTCCCTCTCTTAGAAGCTGACTACTATACAACTGTTCTGAAGTTAACACTACCACTTTTTTAGTGTCTACCTGGAATATTAACAATTCTGCAGTCAAATATTGGTAATTCTTATCCTATCCTATTAGGAGGTGTTGTTACCTCCTAATTAGCTCAAAAGATATACCTAACATTCCTAGCAAAGTCACCTTCCTGTTACTATCTGTGATGACATGCTTGATAGCTTCCTACTTCAGCTGCAGCATTACTATCTCTGAAGTGACAGTGGCAATAGAGCCTCAGGAACAGGCTCAGGTACAAATCTTTGCCACAGAACACTAAAATTTCGTATTTTAAAACACCGTTTTAAAGCCGTAGGGAACACGTGCCAGTTGTAAGTCAAACTTTTAAGTTTCTGAAACTATTTAAATCTCTGGACTATACAAAATACACCAAGATTTTCAATAACTGCTAAATCTCAGCAGGGCATCTCTCTGGAGCAGCACCACATAACATCTGTCTGCGTGCTACACCAAGTAGTCATGTTACTCATGCCACCATGGATAAATCTACCACACAGGAGTGTTTCCACCACAATACACCTCTCAGTGAAAGAAGTGATTGTGCCAAACAGTAAGCAGAAAAATCAAGTTACTTTGCACCACCTTCTTAAAAATAGATAACTGACTGACCTAAAACTAAGCAAGTTATGCCGCTGTATCCTCTTATTTGTGGCTAGGTATGCACCAGTTTCATAGTACTACCAAATGGCACACAGGAAGTTCTTCATTCTCCTTCATCAGGGAACTAGACAAGTGTTTTAAGTCTTCATCTCTGAGCCCTGAAGAGCAGTCATTAGCTGTGTTATGCAGAGGACTATAAACTCATTAGTTCAAGAATGGCAGTTAAGTTGGAGGATACTAGTCCCCAAGAACTTAGTTACTAACTCTTGCAGAGGAAGATTCAAATTAAGAAAAAACAGCTTTTCAGTTACGAGAAACTGATATTTTATAACTAGACTCCCATAACTGAGAGATGGTTGCTACTTTGCTGGAGTCCTGCTTCTCTGCAAGGTACAGGAGGCCTTTACAAAGATAAAATCACCAGCTGGGCAAGAGGGCTCATAAATCTTGAGGATGCTTTGAAGAACAGTGATAATACACTTAAGTTTTCTCGTCACACCAAAAAACATTCATGATGGTCTTCACTACTCGGGCTGGTAGTCTGCTCAGGTAAAAGCAACAACATCATTGTTTAAGGCTGTGCCTAAGATGAAACACATAGGTTTGTTTGAGGGCCATTTTTGTTCTGCACAGAAACGCCACTGACAGACACTGAACTAAGTGTTTCCACAGGGCACTCAGGTCAGAAACATTAGCAATATTAGAACAAATTTCCCATCTGTTCTGAGCTCCCTAGAACTTGCAATTAAGCTGCAGAGTCAGCATGCTGACTGAGCATATCACAAGCAGAAGAGGAAACAAAACTGCACCAGCATGCTGTCATATGCCAATACAAGTGTGCTAACTGGAACAAGACCAATAGTCAAACATTCCTTCATTTCCGCTCTGCAGTCTTTGTGCTTGCATAATTAAGTATGAAGTATAGAGAAACTATCTGTTTGCCAGCCTTCATAGCAGTAATTAATGCTAGTTGTGTATCAGATTTTTCTGTTCACAGAATGATGCTATAAGCTTCCCACAGAAAAAATCTAAATACTGGCAGTGCCATCATAACATTTTCAGCAGTCATGAACAATGAAACCCCTCTACTGGCTTCAGAGTCCATCCAACTCTATCCCAGTATTGTATCTCCTGAAGTTAAAATCAACATATTTAGAACCATCTCAGTTAGTAATGATCCACACTCTTTGTTGTTTGCTTTTCAACTCGGGGTAAACTCTTATTTTTAAGGGCACTGTTGCAATGAACATGCCCAAACATTTACAGTTCTGCAACATATGCTGACAATATGGTAATAATGAATTTTCATACAGCAACACAGATACCTTTTAGAGTCTGGAAGAGTCTGAAGAGTATAAGTCTTATCAGTTGCCTTGCATTCACAGGAGATACAACACCCAAGCTTGCTAAAAATAGCTAGCATCAATGCCGTCCATATTTACTACAGCTTACAAAAGAAAAGGCTGGGTAGTTTGAAGATAAATACAAAAACCATTTTGTCGCTTCAGTCCTAGAAGTCAATGTATGGTCTCAGAGGTTTATCACAATCATGATCAACTATTCTGAAGGCTACTGCTGGCATTATTACCACTCAATACCACTTGGTCTAAAAGGAAGTTAGCTTAGCCTTGTTCACCAGCCTCTCTGAAGTCTTACTCTCAATGCAAAAGAGAACAGTTGTCCGAGACATCAGAGGCAGGGCTTTGCAGTCCATTGAAACATTTTTATTATACTCTTTTAAAACAGAAGTATTTTTATGAGTTACCTTCAGCATCTCTTTTAAACAACAAGTACTCTAAGTACTGCTACTTTCAGTGAGCTAGCAGCTCTAGTTAAAGCAACAGAAGAACATAAAGTTTAATATATTCTGACATAAGGTTAAGTAACTTCACCACTCGAGGCCTCATTTCCCATCCTTTTTCTTTTAGGGAGTCATGCTTTCCTTTTACCTCTCTCTCTCCCACATAAGATGATAAGAAAGAAGAATCTTTTACAAAACTTTTGTTTACACAGTTATGCAAGAACCTGGGGAAGAAATATTTTTTCTAGCCGTAACTCATTCTTGTGCCTGTGTGCAAAATAAAGGCAAGCAGCTCAGGAAGAGTGTTTCCTTCCAGTGTTTTAGTTCTAATCTGCTGTCCTATCAAAACCCATTAGTTCCCTCATTTTCAATATAATCAATGGGCTAGAACTAAAACACACCTGCAGTAATACTGTGCCATAACAGCTTCTGTAATTTTCCAATGTAACAGCTTCTGTAATTCCCACCTTCTATAAATTTCTACTAGTATTCTCTTGAAAACAAAAAAAACCCAGATTTTTCTGTTCTGACTTCATAATAATGCAGCATCACTAACACAAGCTAGAGAGATACCATCCCTTTATCATTCCTTTCTCAGTGCTGTCTCATGGGGCTCTGAAGCCTCAGATGCTGATTGCATAGCAAAACCCAGATCAATGGCTGTTCAAACAAAAAAATCAACAATCACAGACAAAAACTCTTTCTGTCTGTGCTGCTAACTACTAAGACAGGGGTAATCAATTCTTTCCTAAACAATTTTGAAGCAAATTGACTCTCAGCTCCTGAAAGGCTATTAAATTAAATACCTAGACAAACCACCAGACACAATTAATTTTCTCTCATTGCTAGAGGCTCATGAATGACTTTCGAAGATACAGAAATATAATTCAGTCAAGTTTATACGAAACTTACAGAGCATGAAAATGTGAAAGCAATGTTTGAGACTAGTCAGCCTACATTAAACTTGTGTATTTGCATGATTGTTAACATACATAACTGCTTGTCTTTGAATGAAATTTCCCATAAGAAGCTATTTGAGAAACTGCCATGAAGATTTTGTATTGGCTGTCTAGAAACCACACATTTCCCCTTGAACTCTCTCTCTCTTGCTCAGAAAACATAGCAAGCAAACTGATACAACCTCAAGACATACTACTGTCATAATCTCACTGCAAATACATGGACATTGATTCACTGAATCACTGAGAAAGAAATCTCGTAAGACATCACGTTAATAATACCTAGGCAACAGCATGGTATACTCCCTGCTTTCTGGAGCAGGGATTATGCTTCACCTTCCAAGGGAAATAAGATTAGGTTTTTGCATGCTCAGGCAGCTTGAATGGCATAGCAATTTACATAATGAATGGCTTACTGGATCAGGCCTGGATCAGTATTCCAACCCTGATCAATATGAAATTATGTTGTGTGAGACACACAAACTTGGCAACATTCTGCCATTCCTCCCATACTCACCCAGTATCCATCATTACAGCAATTAACAGAATTCCCAATATCGATATTTTCAATTCATGAAGCTCACTTCTGTCCATGTATTTGTCTAATCATTTACCAAGAGACTGAAACTGAAAGACTGCTTGTTGATGAGACACTATGACTCTTAAAAGTGTATTTCAAGAAGCTGATGACTGCTTGTCACTGTATCTGAATTTAAGACCTTCAAACTTCAGTTGAGAGTTGCCCAAGTTAGTACTTTTGGCCCAGTATTTAGAAAGAACTTATCCAACAGACCTGTAAATAAGAAGTTCAAAAAAGGTTACAGTTAAAAAAAGTAAATCCACAAATCCCTGATCACGATGCTTAAGGATTTATGTAAGAACTTGCATTGTTTCAAGAAGACATTTGCATTCACCTATTCAATTATAGAAGAGTTTAATGGGCTAATATGCCCGAGACTACAATAGTCTAATGTTTACTAAGGAACTGATCAGATGATAAGAAACGTCTAACACAAATGGCAACAGAAGTCATTAGATCATTTGTCACCATGCCTGCACCAGCACATTTTGCACAGCTGAAGTCAGTATTTTTTAACATGGAGGGAGAGAGTATAGGCAGCCAACTGACAGCCAACAGAGATCAATGTTCTGTTAAGAAAAAGGACCTCCAAAAGTCCACAAGCTTTGTCTCCCACGCCTATTTAACAGGCCAGAGTATAAATGCAATCCCAGGACTTAAAAGAAAACAAGATGACATACAGATCCTGCCTAGACTTCCCAGATCCTTGGACCTTATTATCATATTTATTCTTTTATTAAC
>JAOTQP010001179.1:40852121-40865042 GCA_026413545.1 Cichladusa arquata
CTTTATTTTACTGGCACTGGATACTCTTTTGATATTTTCATTAAGAACCTAAATGAAAGTAGAAATTTTCTGTTGCTTAGCTGTCCACTATTTAATTCAAAAAGACAGAAGGTCATTTTAGGCTATAAAAAAAAATTAAAAATCAGTGTATATATTTCTTTGTAATTTTTAGTGGAATACACTTTCAAACACATACTTTTCAAAATATACTTTCTCCAGTATTGTGGAAAGATAGTATGCCTTAAAGAAATGTCAGCATTACTTCAAGCTGACATGAAATTTTTGCCTTTCCTTGTAATATCACTGAGTTGGCTGGCAAAACCTTTCAACACCCACATTTTAAAGCACTGAAAAGTATCCCAGGAAAATAGGGATAAAGATAAGAAAGTGCATTTTTTTATGCCTCAGTTTTTAATAGTGACTATAAACCTTGTGCTGCCTGGTCCTCAGAGCTGGGAGGACCATGACAATGGGAAGTGACTTTCCATCTGTGGACACTGAAATTGTCAGGGAGCAGTTGTACCAGCTGACTGTTTGTAGGACTTGTGTGGCCAGACAGGTTTCATCCCAGAAGGATGAAGGCAGTGGTGGATGTTCCAGCAGGACCCCTCTCACCACCTGCCGAGTTCTTGGGAGTCTGGGGAGGTGCATGCTGAGTGGCAGCTAGTCAGTGTTATCCCAGTTACCAGGAAGGATTACAGGAAGCATGACTCAGGGAACTGCAGACCTCTTAGTCTAATGTCAATACCTGAAAAAAAAATTTGAGGAAGATCCTACTGGGTGCTGTTGAAAGGCATTTAAAGGATAATCAGGCACAGCCAGAACAGACTCACAAGGAGAGAGTCCTGTTTAATTAATGTACTATCCTTCTATGATGATGTCACTAAACTAGGGGATGAAGGGAAGGCAATGGATGTAGTTTTCCTGGATTTTAGTGGGCTCAGTGTCCCTCAGAGCATCCTTCTGAAGAGGTTTTCCAGCTGTGAGAAGATCGGATACGCCGTGTTCCTCAGGGGTCAGCGCTGGGAGCAGTGCTGCCCAACATCTTGGTCAGTGGCACGGGCAGTGGGACCGAGGGCACCCTCAGCAGTGTGCCACTGACACCAAGCTGTGTGACACAGCAGGACAGGCTGGGAATGCACTCTCCTAGCTTGTTTACTCACCCACCCAACACTGTTGTCTTCCCTCAAGGCTGAGCTCCAACGCAGTTACCTTCACATGGTTTCCCAGAGGAAGACAAATTCCTTTTTAGGCAGCCCAAATTCCAGTTGTTTTCCTGGGCTGCAAGAAAACAGCCTTGCCCAGGCTCATGTCTAATTTTTCACCTACTGATATCCCCAGGTCCTTCTCTGGGGCTGGTCACAACCCCATTCATCCCCCAGCCTGTATACTGATAGGAATGACTCATCCTTATTTTTCTTTTCTTGTTTGGGTGGGTTTTGGCTTTCCCCATTAAACTGTCTTTATCTTAACATACAAGTTTTCCCATTTTCACCCTTCTGATTCTGTATCTGATCCCACTGGAGTGGGAGTGAGCAACTGTGTGGGGCTTTGCTGATGGCTGGGGTTAAAGGAAACACAGGGTAAGGTGCCCTCTGGGACAAGCCAAAATGGGCATAAACATGGTTACAGGGCAGAAGACATGCAACCACAGCCTCTAATACTGCATCATGAATGGATGCTGATTGCACTGCTGTCCATCCCCAGAGTTTCTCACTAATCCAGATCCTTCCTGTCACAGGGGAACAGTGTTCACCTCACACGGTGTGAAACCATCCAGAATCAAAGCTGTTTATTGGTTTCTCAATTACACACAAATAGCTGTCAGTGAACTTGCACTTCTAGTCTCCCAAGAGGGCTGCAACTGGGCAGGGCAGTGGGGCAGGCCCCACCTTAATTCCTGTCCCAGAGTTCTCCCAGAGAGGACCAGAGCTCAAGGCAGAGCAGAAAAGGAAAAAGGAGCTGCCATTGCTCCCTGTGGCAGAAAGAAGACAAACTCATTGTCATTCTGACCCAAGTTCAGGTACTCCCTGATAAGTAACATAGAGAATAGAAATTTTGAGCTGCCCTGAAGCTGCTGAATTGAGCTTAAAGACTAACAAAAAACAGAGAAAACTATGGAAAGGTATGCTCACAGGATGATAAATGTAGCTGGAGCCAGTGGAGAAACAGATAAAGAGGCCTACAGTGGTTTTTGGGAGTTATGTAACAAGAAGCAATGCCCAAAGAAAAAGTTTGAGGGAAGGTCACCTTTAATATTGAAGCATTCAGGGAGTATGAACACCAGAGACCCCTTTTGATGAACCTCTAAGACCTTACTAGCCTGCCTTCTAATGCTTCAAATTGTGTTAAAAAATTTAATTGGTCTGATTCCAGTATCATCCTGAGCCATGATGAGACACTAAAACATGGCCCAGGAGTATTATTTCCCTGCAGGGTTTAGGGCTAAAACATGTGAAAATTTCACTCTCTGCTCCAAGCATATCTGCCTCTGCTCCAGAAGAAGCTGCTTGTTCATGAGGGATGGGAAAGATTGTCCATTAGAGGAGCTCCAAATACGGGCTCCTGGGCTTGGGGCAAGCATGCTGGTCATCAGGCTTGGGGACTGCTGGGAGATGTGGGAAGCAGAAACAGCTGCTCAGCACGGGCAGGAGGGTGCAAAGGTCTGCTGGGTACAGCCAGAGCAGGGCTGGGCCATCTTGGCAGTGCAGAGCCCCAGCAAAGCCCCTGGCTGCTGGGAAGGATGGGAGCTGGATGGTGGCCCTAGAGAAAATCCCAGCACCAGATGCTGAGCTGCAGGTGCCCCCTCAGACAACATGAGGGGCAGCTCTGCACAGCCCCAACAGCACCAAGTCTTGCCTTGCCTTTGGCTCTTTTGGGCCAGGGCTCCTCTGGCTTTGGAGAGACACACAGGGACCTGAGAGCATGGGGCTCTGCAGGACGTGCTGTTTTCAGAGTGCTGGGAGGGCTCACCAGAAGGCAGAGATCCTTGTAGCAGCCCTGAGAGCACTGGCTGGCCCTGGGTCTGGGACCCTGCAGCTGAGCCTGGCTGGGGCACAGGGGGCATTTGTAGCTGGAGCCAGGGCCCTGATGCATGCTGGCAGCAGGACAGGCTTATTGTGCACCACAGCCAGGCATTTGGTGCTTGCAAGCACAAGTGGTTTTTTAAAATTAAATCTCCTTTCCCTCCTGTTTGCTACCTACAAATAGGCAGGTGTTTGCTACACCGTGGCACAGCAGCAACCATCCTTCATCATCTCAGTGGCCCTTCGCTGGACTCTCTCCAGTATGTCCATACCTCCTTTGTCCTGGGAAGCCCACAGCTGGGCTCCTTGAGCCTTCTCATCCTGGTGCTGTATGACCCTTTCAGATGCTGGCACCTCAGTATGTGCCATGTCCACCAGCCTCACTGAGCTGCTTCTCTGGCTGCTTGTACAGAAACAGGTACCAAACACCAAAGCCTCCCAGTTTGCCAAACACCATGAGACTGGAAACAGTGGTAGAGACTTGAAAAGATTTCCTTTGAACACCCAAGTCCCAATCCACCAGCTGGTGAGGGAGGAAGGGCAGAAGAGACATGGGTTTTCCATCAAGGATGGTATTTCTCCTGAATAACTTTGGGAGAGGCAGTAGCCCTGCCTGCAAGTGCAGTCAGCCACCCTGTCTGGGCAAGGGCTCCCCAAAGGCACTCTGACATGCCAGCACTTCATGCCCATTCTGGGTGGGTAAGGGCTGAGAGCAGCTCTCTGGCAGTAGGCTGGCACCTGGGAAGGCATTCCTAGGTGTTCCTTACGAGCTTTCCCTGAAACTAGCAGAGTTTCAGGGCAGAGGTGCCCACAGTACGACCCAACAAGCCTTTCTCAGCCCTGACAACTGCTGCTGATGCCACAGGGACC
Organism: Cichladusa arquata; assembly: GCA_026413545.1. Lineage (NCBI taxonomy): Eukaryota > Metazoa > Chordata > Aves > Passeriformes > Muscicapidae > Cichladusa > Cichladusa arquata. The sequence continues at coordinate 40,856,018 of JAOTQP010001179.1, forward strand.
TTCAGACAGAGGATGGAAAATTAAAGACAGAAAAAGGGGAGAAAGAAGAGTGTGAGGGCCTGGAATTAGCACCCACATCCTTTGGGAGGCAGCACGCATGCAGGAAATAGAGGCACATTAACAGCCTCAGCTGCATCCCCCTTCTCTTTCCCTGTTTTAAGGTTGGATTTTAAAAAAATCTCCCCAGCTGAAGTTAGAGGGACATGTTACTCCATCCTGGGCTACTTGTGCCAGTAGGGGTTGGGTTAGCGTATGGCTATGCCTGAGTGCCCCCAGTCACTCATTCAGTGTCTCAAAAGAGCATCTGTTTGTAACCCTGCTGCTCCTCATCCCTCTTCTTGCACCTCCCTACAGCAAAAAGTACATCTGTGCTGACAGTGGACAAGTGAACATCTCCTCTGGCACCTGGGCCACAGTAAAAGCCATAGATTTGGCCTTAGCAGCATCTGTCAGAGTTTATCCTTAGCTTGTGCACTGAAAGCCTTCAGAGCAGAAGGAGCACTGTCCCAGGCTCCCTGTGAAATAAGGCACTCAATACTTAATTAAAATAGACCAATCGTAATTCATTGCTTTCATTAATCCATTGTAATTCATTCAGATTTTGTGCTGCAAGCAGAACACTTTTATTACACAGGCTCTCTGGTCTTCCAGCCACATTTCAAAGCATGATACCACAACTGAAAACTAGCTGATGGGAGAGAATTAAAGTGTAACTGGCTCCTTTCCTTCCTCTTCAATCACATGCTCTTGCTTCCCACATGACCCTTCCCCAGCACCCTGGCAGACTTCCCACTTACTGCCTTTTGATGACAGGCAGGAGTTTCAGACCCACCTGCCCACCCCAGCGCAAGGAATGCATCATCACTCCCAAGTGACAAGCACCATGGCCACCAGTGTGGGCAACCACACCCTGGAGCACAAGGAAGCTGCATCCCTCCCCCCTGGCTGGTGTGAGCTGAGGGCTGAGGAAGATGACATTCTGCTGAGGGCAGCTCCCTCGATCTCACCCAGGTTCAAGGCAAACAACTCTCAGCAGAGCCCTAGTGATGCTCCTGCTTTCACAGGCAGGGGAGGGATTCTCTGGCACCTGGTGTTCTAAGTCCCAGACAGGATTGAGGCTGCATATCCATGCTCCATATGCATGGAGATGCTCAGATCTGGGAAGACTGGTTTCATGTGCTTTGGTTGGAAGATGACATCTGGGAAGAGACAGCAAGTTTCAATGTAAAGACACAGTCAGGATATGCAGCTGGGAATGGGATTGACACTTATGGATAGGAAATGTAGAATTTCTGCTTGGCATTCTTATCTATGCATTCCACATGCCCACTTACCCTATTTTGTAGTGACTTGGTTTTGTTTTCTTCTTTTCTCTTACTATTATTGTACTTCAGTCATGGATTCTTTCTGTGACATTGTTTGCTCTAACTGGCAGTAAGACACAGATCTTTTTTTCCCCATTATCTTTCCCCATTTCTCCATGTATTTTCTCTATTTATGACAACATTCTGATTTCACTTTCTATTTTTCTATTTTGCTTGTTATTGATGAACTGTAGGATCAAAAACACTCTCCTAGGACAGCCCAGCAAAGGCTGAAATCCATCTGCATTCACTGGGAATTGAAATTTTATTAAAATAGGTCTTCTCTACGTCCTCTGCCCTTTGCTTACCCATATTATCCTGGTTATCAGTTTTTTGTAATACTTGCTCAACACTGCTGATTGCAGAGCAGGTGGTTCTTGCCTGCGTAACAGATGGTTGCCTTTCAGGGACCAAAGTACAGCAGCTGAAGTTCCTACCCAAAAGGCACATAACACATCTCCCCAGAAAACTTCCAGGGAAATAGAAACTGCCCCACCAAGTTGTGGCAGATAACAATCTGCAGATTTTTGGGAAAAGAATCCAGGAGTATCAGCAGGTATGTAGGTACCATTTACCTACCATCTGAGGTGTAAGAGGTGAATTTCTATGTAATAATGTAATTATTGTATAATAATAATAATGTAATTATTGCTGTGCAATAATGGTAGCCATAAGTGCATATACATACTTAGGTCAATCCTGCCTTAGCTGTATTCAAAACTGAACCAATACATCTATATGCCAATCTGCCATAATTTAGATGCCCTGTCAATGAAATTATGCTGTCCATGAACAACTCACATGGAAGCCACCCTTTCAAAATGAAATATCCTCCTACACACCACTTTCCTTTTCATGGAGTCTGGCTTTCATAGAAAATGTTGTTTCCCACAGGGCAGAAAGGATGCCAAGCACTCCCTGTTTGAGGACTGTGCCTTACACAGTCTGCTTGCTGTCAATTTGCAGCCCGTGTTTGTCACAGTGACCCTGCCCCTCTGCATAGCCCACTGAGGAGAAAAGCACTCCCAGTCTCATTCACCTAACAGCAAATCCAGCTATTTCCACTCTGAGGTGGAAAGGTATTACCTAATGTCATGGCTGTGCCCCAGAGCTACAGCAGGACTGTAAAAGATTCAACACTTTCTGCAACATTCACAGCACACTCAATAGCATCTAAGAAAGAGCTCAGAGACCAGCTTCCCCCAGCAGAACCATGTGGCAGCAAAGCTGAGCTGTCTGCTCAGCTCACAAGGAGCTTTGTCACATTGGCAGCAATATTGTCCTTAGCTGTGTCTGCTCTGCGCTCTCATTGTCACAAAGGGCAGGAAATTGGTTCAGCTTGGCAATAAACCACAATCCCTCCCACTACTGAAGGCGAAACACCATGTGGAGAGGTGGGAGAAGACAAAAGGGAGGAGGAGGACTGGGAGTCTGTAGCACTTGCATCATGTTTGAACATTTTGTGTTCTGAAACTGCAGCTTTGAAGCACAGCCAGATTCACAGGGCAGTGGAGGCAATGCCTCGTGCAGAAACAAATTACTTGTTGAATTGCTGCCATCTGCATTTCCTCGGGAGACTGAAAGACTTCTGCTGGTCAATGCATTTTGCTCCATCCAACGGGCACAGTGCAGCAGGGGCTCCTTGTGCCTGGGTACAGTCTTCTCAACTCCCTTTGACTCATTTTTTCTTCCAGGTCCCAAGACAAGAACTAAATGGAAGCATATCTTTCCATTTCTACTCTCCTACAGAGCCACCTACCTAACAGTCCATGAAATAAGGGCAGAAATTCTAGCCAACAGACTCAACAGTGTTTCTGAAGCTCAGGGATGCTGTGATGTGTAAGACACTCGATGCTGAGATTCCTCCTGGCATCAGATCTCGCAAAATTCTATCATAAGCAGAATTATGGGCTCACTAAGACAATTCCCAGGAAGACCAGAGCCCAGGGTATTTGGTGTAAGTGGATTCCCAAGAAATAGTCTCCTTAATCAACAAATAGTCTCCTTAACTCAGCAAATCTTGTCTGTGCTCTGAATTTCTCATGCCCTGAGAAAGATTTACCAAAGCAGATCATTGTTTCTTTTCTTAATGGATTCAGACAGATTGTACCTTTCACTTCAGGTGTGGAGTTCTGTCAAAATAGCACTCCTACCTGCTACCTCAGGATGAATTTAGCAGCTAACCATTCCACATGACCTCTAGTTAATTTGAAGGCTTGTGTTTTTGGCCCTCATCCCTAGCCCCTCCCCTTCAGTAAACTGAAGTCATACAACAATTCTTCATCTGCTCCACTCTTCTTCTATTAGTAAATTGATGCAACTCGACTTGTTGAGGACATTACACAAAAATGAGGGTATGCAGAATTGTATGACCATACAAATTCATTATTGTGATTGTCTTCTCTGTGACTTCCTGAGCATCTGGTATTGATATTCGTCAGTAAATGTCAAACCCTACAGTAGTTGTATAGTTTCCTGTCCTTCTGTGTACAGTTAATGCATTGTGCATTGTAGAACACATTCATTTTTTAAATGAGACATCCCAGTAATAACAGACAGATGGTCTGGTGATAGAATTCATTTTAGTATGTGAGCAAGAAATCATCCAAGATCAAAACTGACATCTTTATTTTTTGATGCTGTGTCATTTGTAGTATTCCACTGCATTTATTCTTTTTGTGGCGAACTGATCATTCTCCATGCTGAAGTCTTAAAGATGAAGTTCAATCACCTCTTTTCATGCTCTGCAACCTCCTTTCCCTGCTCCATTTCCTTAAAACTGTTCATGCTGGCCCAAGAGCCAGTGGTATACACAGGAAGATGAAAAGCAGTTTGCAGTAACTATTTTTTTAATTTGGCCTTGCTCTTCAGAAGGAAAAGGCACAGCAAAATGTCATAAGGCCAAGCAAAATTAAATCATACAGGCCCAAAGTGCTCCTGGCTCTGCACATTGGACTAGATTTGTGTAGAAAGGAAGTGTATGTTGCAATAGGGTAGTAACAACCTCTGTACACAGAAGGGATATGGTCTATGATCAACAGCAGGTCAGTAAATTGCAGAGCAAGAGCAAGCTGTAAGAGAGCCAATACTTCAGATATTGCAAAAACCTGTTTTAGCAGCATCAGTATCCATAATTACTTCTTTCAACTAGCATGATTGTTTTATGATTTTTTTTTCTAATTACTATGAAAAACTATCACAGCTACTCTCTAAAGACATTGTTTTATAAGATGGCAGACCCTATAAACATTGTGGTCTATGTACTTAATTTCATTACTAGCCGGTTGCACATGAAAAAAAGATTTCTATTCCTTGTTTAGCATACAATTCTTTCTTTCTTTGTCGAACTCACGGACTTATTTATAGTTTTTAAGTAAGTCTATATGATGGCCCAAGCTTCTAGTACTCAAAGGAGCTGTGAACTGCTTCTTAACTTCTCTCTCCATATTCTTCCCTTTACTGCCTCTCAAAAAAAATCAGACATTCTCCAAACTCTAGCAAACGCACAAATCTATGGGAAGAAACAGTGAGACAGAGGAACTTGGTGGGGTATCTCCCAGGACATTTATCATGGAGGGCTCTGCTGGCTTGGGCACCTGCACAATGTTAACTTTAGACTCTCCTAGAGGTGCCAGGATGAGCCTCTCCAACATGTCCATTTCAAAATCATTTGCTGAATTTTGTTCTAGGTACCAGAAGTCTGATGGTACCCGAGTTCTTTTACAATTGGAAACTGCATTTTAAGACACAGTGATGTGTTAAGCGGTCCAGTGCAATCCACTGCAATAGCCAGCATGTGAGACTGTGCTAGGCAGAATATGCATTTCAGAACTGATGGCTCACATTCTATTTGCATGTTTTGAAAAGCACAGCAATTGTGGATGCAGCAATTCATAGACTCAGAATATCCTGAGTTGGAAGGAACCCATCAGGATCGTTCTGTCCCAACTCTTGGCCCTGCACAGCACCATTCTGGAGAATCACACCATGTGCCTGACAGCATTGACCAAACTTTTTTGAACTCTTGTCACGCTTTGTGCTGTGACCACTTCCCTGAGGAGCCTGTTCCAGTGCCCAAACACCTTCTGGGTGAAGAGCCTTTTCTGATAATCCAACCTAAACCTCCCCTGACTCAGTTTCATGCCATTTTCTCAAGTCCTGTCACTGGTCGCAACAGTCAAGAGATCAGTGCCTGTCCCTTCACTTGTGAGGATGTTGAAAAATGCAATGAGGTCTCCCCTCAGCCTCCTGCAGGCTGAACAGAGCAAGTGATCTCCAGCTGCTCCTCATACAGCTTCCCCTTCTGACCCTTCACCATCTTCATTGGCCTCCTTTGAGCATTCTCCAAAAGCTTAATGTCTTTTTTATATTGTGGCAGTGCCCAAAACTGCCCCCAGCACTGGAGGTGAGGCTGCCCCAGCTCAGAACAGAGTGGGACAATCCCCTCCCTTGCCCAGCTGTGATGCTGTTGCCTGATGCACCCCAGAACAGGGTTGGCCCTACTGGCTGCCAGGGCACTGCTGGCTCAAGTTCAACTCGCCAACGACCAAACCCCCTGGTCATTTTCCATGGAGATGCTCTCCAGCCTCTCATTCCACTCATTCCTCTCATTCTATACACACACCCAGGGTTGCCATGGCCCAGGCTCAGAATCTGGCACTTTCCCTCACTGCACTTCATACAGTTGATGCCTGTCCAGCCCCCTCATTCGTCCAGGATTCTCTACAAGCCTCTGAGGGACTAGACAGCTTCTCCCAATTTAGTGTTGTTGGCAAACTTACTTAGCATCCCTTCCAGTCTTGTGTCCAAGTAATTTATAAATATGTTGAAGAGCACAGAGCTGAGGTTGGAGCCCTCTGGAACGCCACCAGTGACAGGTCACCAGTTTGATGTCACCCATTCACTGTAACATTTGTGCCTGATCCGTGAGCCAGTTGCTCACCCACCCCATTATGTGTTTACCCATGTGTGTGCTGGATGTTTTGTGCAGAAAGTTACTGACAGAGATAGTGTGGAAAGATTTACTGAAACCCGAAAAGAATGTATCACCTGGTTTCCCTTGTTCAGCTTGGTAGGTTATGTTGCTGTAAAAGGAAATCAAGTTGGACAAGCAGGACTTTCCCCTCACGAAGACCTGCTGGCTGTGACAAATGACAGGTGTTTTTCAGTACTCCCAGAATAATCCTTTCCACAATTTTACTGGGCAGTGAAGTGAGACTTCACTGTAGTTTTTAAAGTCTTCTTTTCCTTCTTGAAAATTGGGATAACATTCACCAGCTTTCAGCCAGCTGGAACCTCTCCAGATTCCCAAGACTGCTCAAAAACCATTGTGAGAGGCTTTTTGATGACTTCAGCCAATCTTTGAGGATTCCTGGATGAATCCCATCAGACCCCATAGATTTGCAGGCACCCAGCTGGAGCAGAAGATGCTGTACAAGTTTAGGATCAAAAGGAAATCGTTCTTTCTCGTAACCATGGTCCTCCAGGTCAGGTCACTGACACCCCCCTGGATCCATGCTGAAGACAGAGGCAAAGAATGCATTAAACACCTCTGCCTTGCCCCTGTCCCTGTTTGCATCCTCATCCTGTAACATGCTGATGTTATTTCTACACTGTCTTTTGCCATTAATATACTTGAAAAGACTGTTTATTGTCCGCATTTCTGGACAGTTTCCACTCCAGCTGAGTTTTGGCTGCATAAATTTTTTCACTACAGTGGGAAGCAGCATCTTTGCATTCTCCCCATGTTACTTAACCTTACTTCCACCGGGCATATACTTTACTTTTTGCCTTTATTTCCAAGAGAAGATTTCTGCTCAGCCAAGCTGGCCTCCTGCCTCATCTGCCTGACTTCCAACATTTAGGAATTGCCTGCTACTGTGACCCTAGGAGATGATGCTTAAAAAGTGACCATCACTGATGGACCCCAGCATCTGCCCAAACATCTCCCCAGAGGATTTTACTTACTAGGTCTGTGAGCAGTCTGCTCTCCTCATGTCCAGAGCTGAGGTTTTGCTGGGGTTTTCCCTTCCATCAACCAAGATTTTAAATTAAACCACTTTGTGGCCACTGTGGCCAAGATGGACATCCATCTCCACTCACAAGATCCTCTCTGTTGGCAGGCAGTAAGTCAAGGAGGGAATCTTTCCCAGCTGGCTCTCTTCACTTCTGTAAAGCTGTCACCAAGGTTTTTAAGAATGCTACAGCCTGGGTTGTACCAGTTGTACGATGGCTTCCAGTTGATTTCTGGTAAGTTGAAGTCTCCCGTAACGACAAGGGCAGTTGATATGGAAGTGTCCCCTAGTTCCTCAAAGAATCATTGATAAGGGAAGTTCCTTATCAATGTTAAATAAATACTCTACACCTACCAAGGTTAGCAAAGGCTAGAATTGGACAAAAGCTGCAGCAGTGCCACTGCTCCTGAAAAGCCAAGCCCGTCGTCTACTGCACATGTAAGGCTAAATAAAAAATTAGGAACTCCATCTGTTCTTAAGCATCTTGTCATTCCTAAATCAGTTGATAAGCACTGCGGGCATGCAAATCACGAATCAGTCGCAAGGAAATACCACATCTGAAAGTCAGAGGGTCGTGTGCACCACAGTGTGAGCTGTGGGAGAAGCAGGGTTACAGCAAGACAGAGAAACTAGAATTGTAGGCAGTAGTTGAAAGCAAGACAGGAAAACAGAATCACAAGAAAGTACACAGGATGCAGTATCTGGTAGCAGTGATATGATTTACTAGAAGCTAGCGACAGAAATTGTCAGCTAATTATTGAGAACACCAGGAGACTCACAAGCAGTGATAACACAGGCTTGTGAGCAAAGACAGACACTGCACAGACTGAGGAAGAGAGTGAGATGCTGTCACAAAGGCAGGGAGCAGAGAGCAGATCAGGAAAGAGGAGGAGGGCAATTCTGCTCTTCAGGCTAGGACTGGTCATGGCCAAACTACTGATGATCCAGGAAGCTGCTCTGCAATATACTCGCGTGCAAAGAACGTGGCTTTGCAAGTATCCAAGCTCACAGATTGATGCCTTTCCCTCTCCCAATGTCTCCCAAATCCAAAAGGTATGTCTGTGAACCTGTATAAGGATTCTCAAAAGCACGAATGAATCTTCAAATATGTCTGAGTACCAAGAACACCTGCTGCTGATGCACCTATTAAATGTCCTATGTAAATGAAAACCTCTTAAGTAACTACATCAGTTTACTTAGTTTACATTATCTTAAAATCAAAGTCACACAACTCTTCTTCTTTTTTATTTTTTTGTTTCATTACTGGTTTCTTGTGTGACCCTGGCTAATGAAACCATTATAATTCAGGATGCATCATTTACTACTGTTAGGGCACTGCAAAAGTGTAACATATATTCAGCTGATAGACAGTACAAATAGTATGCCTAAGCAGCACCTTCACCCCTGCAAATTTTCTTCCATCTAAGTAAATAAAATCTTTAGAACACTGACCTTTAGGCAAGCCTTTGAGTACATTGAATTCTCACACTCTCGAAAATATGGTACAGCATTTCAGATCAGTTTCTTAGGCTCTCACAACATAACAATAAAGAAAAAGTTGTGTGCTACAGTCAAGGTGGCAAAACACCCCCCTACAATACAAGTGGCTGTTGCCAGCAATATTACAATTTGCATGATCACACACAG
>JAOTQP010001179.1:41000844-41012152 GCA_026413545.1 Cichladusa arquata
TGTTTGTTTGTTTTATAAAGCACAGCAACATTCTGGAGTTTGACCAGCCATCCAAGAAACAAGCGATAACAAGAGGTAGAAATTTAGATTAAAAACTGGAGAGGTAAATATCAATGATGTCTAATTACTATGTTCACGTTCCTGATTCTACCCCAAAGCTCAGACCCTATTCTACAGCTGTGTGCTTAGGAAAGCTCAAGACATATTCAGGAATATGGAAATATGAAATACTCATTAGTGATCCGGAATGGAAGATTATTGTTCAGAGCTAATGATCTGCTAAACAACTGCCCTGAGCAGATCCTGGACAGTGCTATGCTGCCCAGGGCAGAGTAGATGTCTTGGCCTTCAGTCCTTAACTGGTTTGACTTCTGCACTTTAACTTTTTCTGCCTAGAACTCTACATCTATTACATCCTCACTGATTTTGGCAGCCTGTAGTGAAGGTACAGCCCAAGTCATAAGATTCTCCTGCTAAGCTGAATAAAAAAAAATCATGTCTACTTGAACTTTTCCATATATTAGACACTGCAAACTGACTGTCCCCTTCATTCTTTTCTTCCTCAGAATGATGAAAGACAGTTCCATGGCCAGATCTACAGTGCTAAGGTCTGAGTGTTCACTTGATGAAAAAAAAAAGGTTAAATAGGCATGGTAAACATAATTTGAGTTCTATTGAAAGCAAAATTCTAATCATAAGCACTGACTACTGTAAGAACTTGATCATGTGATATGGTTAGTGAGTGGAAAATCCTGTTTTCACTGTTTTCCCTTTCCTCTCTGAAGCTGGCCTGGTTCCATGCTGGCCGTGATGCTTCTTGTCTGGCTGAGAGTTTTGAACTTAGAAGACAGCAAAGATTCTTGTGTTCAAGAAATCACCTGAAGAAGAAAACATGCAATCTTTAAGTGAATGTGCGAAACAGGTTATATAAATGGAAATTAACCTGAGAGCATAAATTCATCTCTGGGGACTCGAGCTGATAAAATATCCTTCACTAGGCTCCAAATGTCACTGAAGTCTTTGTTTCAATAAAATATAAATTATTCTGATTTTCATGTTACTTGGTAATTATTTATTGCTATTGGTCACATGACTTATGAGATAACTTTCAGTTTTGTGACTGTTCACTTTGCAAATCTCTTGCTCTCAAGAACAGCCTCCAACATGCAGCATGGCATGCAGCAATGGCCCATTGCAGACACAATCCCTTTTTGGACTTTCAAGCAATTACAGGTTTTCCTAGCAAAGAACAGCTCTATTATCATTTATTTCTGCAGTCAAAACTGTAATGAAGTTCACTTAAAAGCATCTTTCTGCTTTAAATGCAGGAGTTGCAATTGCTACTTCCAAGTGGGATGAGCCAGCCAGTTTTGCATGGAACTGGCTGAGTTTATGCTGTGGCCCAGGGATTTCCACATCTATGGGCCATGCCATACATACAGACCAAAAAGGGATAATGTAACAGTTTGAGTTTTCCCTGCCTTAGGCACAGGTAAACCCATCTGTGGGATGCTTTTCTTAAGACACTAGGTGCACATGGTTGGTAATGCAGAAGTGTGGGACTTCCAGCGTGTACCTCAAGGGGGTTTCATTTTGGGTGAGAATAGCCAGTGAATTAAATGGTATGCTGTTATTTGCTTTATGTATGCATACTGTATATTACAATTTCTATGGCTGCTGTCCACCCTTCATCACACCTCACAGTATCCATCTCCTGTACTCCAGACTCTTAATCGCCACATTAATAAAGAATGGATTTTGATGGAACTCAATGAGCATAATAGTGATGGAATCAGAATTGTCTACAGCATGCAACAATCGCACACCTCACACCAACTTTCCTGCCTGATTGTTATGACAGTCCAGGGCCATGGACTTCATGAATTCAACAGACTCTTATAAGGAGGCTCCACAGACTTAAGGAATGACAGCAGTGGGTATATCAATCAAAAGATAGGAAGGGTGGTGGGGTGCTGGGGAGCATGGGAACTGGCATGACAAAAATGGTATGGGATAAGACATGGATCCTTGCCTGTTTTTGCTGGGATGGAGTTAATTTTTGTCTTAGTAGCTGGTAGTGTGTTTTGGATTCAGTAGCAGAATAATGTTGGTAACACACTGATATTTCAGTTTTCGCTTAGTAGTTCTTAGTAGTTCTAAATCAAAGACTTTTCAGTTTCCCATGCTCTGCCACATGAGCAGGTGCACAAGAAACTGGGAAGGGACACAGCCAGGACAGCTGATGAAAATGGGACAAAGGGATTTTCCATCACAAAGAATGTCATGTTCAGTGTGTAAACTGAGGGGAGCTGGCCAGGTGTCTCCTGTCACTGCTCAGGGACGTGCATGCTGGGCACCAACCAGCAGGTGGTGTTCAATTGTATTGCACATCACTTGTTTTTCTTCAATTGTGTTCTTTTTTCTCTCTTGTTTTTTACTGTTGTTGCTTGTGTTGTTTTTGTTGTTGCTGTTGTTGCTACTATTATTGTTGTTGTTATCTTTACTCTGTTTCAATTATTAAACGGTTCTTATCTCAATCCACAAGTTTTGCCTCTTTCTTCCAATTCTTATTCTCATCCCACCATGGGGAGGGGTGTGAGTAAACAGCTGCTTGGTACTGAGTTGCCAGCTGGGGTTAATCCATTACAATGAGTTGACATAGGATGCACCTGCTTAACTGAAATTATCACAGAAAGATCCCATGCACACTGCAGACTGTGGTGTTGGTTCATCAGTGAACCAACAGTGGTGTAGGCAGACAGAGACAGAAGCTTGCAGAAAACGCACTTGGAAAAGGGGTTCCTTTGACTGTAACAAGGCAAAATGAAACAGAATATTCAGAGTATTCTGAAATACTGTAAATAGGTTTAGATAAATTCATCTCTTCAAAATTTGTAAGAATATTTGCAGTGTAAACTCTGACTTCTAGAAATACTGAGAAAAAAAAACCCCAAAACACGGGAAATAGGAATATCTGGGAGGAAAAAAAAGGCAAATAATCCAAGAATGTAATAATTAGTACTAGTAATCCGTTAAAATGCATATAGAAGCATCCACTCAGTCATTACTGGAGTATAAACATTTATCTCTAGAACATGTCATATTATTTCAAATATTCAATCAAATGCATCCAGAGAACTTTTAATGCTACATGAGGTCCTTTTCAGCCAGTGTAGAGGATAAATTCCTCTCCACTCGTATCTGGGTGACAGGATATATGGCATGAGCAGTTGCATGGAATTCCTCAACAATTTTTCCAATGATAACAAAAAAAAAAGTTAATTGAATAACTTACTCTTCTTTGGATTTCATCCCCATGCCCCAGTTCTGCAAAATGAATAATCATTGTTTAAATCCTACCCACATACTAAGGCTCATCTTTAATCTATGCCAAAGCCACCCTAGGAAAGACAGACCAAAAAGCTGCGCTGAAGCTGTTCTGAGCAGAAACAGGTGCTGAGCCAGTGGTGGTGATTCTATTTTCACCCTTTGTTTCTCCTGCCTCTTACTGCCCTAATGATGCTATGTGTGGTTCATAGCCTGAGATTCAGAGGATAGCTCTTTTTGGAAACACTCTGTGACCAAGGCTTTCATGCTATTGCTAGAGGACATGTGAAAATGCTATTCTTGGTATTCTATATGCTTGTGCTTCTTGCAGCCTTCTCTCACAGCTGGCCTCTGGGGGGAGCAGAGGGGCATGAATATGAAATAGTTGACAGAAGTATTGAGTCAATTATAATAATATGACTAATTTTACCTGGTGGATAATTTCTTTCACAGCTTTCATGCATTTCAGAGAATATGACCATTTGACCTCCAGTGGCTTTGGGAATATTATTCTCAATTTTGTAATATTATTCTGGATCTCATCCAGATGAAGAAATATCTTTCCTCAGTAAAAACGTGGTCACATGCACTTGCACCTATAGTGCTTGTTTTACAGCCAATTAGACTGGCTGCATGATATGACATATATGACTTAAAATGATGAAAATTACATAATCTAAGTAGGACAACTTATGCAGAAATACAGTATCAACATTGCTTTTCATTGAAGAGACATAACAGACCAGACTCAGTTATTGTCAAGAAATTAAAAATATCTGTGAGCTTTCCTTTGCCTATCCAAGATGTTGCATTGCACTTTTTGTCACCAAAAATAATAACAATGACAACAACAAACAAATATGCTTGTCAGGCACTAGTTAATGTGTGTTGAAACGACTGCTGTATGCCTCATTCCATGTTAGAGTTAGTATGGATAATTCACTGAAAATGTTTTCCAGCAATAGGACTGAACTGGGAGAAAGAATGTGTTAAATTGCAAACCTGAGATTGTGGATTATGACTGAGTACAATCATAGTTGTGGCAAACACCTGGATCTGTTCACTATCATCTGTCTAAGTAATTTCTATGTTTTCTCAAGATGTTAGGTTTCTAATTGCAGGGTATCTGTAAAATGCTGCATACGGCTAAAAAATTTTATCATTCTTTGCAGAGCTCTAAGGGTGGCAGTTGTATATCATTTCTTGGAGTAGTTGCCTAAAGATCCATTGCATCTGATGATACATTATTCCTCATTCTTTGCTCTTCTTGAGTTGAAAACCCCAAAGGGACACAGATTTCTGATTAAATTTAGTGCCGAGGTACTTCCCCATTTGTTTTCATTAAAAGTTCCTTGATCCTTTTCTCACCCACTCTTACTTGAGAATGTGAGCTCTGTGGAAATGTCGGTGAACCCACACTGATCACTAATAAGCTCGAGATGACCTCTGCACTTCATGGAGATGAACTTTATCTTATATCTATTTGATCGTGATCCAGACCCTTGGGAAAAAATAGGGTCTTGTACACAGATAATTGAAGGCAATAAAACTTTTAAACATATTTTGTAAGTCCTTGTATGAAGTTTTTATTTATGCCCCTTGCATCCGGATTCTCACTGAAATCTGAAATTCAAGCCTTAAAAATACAAGATCGGTATTCTAATAAGAAAAAAAAAGGAGATAACTATTACGTACAATTGAAGGAAAACAATCTTGAATGGTTAAAGGTGATATCTGGCCTTATAACAGTCCAGTTTTCACTGCTTATCTAGACCTGTCAGTGTGATCTGAAACATTTCTGTGAGACCATCAGATGGAAGATTTTTACCTAGTTGGGATTCATTTAATCTAACTGAAAAAAAACAAAGTTTATGACAACTCCTACTGGAGATCTGGTTCTTACTGGTATCAGTGTCCTGGTTTCCATGTGATCGAAGCAGGCCTGATTACAAACTCTACTAGTTAGGTAACTCTCAACTGCCATCAAGCCCATCACTGTTACTCGAGATGATCACATGGGCAGTGCTGGTCCAGCTCAGCTCAGAATATGGTATCTGTCCTGAACGGCTTTGACAAAAACCAACAGCTTAGCAAACAGGCAAGAAGGCCATGTGACCAGAGCTAAACATGAAAATACACCGCAAAAAGGCAGACCCAGCACTGTGCTGCGAGGAGCAGAGATGTGGTTAACAAAGGCTTCCCCCTCTTGATGGCAGCATGAATGCACTTTGCTGTCAATGGTGGTTTTACTGCAAAACTGTAACAAATTGGGAGCGGCGTCCTCTGCACTGTGATTGCTCTCTGGAAGGGATAATTATGCATGAGCTGTTTTCTCTTGCTAAACCAGTTAAGTGATATCCATAACACTTGCAGAAAAGCCTAGATGAAGTGGGCTTTCCCTGTAAAAGCATGCAGTAATTAGGCAGATCCGCATACACTCTCCCTCACAACAGGGAATGAAAGGACTGGATGGACAGAAGCTATATTCACCTTCTTCAGCAGCTTTCTCTTCAGCTGCCTCTGCAGTTCCAGCAGTGCAATGAGGTTTGATGAAATTGCAATAATGTAAATTTGACAAGGTGTTCCCATGTCTATTGGGACACAGAGTATTTTATGAGTTTTTCAGATTTGCAAGGCTTTTAATAGGGCAGGCATCACTCCCAGGAGAAGGTATTTTTAGTTCTGTAGAACAATGCATTACCTCCACTGAACTGATTTATACCATACTCAAGCTATCTGAACTGTCATGCTTTTCTCTTGCATTATTGTTAACTGCATGACAGATCATATTGCATTTGTCCAATATGTAGCAGCACATGCACCTTGCCCGGCATCTGTCTCTGGCTTATTATTTTACATTTGTTTGTCATTCAGAGCTCTTTCACATTTAAATGCACTCATGTACTCATGTACTCATGCACTCATGCACTCATGTACTCATGTACTCATGTACTCATGTACTCATGTACTCATCAGGAGCTAATCGCCAAAACTTGCCTGGAGTGCCATTCTGAAGACGGAAATGGTTGGATGGGATGCCCTTCCAAACAGAGTATTGCCATGAGGAAAATCTCACAAGGAAAATACGTTTTTTGACTGTTCTGCATGACTTTAATGCAATTTTTAGCTGCCATTTTCAAACTTTTTTGCTCCTTTTCCTGTAACATCCCATCTTTGACATTTTCCTTCAAGCATCAAGTCTTGTGAATATGTCACAGCATCTGAACTTCTCTGTTACATCATTGAAGTACCTGCTTTAAAGAAGCTATTCTTAATTAAATCTTACTTATCCACATCTTCTGTATATGTGACTGTAATGGTTCTTTGACATACTGTAGTTTTCTAAGTGGATTCTAGAGTCTGGGTTTTTACACTTATAATATGCTGGGTCCTTCCTAAATTTACAAAAGTCTCTGCCAAACAGGAGACCTTGTAATAATCCTTCCTTAAACCACTTTTCCTATCTAGTACTTTCAGATGTGTATTTTTTATTCTACCTTCTTTTAGACTACCTTCCCAATTTTAAAAACTCATTATCAGAGTTTTTTATGAATGTTTTATCTATTTTGTTACAAAATCTTACACTGAATACTTTTTTATTATTGCAAATAATATATTCACTGAGGGTTTTTTCCCATGATGCTTACAATAATTTGAACTGGAAAAAATATTCTAGCAGAAAATAAACTGCAAGTAACAGATTTTTGATGAAAGAGAAAAGGATCTATTGCTTCGTGAAAATTCCTTCTTGAAAACAGAATGTAAAAATGAAGACAATTGCTTTTCCATAAAGAAAGGCAACCATCTGTCCTAAGTCACAGTCTTCAGTTTGGAACATATTCTTCATTCTATATTTTTAAAATCAATTTACAGCATCATAAAGCTTCCCTAATGTAATTATATGCCCTCCAATATTTTAGTCAGTCACATGACCAAATTCCACTTAAATTAATCACAGCTCAAAGAAAATCAAAGACAGTATTTTTTTCTTTATACATGTGTTAACACTGTGGGGCTCAGGAGCTAATTGCTTGCATACTCAATAATTGACTTGAAAATAAAAGATTTTGAAAGAATTTTCCTACTTTAGGTACTGTTGAACTTGAAAACAACTGTTCTAAAAATTTCTTCTATGCTTGAAGTTATCTGGAATGCTACTGTAGAGTTTCCAAAAGATTTTCTGTCTGAAATTGACTCACTTTCCGTAATAATAAAGATCTAATTGCAAATACAATGTTGTGACTCATTCTAATTCTGCAAAGGATCCTTGAAAGAGCCTGCGCCCATTGGATTGGGTAGCATGAGGTAACAAGAATCACAGGGTGAAATGCCCAACAAAGCAGCTCCAGGACTGGGAAATATTTCTTCCTGGCATAGGAAGTGCTGTCACTGTTTCCTTCTCAGCAGAGTTGGAGCTGTGAGGTGGGTGATGGAGCCAGCACTGGCACTTGAACCTCAGGCATTCCTCCAGGGATCCAGGCCCTGAACCTCCAGCGCATCCAGGGCTGGATTCCAGGTGAATCACAGCTTAGGAAGGCCCAGCTAGCTCTGTAGCATCCCAAGGCAGCCAGGCCAAAGAGGGATGCTTGTTGGGCTCTCAGTGTGTTCCTGTGGAAATCCTACCTTCACAGGCCGGGTGGCAAACCCCCAGAGGAGAATGGAGAGAGGAGACGGGAGCCCACAGAGACAAGGCGAAGGTCTGAGCTCCAGGGCCTGCCTGGCCGAGCGCCCTCCTCACCTGTGCTTCCTTCCTCAGAGGGAGCCAAGGCGGCCGAGTATTCCTGGCACTGGGAGGAGGCAGGTGCAGCCTGCCTGAGAGGAAATGTCCTCCTCAAAGAGGAGGTGTCAGGAGCTGTGACAGGTAGGCCTGGCTGAGGCAGCCAAGCCAGCTCGCAGAAGGCTCACAAACAGCTGCTGGCTGTACCTCAGCAAAGGGCAGCAGAGCCTGGGGAGAGAAAATCCGCCACACTGCCCTCAGCCTGGCAGCTGCTCCCAGGCACACACCTGCTGAACGCCTGGGGCTGTACGCTGTGCTTCCCTGGAGCAGATACTGACCTGTAACCCAGCTCTCACTGCTACAGCTGTCGTGAGGACTGACCTGCTGTGGCCACTTAGAGAGCCAGATCCCATCCCTGCTGCAGCCTGCACCTTTCCAAAAATGGCCTAGGGACAGAAGGCTCTTGGGCAAGCAGACCTCTGATGAAGACAGCTCTAGGCCTTTTAGGAAGCAGAGGAACAAACCTTCACGGCTGGGACAGGCAGGTCCTAGCGGGTTCTTGCCCTACTCCCTGGGCCTGGGGAGGAAAGCACAGTGGAGAGTGGCCAGCATTGCCAGTTATCAGCTGTGTGGAGCCAAGGAAGGACGTTTCAATGCCTCCTCCTCTGCTGTGGGGAAAGTTTAGTAGGGGGTTTAGTAGTTTAGGAAGTTTAGTAGGGAAGTTTAGGGGGTCAGCCTGGAATGGCAGTGGACAGAGCTTTCCCTAACATTGCAGGGGCGAAGTGGGGGGAAATGGGATTTTGATTGTAGCTGGGTGATACTGGACTCACAGATGAGTATGGTGAGTGGGTCTGGTTGGGATGGAGTCAACTTTCCTGGTAGCAACCGTTATAGAGCTGTTCTTTGTACTTATAGCTACAATGGTGTTGATAACACACCAGTGTTTTTGGTCATGCTGAACAGGGCTCACACAGCATCAAGGCTGTTCTTTCATACTCCATCCAATGGCCATTAGGCTGGAGGTTTGGGAGCACACATAGCCAGGACAACTGACCTAAACTAGTCAAAGGGGATACTTCATACTATATGATGTTGTACTTGGCAAAACCAGAAATCAAAGATCATAAGAGGAATTTGTTATTAAGGCATTTGTCTTCCAAAGTAATGACTACACATTCTGAGGCCCTGCTTCCCAGGACACTACCTGACAATGAAAAAGAGAGAATAAATATCTTTGCTTTGCTTCTATGCACAGCCTTCGATTTTCTTCACTGAACTGCCTGTATCTTGACCCATGAGCTTTTTCATTTTATTTTCTCCCCTGTCCTCTTGAGTGATAGGAATGTTTGTGGCTACTTGGCATCTAGCCAAGGTCAACCCTCCACAATCCTTTTTGGCACCCAGCATGTGGATTGAGACAATGGGAGTTCTGAATTAAGCATGCTATAGCTATAGCAGTTATTAATCGGCAGATTTCTGTGTCTTCGAAGTCGGCTGGCTGCACCAAATACCTCTTCATTTTGTTGAGCTTTGAAGCATGTTAATACAAATGTTGGGTGCTTAACTATGCTGGGGAAATTATCTTGCAGAGACAATGCGAGAATACACCTTCTGCTTTGCTGAGATTGACATTGGTGGTTTTACTGCATGGACTTCTAAGGTTCTTGTTCACCCTTATGTGGAGTGTTTAATACTACTAACTGATGTTGTGTGGTTTGTGGCAAAAAAAACCTATTCTGGACAGTCCTGGAGGCCTTATGTATCCTTGGCATAGACTACCTGAGGACAGTGTACCTCAAGAGCCCAAAAGGGTACCAATGAACTTTCAGTGTAGCCATCATAAATATGGAGAAGATTAAACAGCTGACTAGCTTGTCTGGATTCTGTTAACATTTCTCTGTTGTGGCTTTACAGTGGGTGGATGAACAGCAGGCTGATTGCCACCATGACAGTGCATCAGCAGTGATACTGCAGCAGGTGAGATTCCCTGGCTCCCAGCTGCAGGCTAATTCACCCATTGGTGAATGATCAGTGTCTTTCAAATATTTCACATGGCCTATGCAAAAGTCTGGTGGAGAGTGAAAAATAACAGGGGCTACTGTGTCCTGAATGAAGATGTCGCACTGCTGCCAAGTGCTGCTATACTTGATATGCTGGAGCCCTTATGCCAGCTGGAGTCAAGGACAGACAATGGTAGGCTAGAACAGATATTATCAATAGTTTCTTCTCAATTTCTTTGACAGCAGAAGCAAAAGTTTCCTTTCATGTGACGGATATCAGTACACCTGGAATGAACCACAGTAGGCTGGAAGAATAGTCCTTCCATTTGTCATGGACTAATCAAAGCTGCACAGCTACAAGAATGATGCCCCTGTACATTTATCATATATTGATGACATCAACGGATAAAAAAGCATTCTAGGTGGGCAGCAGGGTTTAGAGAGGTGGGAGTCTGTGGTTTGATTTCTAAGGAATTAAGTAGCAGAGTCTCTAGAATATGGTGAAGAGGTCAAGTATGGGTTCTTTTGGTATTGAGAAAACAGTTGGGACTAGCAGTTAGAGCAAAGCAGGGCTAGTGAGCAGCAGGGCACCTGGGGTCCCTGGAAAACAGCAGGATCTAGCACTCCTTTCCCCAGCCTCACCTCTTACAAGACACATCTTCTGCCATTTCTGGCTGTGCTGAGAGTTGATGGTTATGTTCCTTGGTGTTGCAGGTGGTTTTGCAGCTACATCCCATTACTTAGCTGAACCTGGAGTCTCAAGCTGAAGCCCTGAAATCTGCCTCATGAGGGAGCTGTGTTCCCAGGAAAAGAGAGCATGAGTTGATTTCGCCCGATACATCTGTCCTAGACACCCAGAATTGGGTTGAAGGAAATCTCCCTTCGCTCCTCCTGCACTCCCTGTTGAAGGAGTATGTCCCATAGAGACACAGCAGCAGTGAACATGAGGATTTAAGACTGTGGGGGACAGGATAGGGGGATGTGAGCCTACAGAAAATGGGATCACTGCCTACCAGTAGGAGGGATCCACTTCTGGAGGACTTTCCTTATGCTCTGACTATATTGAACAGTCCTCCACCTCAGTACAAGCTGTGTGTGTTCAGGGGAGTGTTCAGTCCTCACAAAGCTGGAGAACCTTCCCTGTAATCCAGTGCTTTGGCCATCGAAATTTGGAGAGTGTTGGCAGTTCTGGGCAGAGGGAACGTACAGCCCTATCCCCTTCTGCCCCTTCAGAGTCCTGGGGATTGCCCTGACTGGCTGCATC
>JAOTQP010001179.1:41079256-41090276 GCA_026413545.1 Cichladusa arquata
GTGCCGGGGGCGGCGCGGAGCGGAGGGGCCGGCCCTGCGCGGCGGTGCCGGTGCCGGTGCCGGTGTCGGTGCCGGTGCCAGTGTACCCCTAGGCGTAGCCGCGCTTCGCTTTCCGGCGCGACGGGATCCGCCGGGGCTTCCCCGCTGCGCCCTCGAACGGGCGGGGGAGCGGAGCTGCCACCGCGAGGATGACGGAGGTGCCTTTCCGTTCCTTTCCTAGGTGCCTCTGCCTGTCGTTTGGAGTGGCCGTGGTACCTGCAGCCACCATCTGCACAGTTCGAACTCTGAATTCTCTACTACCGCTACCTTTGTGTCCCCCTTCCCATCCGTGGTGGGGTAGGAGAGTTCCAGCTGTCGCCTAAAAAGGCTGGTTTTGGCTAGGGCTGATGCTAAACAAACAGGATGCTGCCTTTTTTTTTTTTTTTTTTTTTTTTTTTTTTTTTTTCGGTAGGTTCCTTTCCTATGTGTGTTTCTAGGTAAGGGCTGCAGTAAATCAGGTGCAGAGATGATACTTGTGTGAATCATGCGGCTCAGCTTGTGTGTTACCAGAAGGATTTGTCATCTGGGCCGCCACAGCTGCAACCACTTACTATTGCTCTTTTAATCTTTCTCCACTTGCCTGGAGGTAAACATATACAACAGCAGGTTTTCCCAAGTTCTGTCTGCCCAGCTGTGATAGTCTCACCTGTATCTTTAGTCCTCATACCAGTGCTGATTTGGTCTGGTGTTAGGGAACGGTGAAGGCATTGAATGGATCTTCAGGTGGGGGTAGGAATATCTGCAGGCTAATCTCTCCAGGCTCATCTCTGGCCTCTGCCACAATATAAAGGTTAAACAAAAAAAACAACTACTCAGATGATCGCTTGACCAGTGGTGCTTCAATTGTGCATTATGATCAGTGACAGGAGAGATTTGTTGCAGTTTTTGTTCTGTCTACACTGCATAGTGAAATGCAGTTTCCAATGAAGAGTTAGAGACCACTTCACAATTACATTTTCAGAAATCTTCTGCTAATCAAAATTCAGACCTATCAATAAAAGGTATCAAAAGTTTTTCATTCTCCCAGTGCAAATCTGTAACAGTTTTCCAGAGCTTTACCTTCAAGACAAGCATCATTTCCCCATTACTTTATCAAGTCCATCAATGCAGAGAGAGGAGCAAGAAAGGGAACCCTTTTCATACAGTTCAAAAATCTTCACAAGCACATTGCAGTTTCACTAGGAACGGTGGACATGTTCCTAATACAATGTGCTGGTTTTGGCTTGGGTACAGTTTATTTTCTTCACAATAGCTATTATGGGGCTATTTGCGCTGAAAACAGCGTTATTAATACAGGGGAGTTTTTTACTACTGATGAGCAGTGCTTACACTGACCCAAGGCCTTGTCTTCTCACACCGCCCCAGCAGCAAGCAGACTGGGGGTGCACAAAAGCTTGGGATGGCACAAGCCAGGAGAGCTGACCTCAACCAACCAGAAGGATATTCCGCATCATGTGGCGTCATGTTCCGCCTGTAAAACTGGAGGTAGAAGAAGGAAGGAGGGGGATATTCAGAGTGCTAAGGTTTCCCTACTCTAACATGCTTTCTGCTCAGAAGTGTGGCCCAAAATTAGACTTGAGATGCTAGTCTCCTGTCTGTGCTCAGAGTATTCATCCTGTCTGACTATAGTTTTTTTTTTCTCAGAGCAACTTCTCAGCCTGAGCCTGAGCAGTGTCCTGTCTCTTGACTGGCTAGTACCTTGTTCTCTCAGGGGGTTTCAAGACTCTCAGTAGCTGCTGATTCAGGAATGGTACATTCTAGGCCCTTAGTACGAGAGTGATTTTTTGCCCTGAAGCAAGATGTGTCTCAATTTCTTTAAAACTCAAAGGATCTCATTACCCAGAAGTCTAGCAGCTCCCTAATTCCTGTTCTGCCAGTCATGGGAGGGGCAAGAAAAGCCCCAGGAGAGCTCCAAATTCAGCCTGATGCTGTCCCTTGTGGCTCAGTGAGGAACCACGTTCTCCTCCCTGCATGGACAGGCAGCTTGTGAGGTCACAAGCGAGAAAAGGCACATCGATGAAGGGAAGCTTCTCTAAAACTCCAGAATTTCTCTTAAGTTCCCTCCCAGTGGTGTGGGAGGATAGGAACTATGAGTGTACTGGATAACCCTAGGAAAACCCAAACTTGGATAAATACCTATGAATGAGGACAGAATAATCTAAAAAACAGGCATAGCAGAGAAGTAAAATCAAAAATCCCATTGTCTCTCTGATCTCAGAGATTGTTCCAATATAAATTTGCAAGGCCCACAATACTACTGCATGTGCGCAAGATGCTTTCCTATCTCAGTCTGCTCATGCAGGGTACATCTACACCTGCAGGACTCCTAGTCCATGCTCTGAGCCATTTTCACATGGGTTTTTGAAGGAAAAAGGCTTTGTCTTTTTCAGACCTTTGACCACATTTTTGAGTTCCAGTTGGCAAGTTTCCAGCATGTTTTTTTTACCAAATATAAGGATAAAAGGGTGATGGTAAAAGTGGACTTTTTCTGTGAAATAAAAAATCCTAAAATGTTGTGATCTGAATAGAATATCTACTTCTTGAACCTGCATCTCTTGAAGTAGAAATAATTTACAGTTTGTTTCACCTTAGGGAATTCATAAAAAAGAGACTCTTACCTTCTGATTCAGGCATGTCATTACACACAAGTCACTAATTTGTACTAAATGTTCACACTCCTAATCATATTAATTTAATTAAATAATGAAGTTAAGTAGCATCTACTCTGGAATTTATAAGGTCTTATTTCCTCTCATGCTTCTGATTTCCATGTGTAATAAGGGTTGCAGTACATGCAGTGCATTTCAAATTAGGGTAAAGAAGAAAAAGTAACAAGTAGCATGCAGAGCAAAGTACTTTCTGTATTAATAAACACTCAAGCAGTGCTGCCAAGTCTGAATTCAAAGTTATCTTGCAGAAAAACAAGTCCAAAATTTTAGTATTGATCAACCGTTCATACTGAGATACACACAAGAAAGATAGAAAGCAGACAATCCTTCTGGTTCATACAGCTTTAGGCTATGCAAAAAAAATCAAATGCATTCACCATGTTAAGAAAAGCCATCACAAAACAGAGAAATGTTCTCTTTCTTGAGGCACTTTTTCCTTGTGACTAATGTCAGATAGCTCAGAAAGGGTGTGTAGCATCCATAATACATTTGGATTCCTCCTATTTGTGTACGTTGCGTCACACAAATCATACCCAGGTAATGATTAGAGATCAATTTATTGTCCACAGGCTATAAAAGTGCTGAATGTTTTCCTTCTTGTGCCTATATATGACTAAATATGGTATTATTAGGAAGTTCTGATTTTTATACTTTCCAGGGTGACATCTTCCTGCAATAAGTTTATCCCAAGTAAGGACAAATTCTTATACTGTGAGCATGTTAGTCATTTAAGTCCAGCCAATTTGTCCCATGTTCTCATGCTGCAGGGAAAACAATCTAACAAGACACTCCTCTTGAATTTTACTTTTGTGATGATCTCTTTGCCTCCAAGAACAATTTTACATGAATCATCTTTAGTTTTCTTAAATCACATGGGCTGTTCAAAGTCAGATTTTGAAGGGTTTTATCACCTAGAGATATCCTGCAGAATTTGCAAAAGCAGCTTCATAAAGCCAGCTGGATTTAGAGCACAGGGTTCTTGCAGACATTCTATTTGTAATTTTTTTGCATTTTTTCATTCCTCTCTCGAAAGCTTTGGCTCAAATGATCACTGTGATCTGCATCATAGATTTGCTTTGAGCACAGGTAGTGTGTAGTCATTGGAATTATGTACTTCAATCCCAGCTACTCTTCAGACAATGACAAACTCTGGCAAAGATGTAGCTGCAACAGCACAGTGTTTTCCATGGATAGCAGATTTTGTCTAGGACCCTGAATTAACCTGAACTCAATTGGATAAATGGGAGCTCTGTCATTTTGGTGCAAGCACTTTTCCTTGGTTTTTTGGTGGGGTTTTCTGTTTGCTTGCTTGTTTTTTTCTGCAATTGCACATAGCAGGATTCTGACCATCCTGCTCTGAGTCCCAGTGCAACACAGAACCTTTGGGTAGTAACAGGGCCTCCTGCACAGTGAGGAGAAGTTGAGCATGCTACAGAGTAGTAATGGGATCTCCATTGTCAGAATTTGAGACCTCAAATAGCGAGGCCCTGGAATACCCAGGTTTAGACTGGCCCAGCTTTCAGCAAGTCAGTGGTCCACAGATATCTGGAGGTTCTGTTCAACCTAAAATAAAGCTGCTCTCCTATCCATATTTTTTCCAGTCTTTGTGTTCCTGTGCTGCATAAGGCAGGAGACTGACCAAAAGCCCTCACTGGAGCAACAGGACAATTTTCCATATGAATATGCCTGATTGTGACCCCACTGAGATGCCACTATTCAACCTTAACCTGAAAATGGTTGTCCTATAATTCTACTTATCAACTGCAGTGGTAAGAACAAACTGATTCTTTTGGAGAACCTCAGCAGAATGATGGCATTAGGTTGTAATTACAATTAAAGATCTATTTTTTAAAAAAATCATTTTATGATCAGCATAGTATGGAATTTTATCATCACAGTAGCACAGGATTTTTTTTGTAACTGGTATCAGTGTAGAACAATTTTATAAGTATCATAGCACCAAATTTAAAATCCCATCTTAACTGCTGTTTCTCAATCACCTGGACTCTCTGCAGATTGGGTGGCTGGCTTGCAGTATAAATAAAACAATCATAATCTATAGTCAATATTCAGAGGAAGCAGACAACAGTGGAAGAGCCCTGGCCACTGGGGGATCATGGTTTTTGCTGTCCAGCAGCAGCTGTGGGCCAAGTCCCACTTAGGGCTTGTAACTTCTCCATTTTACAGAACACTCTCTCTGTGTGATATTATGTCTTATTTTTCTGTGACTGGATCATCACAACTTGTTTGCCCAGGTGCCTGAGACCTTCAAGGCTGTAAGGAGGTGAGAAGGTGGGCTGGTACCCAGGAACCTTGAGGATGATATGGAGGTGGATAAGCCTGATAAAAGGGAGGAAGGGAGCTGACACATGGCTGCTCAGTCACAGGAACAGCCCTTTGCCATATTAAATGTCATTAGTCATGCTAACCATATTGCCATGTGTCAGGAGCACAGGAGTGGGGCACCAGAAACTGTGCAGGGAAAGAACAGAACCCTAGATTCAATAATGAGGGAAATTTTTGATACAGCACAGGAAAAGATGCAAGATCCTGCTGGCAGTGGTACTGTTGCGTTTCTTTAGGCCCACTGTTCAGCAACTGTTATCTTAAAATCATTACAGTTAAATTCCAGAACCTTCTGATAACAAAAAATCAAACTAATTTATAAAAAAATTCCACTTCATTCTGAACTTATTTCTAGTTTCTGTGGACTAAATAGGTCTTCTAATTAGGAAACACATCTGGTTTGAAGAGTTTCACATCGTGTGGTTGGAATGTGGAAGTAGGAATTTGGAGACTCATAAAGACCTCCTAAATTTGCTGAAAAATCAGGAAAAAATGCTCCATTTCTTTTAACTCTTGTTCACAACAGGATGTGAATACCTAATTACATTTTTAATATGATAGTAGAGAAGAAATAGTACTTTACAGGCATCAACCTGTGCACTCTTCAAGAAAATTGTCAGAATAATATCAGAACATCAGGATAATTCCTGATCATGACTTATTAACAACCAACTTCCATTGGTCAGAGATTGGAAAGGTTTCTTCATAATAAGCTTCTCAGCAGACAGAGAATTAGAACAGAAGCATACGCAGTTCTGCATGCTAAAAAACATTTAACTGCCTTGATCAACTGCAGGGAAGTGAGGTATAGCTCAAGTACAGAGACTCCAGGAAATTAAAATGTGCGCCCATAAACATTCCTCGAAAGGCTGAAGCAGACACTGCTGCACAGTGAGTATAGCCTCAGCAACTGGGCAAATAATCACACCTCTGAAATACATTAATGGCAACTACTGGAACAAGAGACGTGAGAAATTTCATAATCTTTTCAAATTGGTTTATATGAAGTAGGAAAGGAAGGTAATATTGAATACCGGCTTCCAACAAGCAATCCATACAGCTGGTGCAGTAATTGAGTCTGGATTAGATGAAAACACAAAGCATAATTCTGTAATTAAAGGCTAAATCATAACAACTGTGAGTAAGATACTGAATTAAGTTTCTGCATTCAGCTTTGACCCTGACATTTCCAAATCTACACTGCAGACAGAGTATTTATTATGCTATCAGTTATGTTTTAACATTTCCCTAGTTCAAGTAGAGCAATGAATTAATGACTCTCAGAAGTCTTGTCCTACCTCATTTTCATGAGGTTTTAGTTATCAGGGAGCTGGGGTTGTTCAGCCTGGAGAAAAGGAGACTCAGGGGTGACCTCATCACTCTCTACAGCTCCCTGAAAGGTGGTTGTAGTCAGGTGGGGCTGGTCTCTTTCTCCAGGCAGCCACTGACAGAATGAGAGGACACAGTCTCAAGCTGCTCCAGGGGAGATACAGGTCGCATATTAGGAAAAAGTTTTTTACAGGAAGAGTGAAAAAGTACTGGAATTTTCTGCCTGGGGAGGTGGTGGAGTCACCATATGTTTGAAAAAAGATTGGATGTGGCACTTGGATGTTAGGATTGGATGTAAGGACATGGGTTGGACTCATTGATCTTGCAGATTTCTTCCAATCTAGTGATTTTGTGATTCTGTGAAAAGAAAAATTGACCTTACACTGGGCATCACTGCAAGAGTAACACCTAGATATATGACAGCTATGCAGCCATATACCTCTTTAACAGGATAATAAATAATTTATTGTCCATTTATATCAGTAAGTTGTTATTACTGGAAATAAAGTGTAAAATCATGGCACAGCTTCAGGTGCTTTGCAGACCAAGACTGAGGTTCAAATTTTTTAACTTCAGTTTGTGTGTGGATGAAGAGGCAGCTAAAACATTTTGAAAGGAAATACAGAGACAGGAATGATATTTTAATTTTTGAATCAGGCAGTCTGGGCTTAAAATATTTAGACCAGGAACTGAAGCTTATCCGCAAAAGGTTTGTTCTTATGGCCATTAAGATCCTGAAAGAAAAATTTTGTGGGATTTATAATAAGCAAGTGATACAAAAGATAATAATGGAGTACTTGTATGTCTCTCACATACTTTTAACAAGTGCAATAAGCAAAAGAGGAATATCCTTGCTCTGAAATTTTGTATCTGCTTCTATTCTAATACAGTGATCCCTTGTCTCATGCTCCCAAGAGGGGATGTGAAATACATTAGACGTTTTATTTCTTCAGGTTTCTAGCTGGCTGAAGGGAAAGTAGCAGAATATTATATGAACTAACCTAGGCAATTTTAGCATTTATTTACTCTTCTCTCTAAACTCATTCAGCCACATTGCATTCTCAGTAAGTGATGCTCTCTTAAAAGGCAGATGTCTGGCCAAAAGCAGCGATTCCTTCCATTTCTGTAGCCCTCTAAGCCTATTCATGTTCCTTGACAAGTGCCTCCTTTTTCCCTGAAGTAACAGAAAGCAAATCACTTTTGCTCCCCTTGGCTTTCCTGAGAAAGAGCAGCATCTTGGCTGTGCTCCGATTGTCACACTGTATAATCCTTGGTTAAAGCAGAGTTACTACTGAATATAGTGGTGTAAATGGTATAAAACTCAAAATCCAGACACATCTGTGTCTGTCAGTTTACATTAAGTCACAAAGAAGAGAGCAGGGCTGGTAAATTTCTTCTGGCAGGTTACAAATGGTTTGACCTCTGTGAAGTTTAAATTATTCATTCAAATGAAGTTATTTTTCTGACACTATTTTTTTTTTCTTTTATATTTCTTGCCATAAAATAATTTGTGCTCCTTACAGGTGGTAATGATGAGTGACTTCTTGTTCTGTTCTGCAAGGGAAAGAGACTACACATCATTTAGCCATGGATTTAGCAATGTTCAGTTAGAGAAGTTTTATCTTCAATGCTTAATATATCTACTGTAGAAATAAATAATATCATAAGGGTCTTTTTTGGCTTTCTAAGCTGAGGCAACTTGCTGACAGATATTTGTGGGTGCTTGGCAAACACAGCTTAAATATGAAACCAATAGAGGAGAAAAAAGGACACAAAATATGGAGCATGAGAAGCTTTATCCAAAACAATGTGAATATTGGTCTTAAATTTCCAGTTTATTTAGTGAATGTCTGAGCATAATTCGTGTACCATCAAAAGGACCCAATTCTATTGCTTTTCAGTCTCCACAGGGTTGTGAAACTATTGTGGTCTTCTTTTTTCCTGCAAAAAAGGGACACTGTGCAGGAAAGAACCTGAGGTCCGGGTCAATAGCAAACTGACCCTAAGGTAGCAATGCACTATATGACAGTGAAGGCAAATAGCATCCTGAGCTCCATTAGGAGAGTATGGACAGCAGGTTAGGGCAGGTGATCCTATCCTTTCCATTCAGCCCTAATGAGACACATCTATGTGGCTTTTAAGGGCTTGAAGCATGATGCAAGGATGAGAGAGCTGGAAGTGCTCAGGGTAGAGAACACTCAGGCACTTACCTATGTGTATAAACATTTGATAGGCGGGAATGAATAAGGACCCACTTCTAAGAGGTAATGGACACAAACTGAAATACAGGATAATATAGTGAAACAGAAGAAAATATTTTTTTTTTTTTTTTTTTTTTTTTTTACCCCCTCCAAATTCTTTCCCTGATGGGCTAGTGCTGGAACAGATGGTCTGGAGGAGTCTTCATTCTTGGAGATACACAGGACGTGACACATCCAGAGAGAAATGTGATCTCAATGATCAGAGTGTTGATGTTGGACTGAGGATTTCCAGAGGTTCCGACCAGCCTCAGCACCACAGCTGGGTAGGTTGATCCTGGCTGCTTGCTAAGTGCCCACAAACTCTATCATTCCACCTCCTCAACAGGACAGGAGAAGAAAATACAGTGAAAATTTGTGGGTCAAGATCAGCCAGAGAGGAAACTCAGCAGTTACTGTGATAAATGAAACAGATTTGGCTTGGGGTACTTAATTTTCTTCAAAAGAAACAGGGTAGAATAATGAGAAGTAAGAGCAATCTAAAAATGTCTTTGTTCCACTCGTTCTTTCTAACTTCTCCACTGTAACTGGTGCAGGAGAATGTGTAATGAATGTTATAGTTGGCTTATAGCACTTCATCTCTGCTTCTCTTCCTGTGCTTCATTATGGGGTTCCCCCTATGGGAAACAGGTATTAGTGAACTTCTCCCGTATGTCCTTCTCACAGGCTCCAGTTCCTCAATAACTGCTCCAGCACAGGTCATTGGACTGCTCTAATGTAAGCCCCTTATGGGACCACAGATCCTGCCAGAAAACCTATTCCTACATAGTCTCCTCTCCATGGGATGCACATCCTGCAAAGATCATGAGTTCTCCATGAGCTGCAACTCGCTTTGGGTCACACCTGCTCTGCCGTAGAATCCTCCATGGACTGCAGGTAGATTGCCACTCTACCATGATAGATTCCTATCTTCATGGACTGCAGGGGCACAGCTGCCTCAACAGAGCCTTCCCCAGGATCTAAACCACATGCCCCTCCTTCTGCATTGACCTTGGTGTTTGCAGAGCTGTTTCTCTCACGTATGTTCACTCTCTCTCTCACAGCTGCTGTTGCAGTGGTTTTCACCATGTAAAATATGTTATCATCAACTGCCAACACTACTGATTAGCAGAGCTTTGGCCAGCCACAGGCTGGTCCTGGAGTAGTCAACTCTGGCATGGGGGCAGCTTCTGGTGTCTCCTCACAAAGTCATCCTTGCAGCCCTATGCACATCTCTGCTACCATACCCCTGCCACATACACAAAGTACAATCTAAGATTCTGTAAGTACTTGAAAAAATCAAGGTTCGGCATATATGCATGTCCATATCTATTTCAAAAGCAAAACCAACCCCCGCAGAAGGTGCACACATGATATATTTTTGTAAGGTAAAACAATCACCTGTAGAGTTAAATTAAAAGATATTATTGTATGTTTTAAAATTATTTAATAAATATCCTCTGCTATACAGAACAGGATGCTGTATAAATTAAGCACTTAACAATGAGCTTACTTCAAACCTAGTTTTGGACCTTAACCTGCATGGGTATTTGCATCAACCTCTGTATTAACTTTTTTCAGAAAAAGTAGTTTTGAGTGTTGGTTCCAAGGTTTATTTCTTAAAACAGCCTCATACTGTGATGCGACCTGCGGCCTCCCAGGCCATTGGTTATTTGACTTGAAGTTTGCCAGAGAATGGACATATACAAGTTTGGGGAAGATACACTGTGCCAGTGCCAGGCACACTTGCCTGTAGTGCCACAGCAGGTGCCAGCACTGAACCCCTCACTCACCTCAAAGAATCAGAATCTGTGATTCTGAGTAGTTAGGGTTGGAAAGGACCTCTGGAGCTCACTCACTCCAACCTGTCTGTCTACTAATGCCAGTCGTCTCATATTCAGACAACATATAGCATTTTCATGCCAGTGGCTGGAGATTAAAATGTCCCACTTGCTCCAGTAGCAGACACCAGGCCAGGTGTGCCTACAGCCCTCCGACTCTAGTCTGTCTCTAGTAGTTGGTATCAAATTTCACTCACACGCAGGTCTTGTGGTCACTTACTCTACACATTCCTATAGAATAGAGAGTAAGGCTACACTGAGAGATAGTTAATAAAATAGTTAAGATATTAATATGAAGATACAAAAAGATAGGACAAACTGTGCTGATCAGTCCCAGGGTTCAGCTACACGAATATATGAATGAAGCCTGTATTACAGTTGACCCACTTGGATGTGTTTCCTTCTACCCTCCTTCTACCTGCTTCTCTTGCCCCTCATGCATTGCTTGGATCATCAGTCAGATTCCCCCTCAACATCCTGGTGCTAAGGTTTTGTCTTTGTCAGTAGCAAAGTCCCAGTTTGCCTGCAGTTTCTTGGTAGCCTATCAGTAAATGCAACT
>JAOTQP010001179.1:41111989-41122575 GCA_026413545.1 Cichladusa arquata
AGCCCACACAAAGCAAAGATTTGTTGTTTTATTTGAAAACCTGTCAGTGTGTGAAAGTCAAGAGATAAATGAAGAGTGGAAGTTGGTCAATAAGTTTCTTCCTGAAAGCTGGCTCTGCTGGCATGGACACCTCAGAGAATGTGCAAATATTAGAGCAAAGACGTTTCTTCTTATTTCTGATCTTATTTCGGATGATCTTGAGGCATGTTTGATGCTCAATAGCAGCTACAAAAATCTGAGGTGAAAAGGATGCTTACATTATTGGCTTTTTGAATAGAATTTTCATTTGCATACCTGGTGGTCTGGAACCTTTTGTGGACATCAGATTTTTCAAATAAACGGTGTTTTTTGTATACAGGAGTTATGAGTTCTGTTTGTGAGTCTGTATTGACTTCCTGTGCAAAGTGCTGTTTAAATTCAGAAGAAAAGATGCCTATCACAGGAAGCTTGCAGTATTGTACTTGCAGATCTCTCTATAGTTCTTTGGGGCTTTTACACTTTTAAGACATAGGGAAGGGGAAACAGACTAGATCTTAAGATTTTGCAATAGCATTTTAGTTGGATTCAGAACTCTGAATACCCATTGGGCAAACTAGTGATGAGACAATTTCTTGTTTTACTTTCCGGGAGTAGAGCTGTGTCAGAATGAGTATATATCTTAAAATAGACTTTAAGGCAGCAAACGCACTAAAGGGAATATAAATACCGGTTTTTCTAGTTCCCTATTTGGTGGGATTTTTCCTTAAATAAAAGAAAAAAACATAGCCATAATGCATTTCAAAAGTCAAAGAAACCCTTATCCTTTCCTTGAAATCCTAGTGGGTGTGCTGAACTCTTTACTGTTTGAATAGCTTCTCCAGTCAAAACAAAACAAAATAAACTTAGGATTTTTTGTTTTACTTCACCCGTCACCCCTGTATTGTAAACTTACTTTTGGACCACTTTGAAGAGATCTAGGCTGTCTCTTCCCCTTGCCTAGGAATTTAGGTGGAGATAATGTATGAGGTCTGTCTGAGGAAGAACAGTTAATTGCATATTTATTTTTAGCGCTTGGAATAGCTGAGTTAATCATAGAATATCTCAACTTGGAAAGGAGCTCTAAGGATCATTAAGTCCAACTCCCTGATCCTCTCAGGACTACCTGAAACGAAACTATATAACTAAGAGCAGCATCTAGACATTCTGTGATCTCTGGCAGGCTTGATGCCATAACCACATCCCTATTCCAGTGACCAACCACCCTCTCAATGAAGAACATTTTCCTGATGTCTCATCTGCACTTCTCCTTGGAAGTTATGAATGCTATAAATTAGTAAATGTTCTAGAAATGGTAGGAGGTTTTTTTTTGAGACAGATTCAGATGGATTTGAGATGGATTCCTCTATTTTGTGTGACTGCTCTTAATTTGAGATTTTTTTCCCCAAGAATGAATAATCAAAGTGTAATTAAAAGTTTATGAAAGTCTTCCTTATTGTTGCACGTAATTTTCCCCCCCTAAGTTATATATTCTCACATTCCTTTGAATTCTGCTGTGAATCAATGAGCAGAATTTATTTCTTTTGAGTCGTCGTTTGTTACCTAAGCAGTTTCACTAAAATTTAAAGAAAAAAACCAAATCTAAGTGAAAGAAGTAAAATACAGACTAAAGGGAATATATAATGTAATTTTGGACATCTCTATTTTGGACATCGATACAAATTATTTTGCAAGTCTTTTGCTTATTTTTTAGGTTGTATGTATTTCTGAAAAGTCATTTCATCATTTCCTGTTTAGTACATTAAATATGTAACTTCTCTACTTGAGATGGAAAAAAGAGGTAGAAGTGAGCTATTACAGAATTTCTCATTTAAGACAGGTGACATGAATGAACTTGCAATTGCAGATGGGATAACTTGTGATGATCTGCTGAAGTGCAAATAACACTCATTTCCGCTGACATTTCTGAAGTATTTTTATCCTTTTCATACACAACAGATGCAATCTTTGATATTAATTACATTACTAAATTGATGAATGAAACAAAAAAACTTTCATGAGAAGAAGTGGGGGTTTTTTTGAAAAGTAGTAATAAATCAAGTTAATTAATGTTCTTTAGAAAATGAAAATGTCATCTGCAATGTCTAGGTATTTCAGATAGTTCCTGTCAATTCTAAAATGTTTTTGTTCCTTGTGTTAATTTTGTTCAGTACAGAAATGTATTGGAGGTTGCAGGGCCATTTCTTGTGTGCACAGCTTTAATTCTGTTGGGGACAGCAGGCATAGCCTTGACTGCCAGTGTTTTACACTGTTGTGTAATGGAGCAGAAGGGTTCCTGTTTGTCTTAAACTGTTACTCAGTCCTAAAAAATAGATTGAGTAATCTTTTTTTTGGTAAGATGGTAGATAGAAAACATCAAAGAGGTCTGTTCCTAATGTATTTTTTCCTGCCCTGTATTTTGCCTGTTCCAACAATTGTTACTAGAAAAAAATGCTGATTTAATCTGTTCCTAAGTGCGAGTTTTATGTTGTCTGAGTACATGGTGCTGGGTCGTAGTTTTCCACAAAGCCATGTTGTAGTATCTGCACTTGTGTTCCTGTGTCAGCTCAGCTGAACAGGAACTTGTTTTTTCAATGTGTTGGGTATGTGTTTGCTTTTACTAAGTCACTGTGAACTCCCTGCCAATCAACAGATGTTTGGAAGGGGTATTCAGTAATCTAAAGAATGTCTACAGAGTATAGTGCTCACTGTTGATCATTTGTTAGTATTTTTCCACTAAGCAGTTAGTCTTCCACTTGCAGAATGAAACCATGGAGTATCTGTGTTTATCTCATAAGTAAAAAATTATGAAAGCTTATGCTGACCTCAGTATTTACTTGCAAAAGTATTCTAGGATTGTCTTGTCATCTTTTTTAGAAAGATGATGTAAAGTTGAGCAACCATGTTTCACATTATTGAGGCTATATGTGCTGGATAAAGCCCTGTAATGACTGCCATAAAAAGGGTAGAAACAAATAAAAGCAAGGATAAAACCCCCTCTGTTTGTTTCATTGGTCAGAATACTTTTTTCGTATTAGATGGGCATTGGTGTAAAAATTGCATACAAAGAAGCTGAATTTATCTTTATTTAATGCATACTCTGATTTAAGTAGTGATGAATGCATAAAATTTAAGTTTTTCTTTTTGTCTTTTACTCAGTGGTTTAAGAAAGTTCAGTGAATTTCCTGTTCTCGTGCACAATATTTTTTCATGAAGTACAAAAGCAGTGATTGTGTAGAAGAGCAAAAACATTAAGATTTCATTATGATTGGGAGTAGTATTTTGTCTGTCAGAGAAATGGATGCATGGCAGCTGCTGCTTAGACTTCTGTCCAACAGTACCTTAAGAAAAGATCATATTAACTTTTAAAGTACACCAGGATTTTGTGTGATCTGGGTTTTAATTCCCTCAAAAGTATTTTAAAGAGTACGTATGTACCTTTTGAGGTTGTGTTTTGGCTGCTTATGATATTGCTTTAAACAGTGGAAGTATATTAACCTAGAATTGTAATAATCACAAAAAGATTGTGTGCCTTCTTGCACACAGAAGGATGGATACTCCTAAAGGAAGTTTGGAATAAGGGGGGGAGGGAGCATGTCTGGAAAACTCATCCAATTGATCAAAGAGACAGGTATTTCAGGGTTATGCAGTGTGTTATGTTCTGTGCAGTTCATGTCCCTAGGGCACAGCTGATCCTTTATTGCTTCATGAGTGTTGTCTTAAAATATATGTTCAAGGAAGACTTCAGAGCCCAGCTCTTCTCCTAGAATATTGGGGCATGTAGTCACCTATTGAAGTAGTAGTCTTCTTCACTCCATCTGGTGGAGAGTGAAGAGGTGGAATCCTGATTCCACTGAAGCACAAGATGCTTTCAATCAGCCATTAGTTTGTGTGAAAATAAGGCGAGTTTTGATTTTGGGATTTGTTTTTTCTATTCCAGTCAAAACTCCCACCAAGATATTTGGCGAAGTGTTTCAGTGCACTGTACTAAGCATAACTGTGTGCAGAGAGCTTTCCTTTGATTGTAATTTCTCTGATATTGAAGGAATGTATTCTGTTAACTGGAGTTCTTGTGTAACAATACTACTACCACAGTGCCATGGACTTTTATGGAGAATCAGTTGTGTTCAAAACTAAGAATGTGCCTAATTCACCTACTGTTCTAGGCCTAATAGTGGTTTTTATTTAAGCCTTTCTTTTGTATAAAACCTGACCATTTCTTCAGTAACAATGAGTTGGTAGCACATTAGTAGAACCACTTTTACTATTTTTCATGCATGAAAAGCCAAAGTTCTGGACATAGCAACACTTGTGTTAGTAGGAGACCAAAACGCTTTGATATGCTTTAGAGGCCTCATACTTCTGATCTGTAAACCATTATAAGAGAACAACAGGAGTAGGTTTTTAGAAAACGAGACTGCGAATACAACATGTATAAACTGTCAGTTGCTGTCAAAACTTGTACTTTTTATCATTGATAGAGATATTAATGAGGCTTTAGTGTCTCTTTTGGTACAAATGAATAATCCTAAGTGTGAATCATTGAATGATTTAGTTTGCAAGGGACATTCTGAACAGTGTCTGGTTTCCGAGATGTCCACACCT
This sequence comes from Cichladusa arquata, assembly GCA_026413545.1. Classification (NCBI taxonomy): domain Eukaryota; kingdom Metazoa; phylum Chordata; class Aves; order Passeriformes; family Muscicapidae; genus Cichladusa; species Cichladusa arquata. Next base: position 41,116,610 of record JAOTQP010001179.1, read on the forward strand.
TGTGATCACCATGGTGATGGTTGTTATGATGATAATTTCAAAGCTGATATATGATACCTGGAAAGAGTTTTGGAGCAATTTAAATCTCAGTGTGTCTTAAGCTACCAGGCAGACATACTGCCACTTTTTTCTTTATCGTCTTTTTCATGTTATATCGTGAGGCTGAGAAAAATGTAGGTAGATGTATTCTTGCTCCATTAAGATGATACAAAACTTACTGTATCAGGAATTATAGGCAGTAACCTCTAGACGTTGTTGCATCTTGCTTTCTGTGAAGTGGACTACCAGTTACAGAGCAGTGAACATGTAATGTGTGCTTTTGACCTACAAATGGTTTGGTATGGTTGGAATTATTGTGTGTGTATTAAGTAACAATAGTCATCCAGAAGGCACATTGGGTTGCTTCTGTATGGAGTGTTTAAGACAAGAGGATATGATTCTATTAATTTATTGCTAAAAGCAAACAAAAGAACAAAAATATTAGGCAAGCATCAGTTTGTATACAGTCTGTCAGGTTTTATACCTAACTGTTAGATGTTTCAGAAAACCCTCAAAAATTTTTTCTTCAGAATGACTGGTGCCAGCAGAGAGATGTTTTGTGTCTGCAGCTGTGATGAGCCTGGTATTTATCAGACATGAAATTTATGGACAGATGTTGTGAAGAGGCTAGTCAGCAGTTCTGAATATGGGAGTTGAGTAGCTCAAGAAATTTGAGACACAACTTCCCGTGTGTCTCTTAAGACTCAGGACCTTTTCATTAGACCCCTGTGGTTAAACATTTTATGTGATTTTAATTTCAAAACATGTCTTTAGGAAGACTGGAAACAGGAAACTGAAACAACCATACTGTATAATTAAAGCCAGAAGCTTCTTTCCTATCCTGTTTTTTGTTCAACANNNGGCTCAGTATTGAAGACTGCCTCAACCTTGTGGAAGGTTTTCCTTCTCAGTAGTATCCAAAAAGGAAAGTATCATTTAAAACCACTTCCTCTTTCCTTCCCTCTGCTTCCCCTTCATTTTCTTGTAGAAAACCTAACTAATACCAGATTTAAACTTGAAAATATATGGCTAAATGTGAATGGATGTGATATATATCTTTTGGATATCAAAAATCTGGACTAACCTTGGTTTGGTCAGCCTTAAGTTTTCCTCTTATTTCCTCTTGTCTCCAGATAAGTCATTATGACAAAAATAATTTACAATTTTTTGCCAGTGGTATAGATGAAGTATTCAGTAAATGTTTCACTCAGTTTCCCCCTTTTATGATATTTTCTTTTTGTTGATAACATAGAAGTGAAGATTTGAAAACAAGTCTCAATAGTGGCCTGGCTATTTACATATGAATCTAACTGGTAAGCTGATCCATGTAGTTCTTCAGCCTGAGGTCCTGCCAAAGAAAATGCAATGGAACTTTGCTTAAAAATCAGGAAGAGACTTTCAGAGAACCTTTTAGAAGCACCCAAGACTAATAAACAGTGACTTCCTTGAAATTATGTTCCTGCTCATATTTCTTATGGCAACTTCAGATAAGAGAGGGTCTTAAAATACATAATCACACATTGTTTTAATTTCCATGATGCAGTGAATTGGAAGGGTTTTGCTGCAGATGCTTGTCACTGCAGTATTTATCTCACATTCATTTTAAAAATGCACATAAACAATTAAACAGCAGAAGTAGACCTTGCAATATAGCTTGAAGGGGTGAGTAACTTTGTAAGGTTTGGAACTTGAGTTCTCTTGCGTATTTTGGAATGGAAAGCAAAATTTGTCCTCCTTTGCAATACAGGAAAATCTATTAATTTTCAAGTTAGGGTAGGGGGTTTTTTTGAGAAAGGAGGGTTTTTTAGTTTTTTTCACAAAATCAACATTTGTTTTGAAGACCTTTTATTTGTCCATTGGAAGCTGTGATATATTCTTAACTCTACAGATTCCTGTAAACCTCTACCAGTTATTTGCATCTTGAAATCAAACCCTTGCAGAGTGGCATATATGCTTCAACTCATGAGCGGATGATAGGTGCTGTCTGCCTTTTGATTTATTAAAATAATAAATAGGTAATGATTTATTAAAATCATACAGAGTCATAATATCTGTTTGCATATAGGTATGGACACTACAAAAAGCAGCACATCGTGTGTCATTTTACTGGTGTGTGTGTGCCTTTTTAAAAAATTCTTAAAAGTTACTGGTTTTTTAGTTGCATTCAGCATATGAAAGTATATATAAGCATATATACGTCCAGTTTTGGTCTATTAAAAATAGGCAAGGCATATGTAATCTTGCTGCATAGTGGGAATTAAATGCATGCTCTTTGCCTACCTGTTGCTTGTCTTCTGTCTCTAAGAGGAGGCAAATTCCATGGATGATTCAGATTCTCATAGTAATGCTTCATATTGCCTAATACTTCTTCATTTTTTTTTTTGAAATTTTTTTCCATTGGATTATTTCTCTTTTTTTTGTCTGAATTCAGTAAATTGAGAGAGAAAAATGGTGACATCTATCTTGTAGCAACCTAACCTTTTTCTTTTCCACCAGGAATGTTGTTCTCCTGTAAAGATTCTTAAAGTTAGGTTTAACACGTTTAAAATAACTGTAGGCATGGAAGTTTTTGTTCCTAAATGCAAAGACTTGTGCTTTCCTGTAGGTGGCTGTATATTAACCCTTTACACTGACTATACCAGTAAGGAAAAATTCTGCTTAAATGTTTTTGTTGTAGGTAAACCCTGAGAGGCAGCTAATCCCCACGCAGCCACATGCTTAATTCCGTGCAGCAGGGTGGGGGAGAGAATCAGAAGGGTGAAAAACGGGAAAAGTCAGGAGCTGAGATGAAGATATTTTAAGGGAAAGCAGAAGCTGCATACACAGAAGCAAAGAAGAGCCTCAGCTCTGCAGTGCTAGGTGAAACCATGGTAAAATGAAGGCAAAGGGCTTTCCAGTAGTACTTGTGATTTCCTTGACATTACAGTGGCTTGTTGTGTCTTTTTTAGCTGAGTAAAGGTTATAACTGTTTTCTTACTTAGACAGGTACAGGTTTGAAATGGCATGAATGACATGGTGTACTGTCCTGCTTTAGTAAGAGCAAATAATTTTTCTATGTAGAGTTGAATTATTTTCTTGCTCAGAAGGAACTTACAATGTATGGAATGATTAGGGAGACACAGTAGAGAAGAAGGAAATCTTTAGTCAGAATCTTAGCATAACTAATGCGTTTGTGGACATGGGCTTTGTTTGCTGAACAAGCTTGTTGGAAAAGATAAGATAAGCTTTTCTTCATTCCCTCCAAACACAGAATTTTTAATGGATGAGTTGGAGACAGCCTAGGGCATAACAGTGCAGGAAGTAATTAACATTATAGAAGGAAGAGCTAAATTGATATGACAGTGAATAATAATCATAAACCAACAAGTTTTTAGAGCATGCTGAAAAGATTATAAAATTAAAAGGCAGCTTGTAAAAAATCGCTGCTTTCTTCAAGTCAGTAATTTTTAATGTCTGATGTGATATATCTATTAATACTTACCCACAAGAAAAACAGTATAATGCAATATTTAAGTGTTAATACAATGACCTCAATCACTGCTTTTACAAGACACAATTCTGCAGAAAGAGTTTTGAAAAGATAAAAATTTTTACTTGTTTTACTCTTCTACTTATGTTTTACTTACTGTATTTTTTTTGTGGAACACTGTGTATCTTTCAAAAATTAGATTTCATAAGTAAATTTTCTGGGTTTTTTTTGCCTGTAAATGTGTGAACTCAAATTTGAACATGTCTTGAATTTAAGGAGTTGTGCTTGTCTCCTATAAGATCCATGCCGCCAGTCTTTAGAGATTTTCTATTGAGTTCTGGGTCCAGAAATGCTGTAAGATGAGTAATTTGCTTTCATGAAGACTTTGAATAAATATAACTTTTTGCTTGATGTTCATTCTCAGATTTCCTTTCCTCTGGGGGAGGGAGGATAGAACCAGAAACATCACTGCTTGCCTGGCCCACGAAGGCTTGAGGTTGTAGTTAGGATTTTGGATAGGTTTCCCAATATACTCAGACATTTGGCATGTGATCATCAGGAGGCTGTGCCAGTACCTTTGTGCTCTTTCTGCAAGTGAATTTCTGTATCCCAAAGAGCAAGCAAGTGGCAACAGGGGTTATTTACTGACTGTGCTGTAAATCAATTGTCTATGAGCAAAATTCAGCAAAACTGATATAATTTCTGTTGGGTGATATTTTAGAACAGAAAAGCAGTTTTTAAAATTAATATTTGTTATTTAAATATTTTTCCACTTCAAAGTGTTTTTTTTAAAATAGCTTCCTCCAAAAATTTGAGGCGTTTGTTTTCAAGGTATAACCAGACAAGACATATAGTGTCAGAGCAGAGAGAGCTGGCAGTTAGAAAAGCTAAGTGAGTCCTGTAGCTTTGCATGGAAACCAAGGTAAGGAAGGAGGTAGTTAAGAGTTTGTGACTCTCTCAAGGTTTCAGAATAAGGAACTAGACTAATTCCTGTGTTAACTACTCCTGGAAGTACTCAGAGGAGAAATAGGAAGAGCTTGCTCACATTTTTAATTGTTTAATCTTCTGCTGGATAGCAGCAGCTGGATGTCCAGAACTATTATAAGGAGAAAAAGAACAAAGAAAATAATGGAAAACAAAACACTGTCTGCATTATTCTGAGCACAGGTGTCTGGGAAAGGATGGTGGGATGTGGTGAGGGAGTAATGTACATTCTGTTAGAGGAAGTGGTGAGTTGCGTGGGGGAGTAGGCCCAGAAATGTTCAGTGTGATCTTCTACCAGTTTTAACAGCTAGGAATATAGTATGTCATCAGCAAATAAATTGAGATGGTCTATAAATTATGCAATTTACCTAATGAGATTTATAGAATTTATACCTAGTATTAGAAGTTCCCATGCTAGACAATTATTTATTGAATCATAGAATCATTTAATTTGGAAAAGACCTTTAGGACCATATATTACAACCATTAACCTAATGCTGGCAAGTCCACCACTAAACCAGGTTCCTTAGTGCCACATCCACATGTTCTTAAATACCTCCAAGAATGATGACTCCATCACTTCCTTGGCTGGCCTATTCCAAATCTTGATAATCCTTTTGGTGAAGAAATTTTTCCTGATACCCAATCTAAACCACCCTTGGTGAACTTGAGGCCATTTCCTCTTGTTCTGTCACTTACTACCGGAGAGAGGAGACCAGCACCCACCTCACTAACCTCCTTTCAGGTAGTTGGAGAGAAACTAAGGAACTTGGAAAATTCCAGTTCTGCTTAACTGTGGTTTGTTTTTGTGTTTTGATCTGGTTTTTGTTTTTCTCCAAAAAGTGTAATTGAAATGTGGTGTAAAAATGGGAAATCTCTATCTTGTATGGGAACTGGCATTTAAGTAACATACATTCCAGTACATTTAAGTAACTTGGCTCAGCATTTGGCTCTAAATTTTTCCTTGTTATTTCAACTCACTTAGATTTAGACTAATTTACCCATTGATAGAGCAAATGAAAAAGAAATATCCCAAACCAGATTTAAATAAATAATAATTAAATTTCTGGATAGAAGGCATTAAATCTATATACTGACCTGAGTTCCTTCATCATGAACATTCAGCAGTGGCTCTGTGAGTTGGTGAGGTAGTAACTTAAAAAGTTCTGCTTTGCTTTAATCCCTATGAGGACAAAACTGCTTACTGGTAATAATTTTTTTCCCAGAAGACCTTTCATGGCAGTAAGTGAATGTTTAAGTTACACTTGTTTAGATGTTTTCACCCCAAGCCCATACTGTAACTCAGACTCTCTGAGAACTAGGTAGAGAAATGCAAATGGTAAAGTTGCCTGTCAAGCCTCTGAATTGTGGCTTTTGTTTTTCAGCAAGAAATCAATTTTAGACTTCTGTTTGCTTGTATCTTCTTCTTTTAAATAACCCACTGTTTGCCCGTATTTAATGTATTTTAACTGCA
>JAOTQP010001179.1:41220508-41232631 GCA_026413545.1 Cichladusa arquata
GAATGTTGGGAGGATGCTTGCCCCCAAAACCTGATAAATCAGTTAAACATGCTTGTCCAAAGCCAAAAGCTTTAGAGTTGCAATTCAATACAGCTGGGGAAGGCCTGGAACCAGCGTTTTCCAGACTCGAGGAAGGGACGAGCCTCCCTGACGGCAACATCACTCCCACATCCTTTGGGGGAGGCTTAATGCCTCAAAGTCAAACCCCCCACCTCACCCTGAACTCCGCCCACCCCTAAAAAATAGAGAGGTGGATACCCCGAAGATGATGTCACCTTCCTCCACTCCCTAGAGGAGAGGTTTGACTCTGCAAAACCAATCTTATTCCCTCTTTCTTATCCCAAGCCCTGCCCACTGATAAAGAAGGAATTCGCTTATCAAGAGGCGGAGTCCACGTTACGGATACCTCACTCTGCAACAGAATTTGTTTAATTACACGGGAAAGTTAGCAATAATCCCAAAGAAAGTGAAATAGAGAATGTTTTGAGAATTTCTCTAATGAGGAAATGAAATAAATCTTTTCGTGGAGGAAGTGCATGGTGAAAAGCCCTGGTCTTTTGTCCAGGGAACAATCTATAGTGTGAAAAGTTTGGACCCCTTGGAGGGGGGAGAACCCCTATCTATCCCCACTCCAAAGTGTGCTGAAATTACTGGGAGAGTGTGGGAGGCAGCTGACCTCCAAGCAATGCATGAGAAACAGCTGATATCCCGTTGACCTTCTTCTGTGTTTTTGTTATTTATTTCAAAATTTAAGGATCAAGAGTGAGAAAACAAAATCTCAGTACCACTTCCAAAAAGAGAGTTGGGAGCGGGTGGTGATCTCAAATATCCTGAGAGGCTCTCTGTAAATAAAATGGGAAATAAATGGAGTTCAGTTTCCCTGTATCCTTAATGAAGCTTTGCAAGCTGCGCCTGCAGTGCCTCCTTCTGGCAGCAGTGGGTATTAAGCCTTGTCTGCCACCAGGGGCTGAGGCCGAAATGCTAGAGAATCGGTAACCTATAGAAGAAAATGCTTTTATCAGTATGCAAGTTTGTTGTTTTGGTCTCACTAATAAGCCTGAACATTCAAGTATATCCTCATCAGTCAGCAGACTGGGTATATGTCCAAACCTGAAATAAAGAGTCATTTAACCAGAAGTGGAAAGGGTTTTTGATCCCATGGCTGTAAGATCTACAGTGTAGACTCCTAAATTATGCTATTATAGTCAGCTCTGGACACACAAAATTGTATTGTACTGCACAGTAAACCTAACTCCGCTGCAGATAAAGCTGCAATGGAATAAGAAGCTCTAAAATGAAAAATATTAGATGGTTCATCTTTCCAGAGCAATGTCCCCAATATGACAGCATTTCTGTTTCTTCCTGAATTAGTCAACTGTCCTAGCAGGACCTTGTACCTAATGACTGTAATAGCAAGTATGGCTTTGAGTGCCAGAGGGGTAAGAGAACAAGAAAGAAAAGAGATCCCTGTCCTTTTCCCTAAGGACCACCCTAACATGACACACATAGAACAAATACTACCTGACTCTTGGAAAGAAAATTTTGTTTTATGAATTTCAGTCCAAATTTGCAAAACGCAATGTAGCAGAATGTGTAGATCCAACAAAAAACCCACATGTTACCTAAAACTGAAAAGGTCTCAAAAGGATGATTGGATACTCTAACTTAGTTTGCCTACATGGTGCTAAGAATCCTCATCAGAATTGTTGAGGTACTAGACAATTTAAATAAGAAAACTTTTGCCAAGTAAGTTTTATTCATGATTGTCAGTTTCTTGATATCTTCTAAATTTCTTTTTACAGACTTTTATTGTTGTTTTGATTGAAGGGTCTCCAAAACTTTCTGCAGCAGAGAACACAAAAGAATACCAAGTGGATAGTTCCTCCTTATGAAGTAGGCCCAAGAGGGACTGAGTTTTCTCCCTCCAGAGGTGTTTCATGGAAAGACGAAGTGGTGACAGGAATGAAGAACTGCTGTTCTTCACTGCATCGAGTGTTTACACTAAGTTTTAAGATATTTATGTTCATATATTTTATATAAGTTTGTTGCAAGCAATATTTTGAAATTTTTGTATTTTCTCTCTGGTTGCCACATTGGGTGGAGAAGATTCCTCCCTAAATTTACCTTAGGCAAATTTTTATGCTTCTTCCCATGTCTTCAGAGCAAAGCATAAAGTTACCACAGCAAGGCAAGTACATGTAGTAATGGTAGATGATGTGTAGAGCATGATTGTGCAGAAGAAGGGCATGTGGAACTGTTGGTGACCCCTGGAAGCAGGGAGAAAAGGGGCTGACAGAGGAGCAGAGGTGGCCTCTGGGAAGCACTCTCCAGCGTAAATGACAAAGAAGACAAAAATGGTTAAGCTGGTAAAAGACAAGAAGGAAGATTTTGGGTTTGAGAACCACTGAAGGGTTACGTAAAGTTGGAAAGGTATTTCATCTCAACCCAGGACTTTGACTGAAATTATATGCTGAGGTTGGAACCTCTTGAGTTTTGTTATATCTTTGACCTCCACCCCTGAGGCAATCCAGACTATTATGACTATTAGGTAATTTCAGATGATTTTACTGAGAAAAGTTGCTCTGATATCATTTTCTGAAATGCAGTGAAATTATCCCTCTCTGGGTGCCTGTTCCCTTCTCTGCCCCACATGGCAGCCAAAGTGAGCCCATCTCCAGCCAGAGGGGTGTGCAAATGGGGGATATAATGAGAATAGATGGCTAGCATGGAGCACTGTTATTGTGATGCCAAAATTCTGGTGGGACAAAAGGTTCTTGTGTCTCGTTTTTCAAGCTGAGCTTCCTATCCCCTTTCAAATCCAGTCACAGTCTAGTGCTCTGTCAACAGTGTTTCATTTCCATGATGGGAATTCTGAAGTTCTTTCAAAGAATCTTTGCCTGAAAGAGAACACCTCTTGCTTGCATTGTTCTGTAGGCCTTAGGAAACCACTCTGTCAGCCCTTACCTATCTATTGCCCAAAAGATCGAAAGCTTTGCTAACTGTGACAGTGCCCCAAAAGAGAAGGCAGTCAGGGGCAAAATAATGAAAATTATTGTGTACTTGATGGGATCAAATCAGGTATCAGGTGGGTGAAAAAAAAGGACCTTAAGCCATCTATAATTAGCTTAGACAACAATCAGGGAGGGAAAGGTGTAAAGAAAGGAAGAGGTAGAAATATCAAAGGAATGAGAAGACTATGTATAGAAGTTGAAAGTAGGAAAAAGAGGGAAAAAAGAATAATTGGATAAAATAAAGAAAAATTTAAGTGAGGCTTCTCCTGATGCTGGATGGTGCATTGAGGGATGGTGTTGGCAGCTTTGGGTGCCCACCCAAGGCCATTACCTTATTTCCCTAAGCCCTGACAGGTCCAGGCAGGCTTTTTAACAGTATTGTTCCACAGGGCACACAATCAGTCATAAGCCTTTGATTAGCTTGTTTTCAGAAAGAAGAGAGTGATGTCAAGTTTGTTGTAGAAGTTTTCTCTGGGGAACACAAAATGCATTTTTAATCCAGTTTGAAAACATAGTTGGCCATTGCTTGAAAAACTCCCCAAAGAGATCTATGGTACTTCATTGAATTCTCCTACCACTGTGCAAGGATTTCAGTTTAGATGTTTAAAGAAGTTTTTTATTTTAAGTGGATTAATTAGATGTCTAAGTACTTGCAAGCATACACTCTACTGCTATCAGGATCACCCATCAGCTGGAAAATACATCTAAAGAATCACTTCTGAAGGGAATGCCATACATTTTAAGGCATTTTTATTAGTTTGTTCATGTGGAGCCAGAAGAAATGTACAACCTCAAGACAAATTAGACTTCATTTAACCAGGTGGGGATAAAAGACCTAGGTGTTAATGTAAAAATGAGTGTAACAAAGGTTGGTATCACTGGGTTTTGGAGTGTGCTCAGGTAGCAGCCAGGACCCACACAGATGGTGGCCTCCAACATGCTGTATTGGTCCAAGTGCCCCATCCCAATGAACTGGACGTCCCATTGTGATGTCATGCATACTGTCATCTGGCAGTGAACTGTGATGTCTCTAGGGTTGAACTGCAGCCTCACATCCCTTGAGGCTTTCATTCAGGCACAGAGAGAACCTGACCCAGGATCGCTCAGGTCCAATTTCCTACCATGTGTGTCCACGAAATCTGGAGGATTGAGTACAGGGACAACAAGGGACCAAGGTTTCTCCATTTTGTTGCAGTGTATGAGATCCTTTGGTAGTGCTAGTGATGGGGAGCAACTTCTCAGGACTCCCTGAATTGCCATGGAGAACAGACAGAGCCATGGGGACAGAATGGAGCTGCCCCATCTGCCACGATGAGCAAGAGGGTGTTGCTTATGTGATACCCTGTGGCCATGAATTCTGCATGGGCTGCATCCTGCGTTGGGCAGAGAAGAAACCAGAGTGCCCACTCTGCAGAAGATTGATAGAGTCTGTCAAGTTTTCTCTGCAGGAACAAAAATATCTAGAATGTGTCATCACACCCCAGGGAGAATCACCAGAGACCATCAGCCAGGCAGAAAGATCTCTTGGCCTCCTGGATGGAAACAGCTGCCAGCGCCCTGGAGTGGTTCCTGTGCAAGGGACACTCTCCCCAGCTAAGCAGGAGCCTGCAGGGTCAGAGGCTGTGGGTAGCCTGCTGCCCAAGGTCTGGGCAGAACTTTTCCAAAAAGAAGAACATGTTCTTGACCCCATGCTGCCCTGGCTGCGCCAGCGGCTGGAGGCAATATATGGGTCCCAGTGGTGGCTGGCAGTGAGAGCAGAGAACAGCATCCTGTACACCCTGTGCCTCTGTGGTCCAGATAGGGAGGTCATGGTCCAGATGCTGCAGCCTCTCCTGGAGGAATATACAGAACAGCTGGTTGATGGCACTGTCAATTTCATTGTGGGCCAATGCAGTGAGGAGGCCCAGAGGCTGCTGCGCTCCCATGCTGCTGGGAAGGAGGACAACAGCCCTGAGGCCAGTTCCTGCTCCATCAACTCCACCAGCTCCCAGGAAGGGACTCCCACCTGGCATCCATCCCCTGCCAGCAGCCCTGCAGGCTCTGACATGGAGGACCAGCCCAGCACATCAGAAGCTGCCCTCCGTGCCCTCCGCATCCTCCAGCCATCTGTGCTGATTGGTACAGAGCAGGTGCAGCCCCAGAAAGAGCAAAAGGAGGTGGTGGTGGCAAGTTCCTCTACCCAAGGCAGCAGCCAAAATCCCACTGCTCCTTGTCAGCGCCGGGAACGCTCGCACAGGGGGCCCCGCCATCCCTCAGAAAGGAGGGCCCCCAGCCACCAGGACACTCCATGGAGTACAGATGAGTCCACAGAGAGAGAGTGGAGCTGCCCCATCTGCCATGATTCTCATGAGGATGCTGCTTATGCGATGCCCTGTGGCCACCAGTTCTGCCTGGGATGCATCATGCATTGGACAGACAGGAAACCAACGTGCCCAGTCTGTAGCAGAACAATTTTGATTGTCAAGTTTTCTGTGCGTGAGGAAGACGACTATCTGCAGTGTCTTGTCACACCCTCTGGAGAGTTGCCAGAGACCCGCTGCCAGGCAGGAAGAGCTCCCAGCCACTTGGAAAACCATAGCCCCCATTGCCCTGTGCCATCCCTGCCATCTTCTCCACAGGAGACACTGTCCCCAGCTGAGCAGGGCTCTATGAGGCCAGAGGCTGTCGGGGACCTCCTGCCTGAGGTGTGGGCAGAACTTTTCCAAGGTCAAAAGCATCTCCTAGACCCCATGCTGCCCTGGCTGTGTCAAAGACTTGAAGCAATATATGTGTCCCAATGGTGGCTAGCAAAGAATGCAGAGGGATACATCCTGCAGGCCCTATGCCTCTGTGGTCTGGATGGGAAGTTGTTGTTCCAGATGCTGCAGCCTAACCTTGAGGGATATACAGCACCCCTGGTCTATGGCCTTATTAATGTCATTGTGCGTGAATGCAGCACAGAGGCCCAGAGGCTACTGCAATCCCACACTACTGAGGAGAAGGACCATGACCCTGCAGCCAGCTCCACTAGCTCCTGGGAGCAAAATCTTGTCTTCTCTACAAGCAGCCCTGAAGGCTCTGATGTGGAGGACCAAGCCAGCAACCCACAGACTGCCTTCTGCAGGGATACTGACTGTCCATCCTCCATGTCCTTGCCTGCAGAGCAGGTGCAGGCCCAGGAGGAGCTGAGGGAGGTGGAAGAGGCAGGTTCTCCCCAGGGCAGCAAATGCAGACCCTCTTCTTCCATCCGAGGCAAGAACTTTTCACATGGGGGGTCCCGGTACCCCCGGAAGAGGAGGGCCCCCTGCTCCCAGAACTCTCCCAGCCCTGCGAGAGGCCACTCCAGTGGTGGCACAATCAAGGCTCCAGCAAGTCTTTATTCAAGAGACAGGAAATAAATTGTTATTTCCCTGACACAGTCACTGGGTGCTGCTTTCTCTCCCTTCACCTGGGTCCTGCCCCTGATCCCATGACACTCCACAGTCCAAAGATCTGAGGAACCCCATGGCCCTATTGGTGGTACCTCCTCCTGCAGGAAATCCTGCTGCAGCCATGACAGTGGAAGAGGTTCTAACTAAAAAGGGAGCAGTGCATTTATGTAGGAGAATGTGCCAAATAAAGGCCAATGGTGCCTATGCACAGATGGAATGAGCGTACTGCTCTGTGCACTGCCTTTCTGTGTGGCCAAGGGGACAGGAAGGTGGTCCCTTGGTCAGAGAGGTTTCTGGGCAAACAGGGTGGCAGGATGGCTCCTGCCTCCCAGTCATAACAGGCTACATGACTGAAAGGATGGTCTCCCTTCTAGGGTACAGGGCACTGGAGCTTCAGTGCAGCTTCTCTGAATCAAGACACCACTTATAGGGATAACCAGAGTTCTGTGACCGATCACAGCACTCGGATTGGCTCTGGCAAAAGAAAACAGTGGCCTTGATGCTGCTTGTAAACCTATACTTGCATGAAGAAATGGGCTTCAAGGGAGGTGCTCCTTAGCTGATCCCTTGGCTGATCCTCAAAGTCAGGAAATTTCTGGCTGATGGAGTGATTCTTCCTCCCTTCCTTACTTCCTCTCTCCCTCTCTCCCTCCCTACTCCTTCTCTCTCCCCTCTCTGTCCCTTTCCTCTCTCACTTCCTTCCTTCCTTCCTGTCTCCCTTCTTTCCTCTTTTTTCCACTATCTCTTCCCCATTTCTCTTCTGCCTCTCTGTCTCACGGAGGATAACAATTGATGGGACAGCACATCCCACCAAGACCAGGCTCTTGGTCTTCCTGGAGTAGAAAGAAGGTTGCCCCTTGTACCTTATTCTGGAGAGACAGCTATAGTTCCTTCCTGTGTCTATGGGATCAGGTTCCATTGCTGGTGTTTTTGAGCAGTACCAATACAACAGCTGACCAGGAGCACCGGCTTCCAGAAGCATGGCAGACATGGTAGGTGGAGAGGGACTTGGCATTGTGGGCAAGTGCCAATGGCACTGGATGAGAAGGTATTGTGGCTTAATCCAAGTCATCAACCAAGCATCATGCAGCCACTTTCTCACTCCACTACCAGGAGCAGGGGAGAAAGAACTAGGAAAGTAAAAGTTACAAAACTCCTAAGTTGACTAAAAGACAAGTAATAGGTAAAACAAAAGCTGGATACAGAAGGAAAACAAAACAAGGAATTAATTCACCGCTTCCCATGGGCAGGCAGCCATTCCCAGAGAAGCAGGACTCCATCATGTGTAACATATACTTGGGAAGAGAAACACGACAACTCTGCGTGTACTCCCAGTCCTTTTTCCTCACTCTACATGCTAAGCATGATGCCATTTTGCAGTTACTGCATCAGAATTCATCCATTCCCTCTTTTCTTCCTTTGTGTAGCTGAGTGCTCCTGATAGCTCAGAGTTGTTTTTCCTGTGTACTGCCATGCAATAATGAAATATTCTCCAGCAGGTCCTCCAAGCCTGCCTGCCACCTACTGAGAGCATTGTCCAAACAGTTCTTGAGCTCAGATAGGCTTGGTGCTTTAACCACTTCCCTGGGAAGCCGTTCCAGACCCCAACCATCCTCTGGATGTAGAAACTTCTCCTGAAATCCAACATAAACCTCCCCAGATACAACTTCATGCCATTTATTTGTTTTTGTCACTGGTCACCAGAAAGAGGAGATCAATTCCTGCTGCTCCACTTCCCCTCATGAGGAAACTGTAGACTGCTAAGGTTTCCAGTGTTTCTTCTTTTGCTTTTTCTTGTTAGGAGGCATCTCTGTGTCCACCACTTTTTCTTAGACTGTGTCCACACTTGGACTCCTCATCCTTTTTTTTCTTTTTTGTCACATTTTGTCTCACTGCATGCTAGATATCCTGAAAGACTATATTCATCTTTTTAGCAGTCACTGAATTATGATAGTTTTGTTGAGGTCATTTTTTCTCACTGGGCTTGCAAGCTCCTCAACTGTGCTCTCCATAGCAAGTTTTGTATTTCCTTTACCCAGCAGATTTTTCACTTTTCACCCTGCTCTTTTCTCCAGAAGTGGCCCAGTGATCTGTTATTTTTAGAGTTTCTTAATCTGCTTCTTTTGTCAGAGCAGTAGTATCTGCTGTGGTGTCCCCTCTAGCTGTACAGACCTCTCCATTCAGTAAAGGATTTTATTCTGTTCAATAGATCACTGTAAACTGTGAATAGTAGCCTGAACCCTCCTCTGCAGAAAGACTAACAGTCATTTTCAACAATCTTTCAAAAAGCAGAACCTCTCCAGTAATTACTATGCTTACTGTCTCTTCTGTAATTTGATTGCTGTCTCTGCTTCATCTCTTTCTGCCTTTTTCTTTACTACACAATCCTGACATGCTTGCTTCTCTAGATGTAGTGCTCTTAAGACTCAAAGAGCTAGAGCCTGTCTGGCTCTTTTTGGAGAACACAGAATCACGGCTTGGTTGAGGTTAGAAGGAATTTGGCAGTGGTACAAGAGGATCGGGTCAGGGAATACTTCAGCAGACTGGAAATAATTAAGTCCATGGGCCCTGATGGGATGCACCCATCAAATGCTGGGTGTTGAGGGAGTTGGCAGGTTTAACTGTGAGGCCCCTCTCAGCAACCTTTTACCAACCACAGCAACTGCCCAAAAACTGGAGAAAGCTAATGTCACTCCTATCTTCCATAAGGCTAAGAGCCCTCTCCTACCTTTTCCTGTTACTCTGGATGTTGCAAACTGCTCCTTGCAGAATAAAGAACAGGGTTTTATTCACACAAGAAGCTCTCTGGATATGATTTGCAAGGCTTTTCAGGTGATGCATTCCCATTTTCTTCTATGACAGATAAAGGCATATGATTTTGGTGAAAGTTAAATGACATTTTGACCAGTTCTGCTATAAAGGTATTCTGCTCCATGTTGAAACTCAGTAAAGAGAGCTGTGCAAAACATTTTTGATGTATTTGTCTAGAGCCTAAATAATTTTTTTTTATAATGAATATGTAGAAGGGTTATGTCTGTAATGTAAAATCTCAGAATTAGTTAGCCAAAATCCAATATTAGATATCTGTTACGTAAATATTGATGTAATTCAATGCCCTGTATTCTTTATCATTTTTTTATCACTATGACTTTACAGACCAAAGCTATTTCTGATGTAACCTTTATTTAGGGGAGATATTTTTACTATTATGTTCTGTATACTTATCTAGGTTGTTACCCCCACACTTGAAGCATTTATGAAATAGCCCATTGGTTTTGTATATGGCACTTCTGAAATAATTCATTTTGCTTTGAAGTGGCCACAGCTGCTGGTAAATTGAAGAGCTGGGATTATATTTGGGATGTATTAACTGTATGTCAGAGGGGGGAGCGTTGTGTTTCTAGGTTTAACTCGTAAACATGAAAATAAATTTATTCTGGTGGTAACATTCTAAGGTTGTATTGTTTTGTGTGCATTAGTAAAACATAACAAATACCTCTCATTAAAAACATTTTGGCATTTTGGAGTTCATGCCATTACATGGGTAAATGGATGGGCATATCCAAAAGAAGTTCACTAGCTTACTTAAAGAGCTCATATATACTGTAGAAAAATGAAATAGTCCTAAGGTAACCTTAGATTTTAAATAAACTATCTTGAACTATGAAAACCAGAGTTACAAAGAGAACTTCAGAAAAACAAAGGTAACAGTTTTACAAATTCTACACAAGATATATCAGAATTAGATACTCAAATCATATTGCACTGAACACTGTTGTCTTGCATTTTATTTGGTGGAGACTGATGAGACAGGATGATCATGTCAAATAAAAACTGCTCAGTTGTTCGGGTGTTTCACTTAGATGACAGATTTGTACTCAGTGATATTTTGCAAATTTTGGGGAGACCTCACCTTGATGCTGATATCCTGAGCACTATCAGAATATAGTAGTATATTACTTTTTACACAGGTAATTTTTATTCTGCATTTCTGTATGTGCAGCACAAGCAATACAGTCACTTTGGCAGTATTAATGGATAAAATGGATCCATGATAATCACAGGAAAAGAGGCAGATAAATATGTAAAGTTTAAGTTCCCTTAGTTCAATGAAGAGCTTTCGCTTGCCACTAAATCCAACTGTGGGTTTAAAATTTGAGTATTAAGTTAAAGAAGGGGTTTATTCCTTGTAGTTCATGTCATTGTAAGAAAAGTTCTTAGAAAAAAAACCTAAATGAAAGGCTCTCTTTGCCGTCTTATATTTCAGTGAGAACATTATACAGGTCGTGCAAATAGATGAGAAATTAATAATTGAAGAGAATGCAACTGAAAGATTATTTATGTATGTTTGCATTTCTGCTTTATTTATAAAGAAGAAATTTAAAAGGAAGGCAAGCTGTACATTCATTAGAGCTAGAATGAGTAACTAAAGATCCCAGGTTTTCTTTAAGATCAGTTATTAATTATTTTAAAAATACTCCACGCCCTGTATTTGGCTTAAGGCACAAAAGTGGAATGGAGCTTGCTAGTTTAGGTGACTGGGTTGCCTTCCTAATAAAAAAATTTTCTTTTAGCGCTTCTATTCATAAAACCTTTTCTGTTCCTTATATTTCTTTTTTTCTTTTCTTTTTTCCCGATTTAGAACATTATCAGTAGCGATGTAGTAAGTAGAGAGCTTTAAAAAATTGAATCATGCTCTTTATCCTGATTAAATTATTGCTTTGCTTTCTGATTGAAAAATCACTTTTGGTCAAAGTGGAAAGAGACCTCACCTCTCAAACATGAAGTGACAGCAGTGTCTGGAACAAGGAATGCATAATTGATATTTCAGAAGAATGGGAGACACAAGATGGCAAAGATGCTTTCATCTGTGTTTTCCATGTTCAGGGG
Source organism: Cichladusa arquata (assembly GCA_026413545.1). Taxonomy (NCBI): domain Eukaryota; kingdom Metazoa; phylum Chordata; class Aves; order Passeriformes; family Muscicapidae; genus Cichladusa; species Cichladusa arquata. The sequence continues at coordinate 41,231,820 of JAOTQP010001179.1, forward strand.
GAACTAATCTACTGCTAAAGTTTGATTCATTCTTCTTTCTAATTGAGAAAAAAAAGTCAGCTTCTAGTAGCTAGGTTTGTTAAAGTGAGGCTTAGGTTAACCTCTAATTCATGCTTGGACATAATAACAGTATAAAAACAGTAATAAAAGTTTGTGGTAACTTGAATTGCAGCTGTCTACATCTATTAGCTAGATAGCACATGCTTCAATAAAGGTCTACTACATCTACATAATAAAACTGGAAAACTCTAATTGCAGTAAGCTTATGTGCTGTCACACGCAGCAAGCCAGGTAAATAGCCACCACATTTGTTGCCTTGTGTAAAAGCAAAATTTTCATTTTGTATAGAATTTACACAGTGGTGTGGTTATGTTTTGTATTTGTCAAAGATTGCAAAACAGTCCTGCAGCCTCTCAGCTACTGTTTCACTTATTTGTGTAGATGAGTGCGATTCCTTCTGCTGTTTTTTCCTCTCTTTCTTTTCACTCACCTTTATGTCTGTTGTGAGAAAGAAATATGTGAGAACTCCTTTCTGACCGAAGGTTCTTCTGCCTCTCTTTGCTGCCCTGTCTCCCTCTCCACCTCTATGTAATGCTTTCCACTTACCTACTACTGAAAATTCAACATTTTATACACTCAGGTTGTGTAAATTTACTTCCTGTCTGCTCCCTGTATGGGGCCACAGTGTGAGTTTTTAACATTTAAAAACTGTGCTTCATAAGAATTTTATACTGCAACACTATCTGCACTCATCTAAATTTGGATCTATGATGCCATTGGCTGTCCATGTTTAGGTAACAATGCACAGTTCC
>JAOTQP010001179.1:41311120-41329195 GCA_026413545.1 Cichladusa arquata
TCTCATGGTCTGCCGGTGAGCAGGTGCACAAGCTGATCACAGCCAGGACAGCTCATCTGAACTGGTCAAAAGGATATTCCATAACATAGAACATCATGCTCAGTCTGTAAACTGGAGGGACCTGGCCAGGAACTGCTGAACACTGCTTGAGTACTGCTGGGCTGGGCATCAGGCAGCAAGCAGTGAGCAGTTGTGCATCACTTGTTTTCCTTGCGTTTCACTCCCCTCTGTTTGTCTCCTTTTCATTATTTTACTTTGTTTTGATTATTAAACTGTTCTTATCTAAACCTACAAGGTTTACTTTTTCTTTCCAATTCTCCTTCTCCCTGGGGTTTGGGGACTGACTGACTGCATGGCACTTACTTGCCAGCTGGGGTTAAGCTGCAAAAGTACTTTAAAAATTTTGTGCATTTGTCTAGTTGTTTTCGTACAGCACTTGCTTTTGGAACCACAGGCTCTGGGTTGTATTAGCTGGTATCTACTATATGCTGTGAAAATCACTAGGTGGCATTCTTAAGTCATGTAAGAGTTTTTAACAGGATTAGGGGATTTTTTTGAAGGCTGTTTTCCTTTTTAGAGGGTACTTCATGGGTGAGAGCAGAAGCAAGTAATTATTATCACTAATAAACTCTTGGGGTACAGTGCACCATGAATGTTGACCAAAGGCTGAGCAGTTCCATTTGCACTCCCTTTTAATTGAGAAGTTGCAAGAAGACAGCAAGCTCGTTTTATGTTTCAGTAAGATATATTCTGAGTCTCTTCAATTTTTCTTTCCAGTAGAAGTTCTGTAATGATGCTTATATGTGCAGTATGAGGCAGATAGTGGCATTTATAAGTGATAGCTCTGAGTTATATTATAAGCTACCTTTTGCTCAGTCTTAACTTACATGGAGCAGACCCAAATAAATTTTTTTTACAATTTTGCTGTTTTCTGGAATTAACTTCTGTTTTGCATCTGTCTCTGCAACTTGAAAACTCTCTAAAATCTCTTGCATACGTTATGTTGCAATCATGTCCAGAGTCTTTGTGATAAAAAGACAAGGGCCTTATTTGACAGTCTTCCTGTCTTCTGTGATGGTGGACTTCCTCACAGAATGGTTGAGGGTGGAAGGGTCTGCTAGAAGTCTTCCGGTCCCACCCCCCCAGTCAAGCCACCTGGAGCTGGTTGTCCAATACTGTGTCCAGACAGCTTCTGAATCTTGCCAAGGATGGAGACTCCACAGTCTCTTTGCGCAGCCTGTGCCAGTGCTTGGTAACCCTCACAGGATTTCCTGGTGCTCAGAAGGAACCTCCTGTCTTGCACTGTTTGCCCATTATCTCTTGAACTGTCACTGGGCACCCCTGGAAAGAGCCTGGCTCTGTCCTATTTGCACCCTTCCCTTGGATTTTGGTGGAACTGTTGACGAGATTCCCCTGAGCCTTCTCCCCAGGTTGAATAGTTGCTGCTCCTTCAGATTTTTGTCATAGGAGAGCATTTATCGAGCCAGTCTTTTCATTGAAAGGTGTTACCAAGTTGATTAAGCATAACTTTCCCAGTATGAATCCATCCTGACTACTCTAACTTTCATGTGTCTGGAAGTAGTTTCCAGCTTTAGCTGTTCCATCATTTTCCCATGGACTGAGATTAGGCTGACTAAATTGTATTCTTCTGGATTACTCTTAGTCCCTTTTTATCAAATCATGAGTTTAGAAGGCCAGGATTTCTGTCTTACTGATCTGAATGTGTTTGAACAGATACAAGAATTCTATCATTTTTTAAATCAGTAGAGCCTTGTGCATTGGAATTAGTGAATATAATGTTCCTATGGCTGCTTAGTTTTGGAAACCTCTGTTGGTATAGCTGACACTTTCCCATCTCTCTGACTTAATGCTGTTTTCCTTCCAAAAAATCTTTCCCAAAAGTAATCAGGAAGGTTCGTTGCTGCAGATGAATTAACTCCTTTATGCAGAGTTTTTTCCTTCCTTTATGTTTTTTTTTACATGTAGCCACCTAAGCAGACAAAAATTCAAAACACAAGTTCATTTCTAGCTAGAAGTACTAAATAGCTTATAGAGTGTACTTTGTAGTTCCTTAGAAGTAAAAGTTGAAACATATTTTTGTAGGTCCAATGATAAATTAAGTTCTGGAGAAGAAAGTGGACAGAAAGCAAGGGAACCCCATTGGAACCCGAGGCCAGACCTAATGAGACTTAATAGGAAAAGAGATTATCCCAAAGAGTGTGAAAACAGAGAAGAGGACAACATTGAGAGAAATGAAGAAGAGTTTTTGGTGTTATTAAAAACATGTGTATCAGGGGTAAGTGCTGATCATGTATTTTGAGCCAGTTATACCTCATCCTTTTGCCAAAGTTCTTAGAAAGATAGCTGGCACAGAAATCCAGTGTATGACTGGAAAAGCTTAATGTGATTATTTGACTTTTTCAAAATTCGCTATTGGAAACTATGCAGAATAAATGGCCTTAGAATTTAAATACTATGGAAATACTTAATATACTGTTGTCTAAAGTTCTATGGTTTATATGATCAGAAATGCTTTATAATAAATGCATGCTAACATTGTTAAAAAATAATTTACTGTTTGTTATTAATTGGAAAATGGAAAATAAGGCAGTTAACTAACCTCAGATACTACCTAAAATCTGTATTAAAATGGGTGTGAAAGTTCAGACCTTCTTAAATTTGCTCAGCAGGCCTAAGTTAGCCCACACTAGTTCCATCTCTGTCTAATGCTGTGAAAACTGAGTTAAGTTTATCTGTTGTTCCCTATTTTCTATATGGATGACTAAAAACTTCTAATTAACGTATTATTTTAGCCAAGTATCCATAGTTGACAGAATTGTGTTTGCTGATAGTTGTCTGTGTATATGTTGAATAATATTTAAATGCTTTTATATAAAGTATGACAGTCTTTTCTTCCTACCTTGTTCCCATGGCAAAAAAAAATTCTTACATGGAAACTGTTCTTTAAATCAATAAGTAGTTTTAGAAAATGATTCATCTTTCCAGCTTTTAAAGAGTTGTTGCTCTTGATAAATTGAGCATGGTCTTGTTCTATTAACTACCAGCAGCACTTGGAATTCAAGCATCATAGATAATACCAGTTAATGACACCTCTGCTACAGAGTCCAAAATTAAAGACAGTGAGCAAGAGTAGCCTGAGTTATCAGAGATGACAGCTGAGCACATTCTCAAGATCCTCAAACTGAGTTATTTTAAGTCACCAAAACAAGTTGCAAATGTTTGGCACTTAATATGGTAATAATTATCTCCTCTGTTCAGCAAAACTCCAGTAATACAGTGGAAGCTGGATCCTCCTCAGAAGCTACAAGGAAACACAATTTTGCGGAGCATGTTGAAGAAACATCTCATAAAAGAATCAAGCAGGACATTACACTTCAGTCTCCAGGGATATCATCAGAGAGTGAGAGTCAGGTAGAACAAGATAATGATTCTCAGCTTTCTACTTCACTGGAAAAGCATTCAGACAATTTCCCAAGGTAAAACAACTGGTTTTTTTTGTAAACCAAACTCAGTTGATTGATAATTATTGGCCATAGTTCTGCCATGTGTTATGTGAGTGCATGCAGCATGTCAGTTTTTGTGTCTTCCATCTGAACTTAGTAGATGTGTGCAGATACTCCTTCATCCCTTACTCTGCCTTTATTCTCCTGAAATGAACACAGCCGGCACTCTCACCAATTCATTCCATGGTTTCAACAGAAATTCCTGATTTTATAGGGGAGGACTTGAGAGTACCTATATTTGGGGGCACAGAGATTGTGGGATTAACCTAAAGAAAAATTTTGTGCTAAAAGTGTCCTCTGATGCCATTTGCTGCCACTCCCCACCAGTTTACCAAGGCAGATGTTTTGGGAGGAAAGTTTGTCATTACTTTTGATACTCAAAGTGGTTGTGCCCATGATTTTGAGGAAGGAAGCTGTAGGTAACTGATTATTGAAGAGAATGCTGTCTGAGAAACCAAAGCAGATAAGTAGTTACCATCTAATAGTTTCAGCTTGTAAACGATGGTCTGATCAATTAGAGTATTATAGTTTGGGGCTTCTAGTATAGCTTTAGCAAAAGACAGCTGGAAGTGTTCCCATGACTTAAGTATGTGACTTCCATATCCTCAAAATTAAAATGATTTCATACTTTCCTAATCAAAGAATTGTGTATCTTGCATTTCAGATGTGAAGATTTCTAGTATTCTGAAAGTGCTTAATACACATTTGCAGTCAGTACCTTATGTACACAGGAAGAAATTAAATTTCTGATTAAATGCTTATTTGTCACTATTAAGTTAAGAAGTAAGTAGTTTGCATTGTTGGTCACAATGATAACTTTATTTTAATTGAGTTTATTTTGATCTGTAGTATCCCTCTCTTTGGAAAGTCTTGGATTTCATTGTTTTTGTTCTGTACTTTAGAAGGCAGTTCAGGAGATCATCGAAACAGGCAGCACTGCCAGAATATGTGTTGGACCCAAAAACTGCTACTTCTTCTGCCTCTAAATGTGAGGCTAATTGTAGTGAGAAGGGGAGTCAAAGACAAGAAGCTAAACTGCGTGTTACCAGGGACAAAAGTTTGAAAACTACACAGAGAAGAAAATCTGGAAAGGAACCCAGAAGTTCAAAGATAACCTTTGTTACTCTTCGGGCTTCTGAAGAGGAGGAGGATGAGGAGGCAGATGACTTTGAGCTTGATGATGAAGATGAATGCTTTGCATCAGAGGAAGTAAACAAGGCTCCAGTGTTTGTTCCTGTAGGTCTTCGATCTCCAAAACCAGTTCCTATGCAGATACAGGAAACCATGGAGGAGGTATTGTGTAGCTGGGTTCTACATATGTAATTTTGTTTTGATTGTTTAAAAAGATTTTATTCTAATTGTATCTCTGAGTATTTGGGTTTTATCCAAGGTCAAGTTAAGAATGGTGTTGAGAGTAATAGGGATGTTACTTGGCACATACACTTGGTTTTGAACTTAATACTACCTCAGCCTAAAATCAGCTATGTAGTTATGTTTACAGACTATATAGATCTGCAGAGTACTCACCAGTTTGTTTACTGAAATTGAATATAGGCCCAGACTCAATGCTCCTGCATGTGTTTTGAGGCCCAAGGTGGATCGAATGGAGCATTTCAATTTCATATTTGAATGTTAGAAATGAGGGTATGAGGAAAATGTTTCTGTATGTCATGTCCCTCTTGCCATGAAACTTTTTTAACTGTCAGGTAGGCTGACCTGACCAGCAGCCAGACGCACAAATCTGCTTGCTCACTCTGTTTTCATGTGCAACAAGGAGAAATTAGAAGGAGGGCGAGAAGATTTCTCTGTTAATATAAAGACCGTTACATACATGAAGGAAAAGCTGCGTGTAAATGAAAAGCAAAATAAGGAATTTTTGGCTTCTTTCCGTTGTCAGGTTACTTCCTGGAAATCAGGGTCTCAGTCTGTCTAAGACTAACTTTAGAAGACAAATGCCCTAACCACAAATGCCTCGTCTTCTCCCATCTTTCCATGAGCTTTTCTTGCTGAGCGTGTAAATGCACGATACAGAATTCCCCTTTGATCAGTTTGGGTCAGCTGTCCTAGCTGTGTGCTCTCCTGACCTCTTGTTTACCCTTGCCGTCCTTGCTGGGTAAAAGAGTAGGAAAAACGCTTCAACATTGTGCAGGGAGTGCAAAAACACTGGTGTGTTACCAGCACTGTTGTAGTTATAAATCCAAAAGGTAACACTATGTGGGCTGGTATGAAGAAAATTAACTTCATCCCAGCCATGCCCAGTACAATCTTTACCCTTTATTTCATGCAGTTTTTATCATGCCTAGGTCTTAAACTATCCAGTACAAACATTTTTCTGTTTTTTTCTCCGTTACTGCTACTTTCCATTCACTTCAGTGCTTTTTGCTTTTGAGTGCTTTTTTGCTTACTATTACGGCTAGTCCTCTTCCTCTCTTTGCCCATAGAAATCATGCTTTTTATTGTCTCCAGGATTAATCACACTGTTTCTTTCTCCATGTGAAACAGCAGAATACTTTAAAGCTCAGTCAAAACACCAAGAGATCTCTAGAACAATAATGGGCAGCAAAGTTGCTGCGTGGGAACTTTTGCTGAATCCTTGATTTCAGAGATGTGGAATATTATGTGTGGGGATTGTAATCAGGTTGCCTAGTTTAACACTTACGAGACATGAGTACTGGTGGGGGATGTGGTTAAGTACCCAAGGACCCAGCTGTTGTAAAATTCAAATAGGTCAGTCGAAACATTACAAGTTGCACTACTTGTAAAGTGCAAGCCTTTGAGAGCAGCCCAGACTGAGCAGTGTTTTCTGTGAGAACTTTCCTGGAAATATCATAAACTGTCTGTCAAATTTCAAGTCCTCATTTCTGAAAATGTCAGATGTCTGAAGTTCTCAGTGAAAATAGTGCTGAAGAAGAAAAAAAATAGGTTGAATGGTGAGTGAGTGTGTTTCTATGTGTATGTATGTCTATTCCCTATCTTGCTTTGGAATTAAGTCTGAACTGTTTTGCCATCCTGAAGACTAAGAAAGCAGAAAAAGAGTAAAAACTAAGAAAACCCGTTTGAGGTAAACAGTCACTATAAAAGGTCTGAGCTGCATAACTTAATTTGGTGGAGAAATGAGTGACTATTGAAACAAGGCATTAGGTCTGATGCTTCCACTTAGCTACAGGTAGAAGTACGTGTTCTGCCTTCTGTTCATACCACTGCTTCCTTCTCAAATCAGAAGGTATGACTTTTGTGAAGGATCCCTCTAGATGTTGACCATCTGTTAAATATATGAGGTTTATAAAAATTTGCATTTGACAGATTTTCTTTTGAGTCTGATGAACTGAAATACTGTATAATTACTTTTACAGCTGGAAATACCTGTGAATATCTCAGATGTGCAGGTGGCTACCGATGCTGAAATTCTTCCTTGTGCTTCTATCCAACCACTACAGAGGGAAGAAAAAATAAGCACCTCAATAGCTGTAAGAAGGTCTTTTGTTTGTTTCGTTGGTCATACAAAGCTGTTTCAGCAGTCTCTTGTTGCCATGTCTGAATGTAACTGTGTAGCTTATTAGACTGCTACCTGTCCCACACAGATGTGAGGCACAACTGTGGCAAAACTATGTTAGTAAATATTTTGTTAGCCTTAAAAACCAGGGTAACTTGTGGGCACAGAATTTATGTGTAAGCATTAAATAAAAATTATGGAGTCATTTTGTATAGAGCTTTGATAATGTTTTTCTTTGTATTTAAGGAAACAATCATACATGAGAATCCAGAGGTGGACAAAGGTAAGTATGATACAATCTTGCTCATGTATTTCCTGTTAACTTGCTACCAATATATACATTTCCTCTTTTATTAAAATATGTTTCCAAAGGTGCCACCATCTTGGCTAACTGGCTCAGCTGTGTCCTGCAGTGGGTCAGCTGGAACTGGCTGTGTCCAGGGCAGGCCGTTGCTGCCACCACCTTGCCTTGTGTATCCAGTACGCCCATTAAAGGCAGTCATGTTGTTACTCAGTGTTTTAACAGTTTTAAACAGTAGTTTGAATTTGCTAGATGAGAATGGCTGCTTGTCTACAAGCATTTTGATCCATAAATAAGGTCAATTTAAAAAATATGTACTTCACTGCGTTGGCGGAAGTGTCAAATACTTTCTGAGTATGGGTAACTGGATTTCTGATTAATGTGCTTGTGATTTTTAATGTGTGTGAACAACTTCACAGGAATTAACGATGGAAGCACTGAAGCTGCTATGACTTTACTTGCAATGGGTGATCCAAATTTCCAGTTAAAAACAAGCACTGAAGGTATGATCTGATTTATGGGACAAAGCCTTGCTCTCGTGCTTTCTGGGTCCACCTAAGGAGTGGCTGCAAAGCTCTTCCACATGCTGCTGCATAGCAGGAGGTCAAGAATCTTTTATGCTTTTAGTCCTATTGAATTGTAACACATGGTGAGTCCAGCTAGTGCAGGCTGGCTGGAAAGAAGCAGGCACCCCACTGAATACTGCCAACTGTATCACTGCTACAAAGTTGTTTCTGAGACCTGTTTTAGGAAGCACATGTTTGAATTGATCTGGGCACATAAACTGGACGAAAGAAAGGGATCAAGCTTAAATGACTGTAACTTTCAGGGTTCTTTTCAGACCTTTAATGTGAAGCATAGCCTTTGCATCCTAACTAACTACAACCTGAAATTACCTGTGGTTTTATAGATTTTGTATAACATTTATTATCTGCATTTTGCCAAATGTTAGTTGTTGTGTTCTTACCACAAAAAGTGTTCTCTTAGGACTGTATTTATCTGGGATTTAAATCTGTGTCTTTAGAGAATACACACTTTGTTAAATGAGGCTTGAAGTTATACAGCTTTATATACATGCCAAACCTGAGTGTTTTAAATGAAGTTTTCCCATTCTTTTTTTTTTGTTATAACCAGAACAGACACATATGTCACCTGCTCAAGATTACTTGGACATGGCTGATAGCCTTGTAATTCACGCCTACTCCAAAGAAAATAGAACTTCTAGTCAGTATTCGCTTGCTTCAGATACCTCTATCAAGGAATTGCTTTTTTCTGAGGATGGAAACAACGTGAATGTAGAGCATCAAATCACTGGCACAAGAATAGGTGTAGAAGAATATTCAGAGATGGGTGCTACTGACACCAGGTTAAATTACTACTTCATTTTCTTTAGTGAGAGAGATCCTGCACTGCTTACTGTTGCTATGTTCTTTCTGGCATTTTTATTGATTTTCAAGCAGTAAGGATTTCTCAGTTTATGTAATTCAGTATGTAATCTGGAAAAACTCCTCTTGTCTCTTTCTTTACTACTTTCATGAAGTGTTTGTATGTAATTTTGGGTACCTACAGCTAGTTTTTCTCGCATTAAATTAAATTTACCTGGGGAAGGGGAAGAAAAAAATATGCAAACTAATGATGTACTGGATTACTGTTAATTATCAAGCTTTTTTTTGCAAATTTCTCTACAGCTAATCAGATCAAGGCAAATTGTGTCACTGCTTAAGTGACAAGGCTTAAGTGTCACTGCTACTGTGGGGGTGTAGATCAAAAATCTAGAGCAGAGGGATGGCAAGAAAACAGTTGATCTTCCATCATTATGGTTTTTAGTGGTTGATCCTTTACAATTTTGCATTTCTGAATTATGAAACAGCTTAATGGGACACTTTTCCAGAAAACATATGCTGGTGATCTTGTGTTATTTGAAAGATTGCTTAACTTGTTGCTTGCTTGAACAAACAATGAGATTATACGCTTTGAAAAATCATAATCCAAGATAATTTATTTTGCATCCAGTTTAATTATATTATTAAACCAGAATTTACTACCATGTCATATGTATTAGATTTCTGATCTTCTCCTGTTATTTAAACATTGCAATTTTTCTTCCTTTTTTAAAAATTCCTTTATGTTAGAAATATACTAGTTTGCAGCATGCCTATCTGTTTCAATTTGCAGGTTATTTTTATTTTTTTTTATCCTGCAGGCTAGTTTTCTGTCTTCTCTGCCAGTTGCAGCCTGCATTTCAGGTGTTCACTAATGTCAAAAATCAAGGATTCTATTGATGACATTTTTCCTTTTACTTGCAGTGGTAGCTCTTTGTCTCTGGTGAATAGTATGAGACTAACAGGAGGCAGACATCTGGAGCCTGAGCCAACCTCTGAAATATTGAGGTCCAATGAAGACATAATGCAGGAGATACTTAATGCAAATGTGCTTGTGGAACAACTAGAGCAAATTCAAACAGGTAAGCCTGTTTCTTATCTCAGGGCTCTGAAAATGTTTATGCAACAGATTCACATCTATTCATGAAATGAAACAAAACTGAAAATACTCACTTTCCATTCATGTTCACAGATGATACATCGCCACTGTGACATAGGCTACCCATTTTTGATGCAGTTTTATACACAAGTATACCTTTCAGTATAAAATTAAATTAAATTTGAATAGCAGTTTTTTTTCTGCAGGTATTAAATTATCTGGAAAGCTCTTAAATTACTGGACTGCCAATTACAGAAATACAGTCTAATACAGTGTACTTTTTATCTATTATTACTACTGTCTTTTCCTTCCATTAAAAGTAGGAGTTAGAAAGAATTGACTTCCTATTCTTAAAGCAGTTGCAAAAAAGGTAGTCTTCAAAATCTTAATTGTCTTATTAACATAGGAAATGCAAGATGACATATGTGTATGTGCCTTATTTATATGAGACACACAAGTATACATGTGCACATTCATGTATATGTATCTGTATAAACATACTACAAAACTTTAATACGTACAAGATTGTATGTTAAAAGTAATACAGATACGTATATACACCTGCAGACTGAGAAGAAATTATTTAAATTTTTGCTTTTATGAAACTTAGATCGTGCAACTCTGAGGGGTAATGCAGAAATGCAGAAGGTGGAACCAGAACAAATCAAACCTGCAGATGATTCTTCAGTTCTTCATGACTTTGTGGCTGGAAGTATGGAACTTACCAAGCAAGCAGACAAAACTGAGAGGTAGGAAGACTCATCATTTAATACTGACTTTATTCTTACTTATTGTCTCTTAAAGTATTGTCTTACTTATTCTTTATTGTCTCTTAAAATATGCAGCTGAAGTTCAGGTGTAGTATGCGGCTGTAATGGAACCAGTGTGCTCACAGACACTGTTATACAGATGCCATACAGTTTAGACTTCAGGTTTTTCTCCCTTGCATGTTGTGCTACAGCTTTTGGAGATAGAACATTAACTTCTGTTTGGTATTTCAGAACTTAGCAATTACCTTGCTGCTTAGCTGTCTTTCATGAAACTGCAAGGAAATGTTGGAGTTGATTCATTTAGAAATGTTAATGAGCTTATAAGGCTTCCTGCTTGGTTGTACTTTCAGTAGGAATGTCTCCATTAATCGAGTTACAGAGGTCTTGCCCTGAAATTCTTAATGTAGATTTGTTCAAAGATTATGCATTCTGTTTAGTACAACGATGTATTTTTTAAAGGGGTGCTTTGTTTCCCTGTAATTCCATAGGATTCAAATTAAATACATTGTAACACTGAATTCAGGGTTTGCACACAGTATCTTCCTTTGATTTCAAATTAACTAGATATATACCTTGCAGAACAGAAAAGCAGATGAGAGATGCTTGTGGAAATTCAGGAGATTTAAGACATCTAACTGCATCACCCAAACCTGAAAAATCACACCTTGGACTAGAAGATTGTCCAAATCCAAGTTCTGTGGATGAACTGTCTGAGCAAAATCCTTGTCCTCTTAAGCACCATATATGTACAGTCAACTTTACTCAGGTAAAGAGCAAAAACTTAATTACAGTCCAGAAATGCCCAGATTTTGAAATTCTGTAAAGAAAGAGGTTTTCAGTGCAAATGTTCTCACCAATTCTAAAGACCTGGTAATTCAACTGGTAAATGAAACTTGCTTTTTTCACGGGCGTGTATCCAAACAATTTTCAAACAGACTTAATCTTTGCAAACTCAGTTTAGAACAGAGTAATGTATTACTTATCCCTAATAAGTGATACGCATTAGCAAAATTGTGAGGAAATTTTAAGAAGTCTGGATAGAAGAAGTTACCTAGGATTTGTGTATCCATTCAGAGTGACCTCTTACTGTTATATTTGTTTACATTAAAATGAAGTAAAAATGTTGCTGCTTGGATGGAGCATGTTCGTTGTCACTTTCATTTGCTTTGTTTAAAAGAAGCTGCATCCTTTGTTATGCTCTTTCTCATTTATTTAAAAAACAGTTAAGCGCTTTACATTCATATTATTATATGACATACACAAATTTTGCCCATTTTTACATATCTATATAATTTATATCATCATTATGTGTGTTGTCGTGGGCAAACAATATGTCTTTCACACCCATTTGTTTGCAGTGGTTTGTGTGTCCATGTTTCTAGTACAAATGAGAACATAATGAGACAAAGATTAATTCGCAATTCCCTCGAGGTTTCAAGTGTTGTCTGAGATCAGCGAGCCTGTAGTTACAGTGGAACAGCTGATGCATAGATGCCTGTTTTCCGAGTGCTGCAGGTTGCTGTGTGAAGGCTGGTATCATATTAGGACAATGTGCAAGAATGATGCTGGTCTTACAGGGCTGGCAGAGAGTGTTAGAAAAGGCAGCTTGCAGTAGATTATTCCTGGTTTTTGCAAAGGGACAAGCCATAGAATGAAGGGGATAGATGAGCTGTAGAGCTTAATGTTTCTCTTTGGCACTCAGTGGTTTGTTAAGGGTTGTAGGAATCTGCTTTCTTAGTGCCACTGAACAATTTATCGTGTGAGTCATCTCTGACAGAGTTGTGCTGTAGGAAGTATGAATTTATTTTGACAAAGCATCAATACAGACAACAAGCTGCACATAAATTTTATATTTCCCCAGTGTTTCTTGGCCGTGTTAGGCTAACGCTCTTCAGCCTAGAACAGCTAGATGTGAAAACTGACAAATGAAATAATGATGATGTGATTGGATTTTTTGGCTCTTCAGCATTTGACATGTTTTGTTTCTTCCTGTTTCCTAGAGTAATTTCCCAGATTTATTAAGTTGTTTTATTTCAACTATGTTGTTTCTAGAATGAAGCTTGTACTCAGGATGCTCAACAACACTGCGTAAGCAGCACAGAAGAAACTTCAGGTATAATGTGCTAATATTCAAAGTTAGCAAAAACTCACATTTGTGTATTTGCAGTTACTAAAAGATGAATTAAAAAACCTAAAGTTTTAATTTTAAAAAAATTTAAATTTTCTTTTTAATGAAATGACAAGATTAATCAGTCTGTTCCATTAACACAAATAATGATCCACAGCATAGTGACAGTCCCCTCCCTAAACTCTTGTCTTTACATTTTGTTGAAAGAAACTAGACTTGGGAACTATTTGAATAACCCTTCATTAAGTTTAAATATCAGGGGAAGGGAAACTTGTTTTCTTTGCCCTGTTGTGAGCTGCTGCTGCTTGCCTTGTAGTAGGTATAGCAGTTTTTAGAGTCTTTTATGCACCTCTGACTCACCTGTCAAAAACTGAACACGAGAGAGGGAGAGAAACTGTGTAGTTTTCCACTGGCTTAGTGAGCTATAGTTGCTCATGAAGTTATCAAGTGAATGCTGTTCTCGGAGTTGTGTGAGTAGGAGGGCTGTACTTTGCAAGTGTGGAGCAGGAGGGAAAGGAGAAGTGTGAGACAATCAAACTTCCTTCTTTAGCTGTACTGAGTCAACAGATTAATGCCTAGCTGATCAGGTGTGATGAAAGTTACGAAGGTGATGTCAGCTCTTCCCTAGAACAAATTGAAGTGGTTGGTTTGGAACCACTACTTGTCTAACATATGGGATGATCACAGTGATGGAAGCCCAGAATACTCACTTTACATGGAAACTGCAGTCCAAAGCTGTAGCTCATGAGCTTGTGTAAAAGATAAGGCTAATACTACTTCTTAGATGTCTGTTGCTATGCTCTGTTATTGCAAGAATCTTGAGATGAGGCATCTTAAACCATGTTTAGTTAAATGAAGAATCCAAGCAAGTTGAGGTTGGAATAACAGCTTTACATTGAGAGCTGTCTTAAATAAGGGGGTACCATTGTTGTTTTCCATCTTTTGAAAGCTTTACAAATGTTTGTTCCTTAAATTCTAACAGATGGCAGCTGGCAGTTATCTGTTAATGTCTGTTTGTTGATTAAATTATCTATATTTTTCATCTTTTAAAGTCAAGACTATGCTTCTTGAATTTACAGATCCTGTTCTGCCAGTCTGCAGTGAGGGGGGAAGTCCTGTGCTTACCTTCAAAACAGCAGATATCTGCCATTTAAAGAAGTAACCCTTAATACCTGAGAGTTACAATTAAAGACAGAGGGCCATTTGACCACCATGACACAAGTTTAATTAAACTGCAAATTGCTCTTTAATGCTAGAACACCCATTTAAAACCTTTGTCATTACTAGGCATTTTTAATATTCCTCATTCTGAATGGTAGTCAGAATGAGTGCTTATTCTGCAGTGAATAAGCACCAGGAGATGATGTGTATCTCATCTGAGAAGACAGGAAACTTATTGTCTCAAGAATATGCTCAGTGCCTTTTTCTATGGAGAAATGAGCCTGAAATTTCTGTACTCTGTGTAGGGAGGACATGAAGAGAACAGCATAATTTCATGTTTGATTAATAGTTTTTGTTATTTATTTCTCTGAAAAAATTATAGTAGTGAATGATGATCTTAGATGTCCAGAGGAAGAACAGACATTCATTTTAACATTGGTGGAAATCCCAGCTGACTCAAAAGAGTTTGATGCATCTGCTATGGTGGAACAAACTTCTGAACCAGTACTACCAGCTCCAATACTTATCAACCCAATAAATGCAAGTGAAACAACTGTGACTGAAGTGGAGAGGTAACTGCTTTATTTTTTACCAAAGTGAAACACTTTGTGTACCTTGATTGTTCTCTGAGTGTGCATTACAGATTAGAACTTCTAGAAAGAAGAAATGCAAGAGGAAGTAATTTTGACGAACTAGTTAGAGAATTAAGAAAGTAAAAACGGCTCTAATCCGATTTGAGGAAGATTCTATAGGTGTTTTAAATTTAGTGTTTTAGTTAGCTGGGATTTTGGTGTCACCTTAATTCTGATTTACCCTTTAGAGTAGGTCTTCCTTTTTAGTAGAAGTCATTTGTCCAGCTTGAGCCTTATTTTGCCTTACGGATATTTACAATGCAAAGAAATTGAAATGAGAAAATATAAGCATGTTTGCATTTTTACAGTACTTTAACAGTTTTGTAGAGTAGCTGTTTATTAATTGCTCTTCCAGATTTTTCATGTAGATGGTCTTCTGGAAAACATGATAAACAGTAGATGTAAATTCTTACATTATTCTCTTGAGTTTGCTCTGTTCAAAAGGCAGACAAGATGAAAACACAAACTAATTAATTACTCCAAAGAATAGTAGCTGGTTTGTCTACTGCAATCCAAAAGGGTTTGAATTTCTTTTACAAGAAGTACCTCTGAATGCAGTGTGACAAAAAACCAAATTTTTATGTCAACATTACAGTTGACCTAAATCTCTTAGTCAGTTTGGGAGAAAAAAAAATCAAAGGAAAAAGATATTATGAAAAATTGAATTGTTGCAAAGTAGTAAAACACCCACAAACCCTAATACTAAACTAATGTAAGTCCTCAGATCATAACTAGAGATGTGATGCAATTCTGTATAATTGTGGAGAATCTTGCCCTGTGATATCAGATGCTAAAATCATTCCTTTTTTGAAAGGATAAGTCTTTGAGTGAATGTTGGCTACCAGTGTAAGAATTCTAACTCCTATGGAACTACTGATGATAAACAGAATTGCTGACAGGCAGAGATTGAGTACATGTTCTGTCTCACTGTTCTTGTACTGCTTTACCATATTTTCCTAGTCTCTGCTCCTTCTCTATATATCTTATAGATGTCTGTATGTCTTTTGAGATCATAGAGCATGTGGGGGTTCAACTGTGCAGATAAATAATACTGTATTTTAGCATCTTCTAGGGCAATTAATAAGGTGCCATATTTTTGCATTGTATGAAAAGACCAAGTGGAGTTCAAACAGAACAGCTAAACTAGATTCAATATGACTAGAAAAACTAACTGCATAGTGCAACAAGTTGTTTCTTGGTAGTAAATGGTACATTTGAAGTAAATATTGACATTGAGCAAGAAAGAGTATCAGCATAGATTCATATGTAATTTCCATACACAAACTTTATACGTAGTAAATTTTGGTTTCTTGTACTGTCACAATAATGACATATATATATATATATATATATATAAACAGTATTGGATCCTTTACAACTGCAGCCGGTGAAGTTGCTGCAACTTTAAACAGCTGTATGGAAACCAAACAACTAGAAAGTGCAGTCGACCCTGTTCCAAAGTTGCAGATGGCTCAAAAACAGTTGACTGCTGAGCTTGAAGAGAATGATTTTTCTCCTTCCAAGAAAACTCTATCTACTGTTGCAGTGGAAGATAACCTGGAAACCACTTACAAGGTGAGATCATAATTTGTGAGTTTTCATGCATGAGGTAGATGCATAATAGAGCATTTTAATTATGTTTATTTTTTAATGGTGTCACTTGCTTAAATATGTACTGCCTAAACAACTTAAAAGGAAAATAAATACTTACAGATTGCTTTTAATTTTTGGGTGTTCGTTTATTTTTTATTAAGGTTTTTTGAGAATCTGTAGGCTCTCAGGTTTTTTTAATTAGACTTCCTAGTAGACAAATTGGTAATATGTCATACTTGCTTCATTCTGCAACGCTCTTATGACAATGGCATTTAGGAGAGAAGACTCTGGAGGTACAGTGGATGACTGGCAGGATGTCTAGGTTCACTGAATGATATTTTGAATCTGCACTCTGTCTGTTACATGAAGAAGCTGTTAGATAGATATGTTCCTATTAATTCTTAACATAGCAGGTATTAGTTTAAAAGAGCGAGCTGCTAGTGAAAACAAGCCACCCTCTTTTCAGCTTCCTTCTATGCTTTTTTACAATATGATCAAGCTTGTGGCAGCAACTACCATTGATCTTTGTAAGTGGGCTAAGACTGTATAGTGTACCTTGTAGGAATGGGTGGTAATTCTCCACATGATTCAGAGCTTTTCTAGGAAGGGATGGATAACAATCTTCTTCCTTCTTTGATCTCTTATCTCAACATCCTTGTCTTGAGTAATTTATCATAAGAACACATTGAAAAGCCTGCTCAGGAAATGAGTTAAGTGATGAATGATGCTGCACAGTCTTTTATATCAGTCCTGCTCTTAGAACTGTATATGTATGATATGAGTTTATCAACTTCATTGTCTCTTCTGTATTGAGAGAAATGAAAAAACTTTTTTTTTTTCTTTTTTGAATACAGGGTTATTCAATCAAATCCACAGATGTGCCAGTTGTAACTTCTGGTAGGTACACTTAAACTTGTAAGCTAAAGTATAATGAATGTAAACACATCACAACTTAATACTAGTTTTCATGTTAATTAGTTCTGTCTGAGGCTATTTAATACAAAAGTAGAAACAAATGTTCCTGGTACTATACTAATACCACCATTCCATGCTTTCTGCTCTAAACTAGGTGTGCTGAATTATGTCAATGTTATTAATTTAATAATGGTTCTAAAAGCATTGCTGTACGTAGTTTATTGGTAAATTTGAGAGGGTTTTTTGACTAAACATGTTATCTTCTGTTAAGCAAACACTTCACCTGTTAAAGAGCACTAATAATCAAAAGTATTAACTGGCATTTTAACCATACTATGCCAAAATATTTTGTTTTTATTTTGTTTTGCATTTTTACTAAATATATGTAGTTGTTTAGGAGCTTAATCTGCCTCTGAAGAAACAGAGAAAAAGCAGAACTGCTGACAATGCAATCTTCATTGATCTGAGCCTGTGAAGGGCTTGGTGAATTGTAATTTTGGCCCTGAAAAAGACTTCTAAGGGAAGTTGTAGAAGCTTAAACAGCTGGACTAAGTTTTGTGGTGTGCTGTAAAGGATGAGAGTGTGCTGTAAAATTTAAAACCACACTTCTACCAGCCTTTCCTCATAACATCTGTATGATCTTACAGACTTTAAAAGTAGACTATGAACTTTTAATTTGTAGTAATGACTTATAAAAATAAATGGACAAATAAAACCAAACAAAAATTCAGCCCTTCTGTTGTAGTGGTGCAAGCCATTTTAATACAATGCATTTTTTTGGTTCTTGTATTATCACTGAAATCTTTGACTCACAGCTCCTTTTACAGGGAATCCTTTTCAAAAAACAGAGTCTTCAGGAAAGGAAAAAGTACTTACTTCTGTATTAGTGTCTGAGTCTACCTCACAACTGGCTGAGAGAAGACAGCTTGAGACTTTGGAGAGCTTAGGGAAAGCACCACTTGAGAATCCAGCATCCAAAAAGGAAGAGGAGGTTATGTCTAGATTAACCTCTAACAGAAAAGCAGAAATAAGTGGACAAGGAAAACAGGAGAATATGCATGAGTCTGCACAGCTGGA
>JAOTQP010001179.1:41435719-41446850 GCA_026413545.1 Cichladusa arquata
TGGGAAATAAGTTTTCCTGTGAAATACTTTAAATACTTCTCAGCAGTTATTCAAGGACCAGTTGTCCCCACTCTCATTTCAACTCTTACCTCCTATAAAATATGACAATTAGTAGGAAGACAAGATACTCTATTGTACCTTATTTAAGTCTTCACTTTTGCATTCTGTAGGCTGAGTGATACAAATACGTATGTGTTATAAGTATATATACACAACATATATATGTTATGTATATGGCACACATGCACTTTCTTATTACTGGAAGTATGGCATTGTTCTTGCCTTTCCCTAAATTACTACTATTTTCATTCTATGATATAGATTTTTTTTCTTATGAGTAACAAATACAGTTCAAAGTCTTCTAAATTCTATTGAAGAAGATAATCACTCCTTTATTTCTGGGACCTAGGAGAAAAGTCTTGTTTAGTCGTGACTATTTTAATTTATTAAGTTCATGGTTAGAATCTTCTGGAAAAATATTTATCTGCACGTCTGTTGATGTGTTTGCCTTTTATAATAATTAACATTTTGAATTTAACAACTGGCTATCAGTTTGGGCATTTCCTGCTTTCTCTAGAGGCAAGCTTATCAGAGATTTAAGGTAGTTGGTAATATCAGATCCCATAGGAAATGTTCTTAAGGATGTTATCAAGAATGTCTTAAAGATTTCAGGATTGGAGAAGCAGATCAAGTCTTGCATTTTCACCCTGTAATTACATATTCATAGAGTCTTTTGAGCTGTCAATGCATGATAAGGAATATTCTCATTGAAACCATGAAATAATTTTCTATGTATTTTAAGTGTTGTAGCTACCCTTTTAAAGTGACTTTAAACTACTTGAAGAAGGTGGATGATTCTCTTTCCACCCGTGAAACAGTAATGAATTTTCTTAGTGATACAAATTATACAAGAAAAGAGTTACTATTGATGCTAGCTCAATCCTTTCTTATTTCTTTTCTCTGAAAGACTTGTTTCAGTTTTCTTGTTATGTCACTCGACTCAACTGGGTGAATATATCCAGCTGGAGGCTTTGTCTTGAGGAACTTGAATACAGCAGTTTTTATTTGCTGTCATGTTCGAGGAAATTCAACAGATTTCTAAATTAGCATCAGGCCCGCAGTTTATTCCAAGTATTTTTCTTATGATCTGGTGTTTGTGGGTCTTGGTGGAAATGCATACATTTTAACCACCAATTGAAAAGAAAAATATACTCCACAGAGCTGCAATCCTCATCACCATGTCTGGGTTATTAACAGCTTATTATGTATACCTGGGGAAAGCTTTCATTGCATAGTCCATGAAATAGCTTCCAGAGCTGGAAGATACTGTTTCTTGGGAGGATATTGAACACCTTCAATCCTTAGCTATTTTTGCAGGTCAAAAGGAGGCATGGGACAAACTGGAGATACTTAACACTTTACAAGGTCAAACAGAAGGAAATTAAACTAAAAGAAATACCTTACATAAATCCATCTAGACATGCAGTATCTCTTAGAAACATTTTTGTCTATTTGATGAATCCAAGGATGTCGAACAAGTCAAAGTAATCCTAGTCTGAATTGAGATCAGTGATTCCTGTGTTATACATTTCTTTTACTTGTGGCTAGAATTTACCCTGCATGTCAATGAATGTTTGGAGTTTTACAGAGTCAGTCCCATATCATAGGTATGTCCTGTAAAAATGACACGAGCCCTACACCGTAAGCAGATATTAAGGGGTCAATAGTAACACTGTCTTTGCTGTTCCCTGAAGCTTTTACTCTCGATAATAATTCTCAGCAGTAAATTCCTTTATGCAGCATCTAACAAAAGGGTTTGGTATTCATTTTCCAAATACAGAGACAGAGATATTCAAATACACTCTGAAAGAAACAAAACCGTCCAGTGTGGTCTTTTTCATTAAAGGTAGTTTGTCTAAATCACCAAGATAGACCTGAAAATCATATTAAATTTGATTAATTTTTGGCTTTTAAAAAATGTAGTCCTTATTTTAGTTGGATGCAGGTTTACTTCTATCTACAACAAAATTCTTTAGCACCTCTCTGAACACAGAAAGCAACCTTACAGTAATTGCAAATTAGTGTTGTGAAAACTCCCTTTAATTGCATACTGTGCTTTAACTCCCTTTAACGCAAAAAGCAGAAAGGGATTTATAGAGGTCTTGGTGATTATACCTGAGAGATGTTTTGTAGAAAGACCCTTTCCAAAGTCATTCATGCATGTAAGCTTCAGAGGAAACACAATAGGGAGCAACAGGTTGTCAGTGCTTTTACATTTCTTCTAAAAACAATACTTGCTACCAAATATTACTTAATAATTAATCTGTACTTCAGGAGTTTTTTACCATTAGCATGGAGTTGTAATGTGTTTTTTCACAGAAAGCCTAGAAAAGATATATGGGCCATCCAATCTTCTGAAGACAAATGTTCATTTTTTGAGGAAAAATTCAGTGGGGCTTTTTTCTGAAACAGTCTCTTAATCTAGTGCTGTGCTTGGAAAAAAAAACATGGAAAGTCACCATCATGTGAACCCTGTCTGAAATTGCAAGGGTTTTTGTGCCATCAGAAGTGGTCCTTTTCTGTACAGAAGATGAATTCCAAAGGATTGCTTTTATGAACCTTTAACTGAAAACATGTTTAAGAGACAAAGTCATATCAGTCATATAGTCAATTCAGTGTACTAGATTACTAACATTTGTCGTTCCTTTGCTATCCCAGAACACAGTGTTGTTTTGCTCTAAATGTCTTAGAGAACAAAACTCGTATTTTACCATGTGTTTTTCAGAAAGTTACTGGAGTGGCCAAGTATTTTAAAAGCATTTCTTATTTCAGCAATCTGATAAAAAGCAGTTGCACTGATGTGGAGCTGCTGAGATTGATTAGTGAGGGATAAATTTCCATCAAAATACATCAGTGAAGACATTGCTGACCAGGAGACTCTTCATCCTAAAGAGGTGCACTTCTTTTCTGCTTTCTCCTAGTGCTGCTCATAGGCTACACTTGAATTATCTTTGTGAAGCTAAGTTAGAATCTATGATTAAACTGAAGTTTGTATTGTCTGTTGCACAAATGTCATGCTATCTTGAATATTTTTGTAAATTTTAGTTGTTTGTACTGCTATATAAGGCTCTGCTTTTTTTTTCACATTCTTATCAACAGACCCTGGATTAAGCAATCTCTTGAAAGTAATCAAACATTTTCTAGCTTTAGCCATGGAGGAATCAAGGCTTCTGCTGTAGTTGGCTCTCTTCTTTTCCAGTACACTTTGTCAAGGTGCTTCTGATGGAAGTCCCATCTGGCTTTAACTGTATGCCTGCAAGGCAAAAGTCAACTCCTCCTGCATTTCTTTGTTTTTTGTTTTATTCCTTTCCCTCTCACATGGCTCTTTGTGCTTGCTAGACAATAATCTTGTTATGGATACTTCTCCTATCACCCTGCAGCCAGAGAAAAACACTTTAGAGGCAGTGATGTACTCAAGGCAGACTTTTCTTGCTATTAATGCTTTGGGATCCTGCCTTTGGCAGAAATTTGGAAAGTACCACGTTCTTGGTGGGGGTGTAGGAGGCAAGGTGGGGTTTCTTCAGCTGCAGAGTGATTGACACACATGCTCGAACAGCAATTACCACAGTGAGTTACCCTAGGGTTGAGCACCTGGACTAATAAACAAAAAAGTGTTCTAAACAGTCTTCTGCTTATAGATACAGGCTAGATCGGTCTATTTGTCTGTTTTCAAATCTGTATGCTATAGTGAACATATATGGCTCAGTTCTAGTTTTAAGCCTGCTTTGAGCTACTAATCATTGTGGCTTTTCATTGCAGATATCTGTTTTGATTTCTACATCTTTCATTAAATTATTATTATTAATTCACTAAGCTGCCACCTGCTTCTAGTATCTGCCCATTCTATATGATTAAATTTATTGAGGTGCAAGCAAGGCATCTGCAGGGTGTTTTCAAAAGTGAAGAGTAGCAAGGTGTCCCTGATTCAACTCACTTAACATTTATTGCATTGGTGTGCTGTTGTTATGTAAATGACTGTCATAAGAAAAATCCCCTTAAGACTAGAGGTGACTGTAGACCGTGTGGAGTCACTAAATATATCTTTTATTTTATCTCAGCTGGTTTCCTGATTTCTGCTATTGGGAGCATAAGAAGCAACCCAGCCTGTCTGACATTTCGTGGGTAAAGCCTGACAGATGAGATCAGATGGCACATTTGTGCATCCACCACAAAATGCCAAGAAAAGCCTTCATTAGATATCCCTAGGTCTACAGTGCAGACACTGTATAACCAATTGTACAGTCTCGGGCTTAATAAAGGAATGGGATCATCTTCTGAATTTCAAAGGTGAAGCTGAGGTCTACAGTAGTGCACTTACTACACTTATGGTAGTACAATTACTAACATCAAAGGTGTTGAATAAAAGTGGTTTTCAAATCATCTGAAGTATTTTGAAACATACCATCTGCTGACCTAATAAACCAAGATGTAACTTAGCTCACGTAAAAGTACTGCATTAGCATAGAAAGAACTTTTGCTATTTTACTTACTGAAGTTTGAAAACAGCTGACCAACTTTTTAAAATGTTTGTGTTCTCTTGTGTTATTTTTGTAAAAAAAAAATCATATATCTAGAGTAGTGTTTGCTTTCCTACATAAAGGTGTGCAGTTAAGCATTTCAGAGTATGTGGCATACTGCAGCATTGTTTTCCTTTGTGAGTACTAAAAGGTTTGTTGCAAACTTCATGCAGTTTTTCTTTTCATATTTTTTTTCCTCCAGAAAAGGAATCAACTGCCAGATTAAAAATTTTTGTACTACTTGTGTTGTTCAATGTAGAAAAAAAGATTGGATTCTTTCTGGGAAAATTTTTCATTCTTTAAGTGTTGCAGTTAATTTCTCTTTGACTGTTGATGTTTGTTTATTTGGAGTTTCATTTAAAACCAAGAGGGTTTTTTTCTCCTTTTATTAAGCAGACTTTGTCAATGGGAGGACTTCTGCATCAAGATTGATACATGTGATCACTACCGTTGATACCAAGCATGCTCAATGTAGAAATTTAATTCTTCTTAGAAAAAGGATTCCAGGAATCCATAGTGAGTTTAAATATACAAATTGGTGTTATTTGAAATATAAGTGCAAGGGTAATTTCCAAAGCCAGCAGATAAATGGTAAAAGATCCTGTTGGAATATATACTAAGTCACCATCCATGACATGAAGGCAAATGGAGCTCAGGCTGAATAAGCATAAAGCACACATCACAGCACACACAGTTATTTATTTGCGCAAGGGGGATGTTTATGTTTAATATGTACAGATATATTCATATATATTCAGTATATATTATATTGAATTTAGTAGGGTTTGTCAGAAAAGCACAGCAGCAGTAAACAGTACCTATTGTCATTTTTAACCAACAAATCTTGGAGTATTTCTGAAGAAAGTTATCTAACCCTGGGGAGCCTTGTGTTAGAAGTAAGATTACAAAGCTAATACAATTACATTAAATCACAAAAGATAATATCCTACCTAAAAAGTGAATATTTTCTAGTATGCATTCTAAACTAAACTGAGGGTGTGAAATGTGTGAATATTTAATCATCCTGAAAGTACTTACAAATCTAATGTTTTCTGAATAGCATCCTGGGCTTTGATATAAGCGTGATTTAAGCAGTAAAGGGGATAGATCTTACATCTTTCAGTTAGCAGGGATGAGGAAGGCTAGGAAGTTGTAATCATCCTTTAAAAAATATTCATGACCAAGGCTATTTGCTGTCTGCTCAAACAAGATCAGTTTTCACATGAACCTTGTTATTTTTGCAAGTCTCTGCTGTTTAGTTGACGTGTTCAAAGTTTATAAGGACTCATCGTCCAGTAACCTTGGATGTTAAATGAGGATAAAGTGAGAGTGGACTGGTCTTATTACTGTGTTTTAGGAAAGAACTACCACAAAAGGTGTGGAAGGGTAGATAAATGAATGGATAGTTAGAAATTAATTCAAAGGTGTATTTTCCCATACCACAGAAAATTTGAAAGAGATGTTATGCTATATATAAAATTTTGCTCAAGTGAGAACCAGTTTCACTAAAATGGCTATAATCTTGGAATGTTTACTAGCACTTCCCTGAATATTTCCAATACCAGACACACTCACATAAAGACAACAGTAATGCTCACATGTAAATACATATGATATCAATATTAATATTTTAGAATTGCACAGAATGGTCTTCAGTTCTCCATTAAGGATTAAAAAAAATCACTGAAATGCTTCCCTTACCTTTTTGTGACTGTTGTTGGACTGTCTTTCAATCTGATGACATTATTATGCTGGTGGTTCCTAAAATTTGCAATATACTTATTCTTCGGCTTTGTTTCCCTTTCATGCTTGCATTTTGGTTGACCAGACAAATACGAATGGCAGATAGAATTGTTCAGGTAGGTTTGAAATTGAGCAGAATGAGTCCACCCATCCACAAGTGAGAACTTTTGAGCCATGGTCTTTGGAGACACGTAATTATTAGTCAACAAATAGTCCTCTCACTGGTGATTGATGTACTCTGATCCTTCTCACTAATCCTTTCTGTGATTCTTCTAATTAATTGATGAGGGAGATTAGTAGGAGTTTTTATGGACCAAGGGAAAACCCAGCCTTAAGGGAATATATTTCTGCTCTTTTCTCTTACCCTTTCTTTTTTTCCTCTCTTTCAGGTAATTACTATGTAGGATGAAAATATTGACTCATATCCTGGGTTTGCCAGGTACACCTCACTGCTGTGTTTTTTTACACCTACACCTAAATGCAATCTTAAGAATGACAAATTCTGAACCTATTGTCTAAGGAAGCAGAGATGTTCTCATGTCAGTGTGCTGCTGGGTCCAGTTGAGGCACAATCAAACAAGAATGACTTTGGAATTACTCGTGAGCCTTTCTTCCTGATCCAAGGTCTTTGGCTGCAATCCTGTTGTCATTCAAATAATTTTGGGCACATAGCTGCCTTTTTGTAAAATGGCTACTCACTATAGTGAGCACATCAGCTTTATGTATCATTAATAACACTTGATATAACAAAAATTTGAATGGTGTGGATTGGCCATACTTGATCATGACTGCAGACTTTCACACAAAATAAAAGCTTCAAAGTTTTCCAGACTAATTTGAACGAGCAGAATTGCTTTATGCTACATCAGCACTTTGCCACGTGTGACTACATAATTTTTCATGTGATAGAAGAAACCCCAAAGACAAATTTATCTCTTTACAAAACCACTGTTTCTTACATTAAACAGTGGTACACGTTCTTCTCAGAAAGACACTTCAGATTACAAGATGCATAATTTTTCACAATATGTATAATGAGCTTACTTCCATGGTCTTTGAACACTGTACACATTACACATGTGAACACTTCACATCCTGTGAAGATTTCATTTAATTTCCTATACTGTTACCTCCTTTCTAAAGTTTCTCATTTTGCAAGCTATAAATGGAATACTTCTGGAAAAATTTAACAGAAGATGTAATTTTTAAACATAATATCTGGGAAATAACAGCTGGGCAGGGAGAACAAGTAATTTTTTAATACTAAATTTCTCCTAAGAAGTAGTTTTTTATGTGTTGTAGTATCTCCCTGAAGTGGGCCTATTCTTCTTAAAGCTGAAGAGCATTTTCTGCTTAAGGAAAGCCTTTTCTTCTTTGAAGGACTCTGAGATTTTCTGTTTTGCTTCACACGATTTCATGCTAGTTTGCATATTCCAAATTCAGAGTAAAATGAACTAGGTGTCCCCAGCAGCTGATCTGTGTTCCCAAAACCAGCACGACACAAACAAACTTACTTAGAGTTGAATTTACTACCACTTTGGCCTTTGTCTGTGAGAAGAATGCAGAGGCTCCAACAGTATGGTATTAAACTTGTAATCCCTTCAGAGAGAGGTAGATTTAAGCTCCTGTCTAAGAATAACTGGTTATTGAGTGTGGCCTTGAACCCAGTGTTCCCTGCAGAGAATGTGGGAGTGCAAATGGGGTAACCATTGCCAGACAGAAATGAAGGAAGGAAGGAAAGTAGTTTAATGATATGGCTGAGATGAGGTTGTTGAACCTCAGTTTAGGAGGAATGAGGAGGGAAACAGGGAAATATGGTACAAGGACAGAGCAAGGCTTTACTTCTAACCCCTTCATTTTGAATGTTTTGGGGTTGTTTTGCTCAAAGGCTTTCGTTTTAAGCAGTCCTGACAGCCCTCTGTATAACTTTTCCTGTCTAAGAGGATGCTAAATTATTAATTCTTCTAACTGATTTTACTAATTAATATATTATTAAATATAAAACTGTCATCTCATGTAAGGGACACAATGAGACTTCTGATTGGAAATATTTTCTTCTGCCTCATTATGTATACTTTTATTATTTACACCTTTACAGAGACAGCTATACATAGGACCTTGCAAGCAGAGGTAGACAGATGGATTTGTTCTTGTTGCTACATGGAAAATGCCTAGTCACCTCAAAAGCAAATATTTTCAAGCCTAGCAACATGTGGTGAAATTACGGCATTTTAACTCTTTCAGAGTAGATAGGAAAGCAGTCAAGCAAAACCTGAGATACCAGATATTTTCTGCAAAAAATCAGAGCTCTAAGTGGTACATCCCGTAATGGGGATCTGACTGAGAAATTAGACTTTGCATCCTCAGTAGGTCTGATGTTTCTGGCACACTGGTGTCCTCAGAGCCAGAATTGAAACTATGACCATATAATGAGTTAGTCACCCAAATTACTTGTCCTTTTTGCAGTGGGATAATCTGCATGGTTCTGTTTCTGATAATCTTGACACTTTTTCTTACTTGAGATTCAAACTGTATCTTGGAAGAGAGGCCTGGCAACCAACTGAGAATACAGGAAGTAGAAACAGACTGAATTTTCTGGGAAAGCTGAGTTGGAATCAGTCTGAATCAGAGCTACTCCATATCAAAGGGTACAAAAGGAACAAGAATGCTGCCAAAGGAAGTGATGCAAGACCAGAAAGGCTTCGACTCACTTTGCATACTGAACATTTGTTTTTTCCCTTCAAAGTAATGAATCAACATTAATTTCCCACACCTTTACATCTCATTGAGTTCCTGGGCAAAGCGTTATCTGCCCTGATTTAGGGTTGTGCAATACGTGCGCTGATACAGGTGGTTACGCTCCTATTGTCAGTGCCCTTAAGTGTTTGCTTTAAGCCCCTGTTAGGTTCAAGTGGAAGCCTATCTCTTTTTACAGGTATTAATCATCCCTTAGTCAGAAGTCCCAGTGTGGGTGCAGGTGAGCTGTGCTCAGGAGGCATCGCCCTCAGCAAAGGTGTTGCCTCACAAATGTGTGCCAGTTGTGCCGCTGCTAGGCCTGAAAGGAGCAGTTAAAGATAAGGCTTAATATACAGCCCTGCCTGGATTAAAGACTCCTAGGTTTAAGGTAGGATTGAAATTAGGAAATGAGATATTCAAGGAGGGATGATGTCTCTCATCAAGTAGGGTGGAAATAGAGCTGTGCTACCTGTACAACATGCAATTGGGGTCTGTCTCTTCCTTGGAAGAACTGCTTCTCTTCTGGTTTTGATGTCTTTGTGAGCATCATTGTTTCTGCTCTCAAGATAGTGCATCATATGATGGTGTCTTGCAGACTAGTTTTCATTCAAGAATGGCTGTGTGAAGCCCATTGAAGCCCAGTCTTCAATGTGTTCTTGGTGACTGACTTGCCCTGCATCACAGGGGTATTTCTTGATGGTGAAATGTGTTTTCTAAGCCATAAGAGATCTCTGTTACTATTTTTGTTTGCTTGTTTTCTTCTTCTCATTCAATTTTTGTTATGTATGAATTTTTTAGTCACTTTAATTTTAGAGAGACTTACAGCTTTAGAGAGACTCTCAGCTTCTCCAGAAAAATTCTTTAATTATTTGTATATTATTTTGATGACTGCTTAGTCTCCATACATATTTAGCTAATATATAAAACAACAAAACAACAAACCACATATGTAGATGCTTTGTAGATTGCTCTCTTGACTATCAAAAGTAGTAAGAAATCTAATAAATCTTACAATCCTACAGTAATAGCATAAAATCTTGCAAACATGGGATCTCACTAATTTATTTACCATGCTCGCTTCCTCATGGTCATTTATCAGTGCTAGACAAAATGTCACACAGCAATTGTGTAAGTTACAGTCTTTGAAGCACATAATAATAACTTCAGGACAGGAATAAAGTAATGGGATGTGTAAAGGTGTGCAAGCTCATTATCTTGGATTAAATAAATTCTTGTGAGTAATAAACAATTTCCAGTTGCTTTCATGATTGCTCCACCATGTCTTCAAACTCTTTTCCATAAATATTTCCTCTGCAAATGGCATGAAAGCATGAAAAAAAGAATGGTAGCAGAACATCAGTGTCACAAAGACAAAGCAGACAGATTTATCAATGGATGCTGTATCTTCTCTATCAGGAGTGGCAGGGAGTCTCTGACAAATGATACCTGTGTGATAGCTCTTCTGAGAGACCCACAGCAGATACTGCCCTGCCAAAATGAAATCAGGAGCTCTCTCTTCTCTAAAACTGCAGACACAATTCTGTTTAAAAAGAGTTCAACCATCACAGGATATATGAATTTTCTGTAGGTGATGTTGCACCTCAGTTTGTTTTTGGGGGGTGCCACCAGATACAGTTACAGCACAATTTTTCCTCCCTTCTCTTGGTTGTTGATTCAATTCACTGCACAACTTTTGTTCAAAGAGCTTGCAATATTAAGAATGCCTTCCTTGTATTATGGGACCAAGCCTGAAGCAGAGTTTTCAAAATTGTATTCAGAGGGGGCCAAATAGGGAATGGGACATCATGCTAGGGAATAGGTAGCATAATGTCTCTGCTCTGTGACTTGAGATGGTGAAGATTTATTAAGCACTTTTCCAAGCTCTTGTTAAATATGCTTGAGATTCCCTGCTCTCTGTCACTCTGAAGAAAGTCCATACTTTCCAACAGTTTTAACTCAAGGGCATCTGTGTCAAAGTCATTAAGCAGACAAAATACCCTTATGGATAGAGACACCACGAGATCAAGCAGCATATGTAACATAACTGTCTCTTTTGCGTATTGGAAAAAAATATT
>JAOTQP010001179.1:41715854-41729662 GCA_026413545.1 Cichladusa arquata
GTGGTATCGCCTAGTGACTTGGGTTGTCTAAATAAGTAGAGAACATCTCTCAGGGTCCATGGGAGGAGCTTCTCTTCCATCAGCTGGTTGTCTGAATTCCCTCAGATGTTTGGGTAGGGCGCAGTTAACTTGTGCATTGAGTTTGTGTGCAGTTAAATCTACTAGCCAGTTGTAGAGGGTGGTCTTGCAGACTTCAGTTCCCTGCTGTATCTTGCAGATCCTAAAATTCCTGTGATTAATCTGCACCACCATGCTCTCTGCTTTGCTTTCTAGCCAGCCTGCTTCTGAACTAGAAAAATGAGGGAAAACAGTGTCATTTCACTGAATTTCATTAGTAACTGCAGATTCCTCCTTGGCTAGCTCTCACCTCTTTATGAAGTTCTTGAAATCTACCTGTTTATATTTGAAGCTTCATACCCTGCTTTTCATGGGTCAGAGCCATGAGAACCTTTGTCACAATGCTTCTGCCTTCAGAGGGCATTTCCCTCATCTAGCCAGGTCGGATAAACTTTGGGCACCACTCTGAGACAGTGACAAGGTCACCTGAAGTAGATGTCTTCAGGGTGTGAGTGGCAAATTTCAGACTGTAGGTGGTAATGGGCAAGTGGCCTTTTCTCCTGTGGCTTCTACAAACCTGTTCTCACCGCAAGCAGGGGACCCTCCTAAGAGCATCAGTAGAAACACTGCTGACACCTAAGGAAGGAGCAAGTTTAATTGTGGTGTCATTATATTACCATATGTCTGTGTTGAGATAGCGCATCAGGGATGAGGATTCACCAGTTCTCTGTATGGACTCAGACCTGTTTTCGGGAGCAGGAGATGCATCTTTCCTCTGCCTAGACAATGACTTTGCTTTCTTTGGTCTCCTCTGTGCTGATAGGCTGTGTGCTTCTCCCCTTATGTGCTCCATGGAGGTCACCTCCAAATCTCTTCAGCAACTGCATTTGCAGCTGCAAGAATCCACTTTGTCATCCTTACTTTGACTGTTTCCTTCTCTGATGTGCCCTATTTAGTTGGATACAGCCATGAACCTTAGAGAGGCATGTAACATTTCATAGCACCATGCAGAAGATTCTGTTCTGCTCCTTCCCACTTTATTTCACCATTTTTCACCATTATTTCAATAATTCCAGGTACAACCATGGATGATGAATAACAAGTTTGAACACAGCAGAGACTTGCACTGCTTCTTTTTCTGACTTGCAGGTTAATGAAAAAAGAAATATGCCTTCTGCTCATATTAAGATGAATGCTGAGAGGAAAGGTGTCATCCTTTTTGTGCTACCAGAAGGAAAATTTATTTTGTATGGGCTGTTTAGAGAAGTAGGCTTGTATCTTAATGTTTCAGTTAGCCTGGAAGAAGCAGTGTTATGCAATCAAAAGTCAGTTAGGTGAAGAAAGGGGATGAGACGAAGTTAGTGCTTTTGGTGGCACTAGAGCATACAGTCAGTGGCAGCAATGGGCTGCAGATGGGAAGTTTGAAGCACTTGGGGTGTTGTCAGATACTTGTGAAACTTAGGAAGTGGTACACTGTGCTTATGAAAAGCAGGGATGGGAAAATCCCTTGTGTACAGCAGCAGTTGCCACTGACAAGTGATCTTCTGCCCTGGCACTGGGAGAGGTTTGAGCTTCCACCCAAGAGGTCGGGAACTGAGCATCTGTACCACACTTGAACCAGTGGAGAGTAATTCTGAAAGAAAGAGAACTCTAAATCCATAGCTGCATGATTTATTAGTTCCTAATTAATCAGAGGTGGTGGGAATGAAATAAAGAATCCCTTGTTTTTTTCACACAGCTTAATACAAATAATACAAATTCATGGTAAGAAGCTGTGGAAAATATCCCCTCCACGAGAAATGATCTTTTAAAAAACTGTTATGCTTGAAAGCATGCTTTGTGGAGCTTGGATGGAATTATAAACCTGTAATAAAAGAAATAGCTAGTTACTATTGACTTTCAAAGCTCCCTATAATTGGCAGCCTTGAATTTTGTCTCCTTCATCCATTACACTTGGTTTGTAACAATACTTTTTTTCCTCACATTTATGTCACATGCACTAGCTTGTAGAATAATCACTTGCAAACATGTCCTTCTGCTTTGGCTGCATCAAAAAGCTGTTTTGGACTGTTTAGAACTTTTCTTGAAATTTAATAACTCATTTTATACTCGTGAAGAGAGAGTGTGGGAGGACATGGCTTGTGGTGGGCTTGTACTGTTCTGGGATAAACCCTCCTTCCTTTAACGTTGCCAGCATCTTCATAGCAAAACAACGTGGAGTTCATTCACTGCTCAGGATGTGACTGTTGTGTATGTTCTCAAACCTAGGGGATAACAAATGTGTTTGAAAAGATGTATCCTAATTGTATGTGACTCCAGTTTTGGTTTTGTTTGATTGTTTGTGTTTCTTAAAGTGCCTTGCTTGTGAAAAATTGCTCACGGTTCTTATTTTATTTCCACAGTTTGCAACTTCATGTCTCACGAAAAGTGCCTCAAGAATGTCAAGATACCATGCTCATGTATTGCTCCCAGCCTTGTAAGGGTGAGTAAAGAGAGAGTAAAGAGAGTAAGACACTGACTTGTGTCTTTCTTGGGGTAATACCACACATTTATCACTAATGAACATAGTGTTATACAGCAGTGGCTTTTTCATATCGTAATGCAAAAATTTTTTAGTCATCACTGAAGCTTTTATCTCACAGGCAAAGCTACACTTCCTTTGAAAAGTCTGCTATGAGCAACTGTAGGTAGTCTGTCTTTGAAGACCAGTTATTTGCATTCTTTAAGTGTTGCTAGATGCTTTTATTGTGTGTCATTACCTGAAAGTCTTGCAATATTGGAGAGAATGACTGGTGAAAACTGCACCACATGTCATAAAGATGAGCCGTATAAATCACCATTTTTTAACAGCTATTACAAATTAAGCTGCTCTGCCTAGAAAAAGGAGCTGTGTTTGTCTTCCACTGATTGCTGCATTTTAAGAATCTTGGTGTTTATTCTGTCTAGAGAATAAAATTATTGCATTCTAAGTATAGGATTTGGAAGCCAAAAAAAGAGGGCTGGACTTCAGTTCATCAACAGTAGTTCCAAATTGATTTTGGTAAGTAATAAAATACTTGCTTTTAGATGTCTTGTGACCTTCTCCCACAAGTCTTTATGTGTAAGAGATTGATTCAAAGGTTGTGAAACATGAATCAGCTTTACAGAAGATAATAGGATGCAACTAAGGTATTAAGAAGCTAAACTGGAGAGAAAAAAAATGTGTGTTACCCACTTTGGAAAGGATGGCAGAAGAGGAATGAAAGGGGAGAAAGACATGGGAAATTTACTAGAGAAGTAGTAAAACACTACAAATACCTTAAGGAGCCCCAGGCAAAAGTCGAATGAGACATGGCTGTAAAATCAGTCATGTTCGTTACAGACCTTGCTAACTCAAAGCACATTTATGGGAATGCATTGTGTAGACCTGTGAAGGGGAGCCGATTCCTTTCTTTGTGTTGTAAAACGTTTTACAAATTCCTTTTTGTTGTGGAAGCCTGTATAGGGGGTAAGATGTGGAAGTCTGAAAACAATATGCAATTTGAGTTACAGGGATTGGATAAATTACCCATTTGTTTTTATTCAATATGTTTTGTCTAGGTGATAAAGCTGCTAGGCTTTGCCAGCGCAATGCTTTGCTTTTTCTCTTTTTTGCTTTTCCTCTTTCCTTACATACCTTGCTTCTTGAGAGGTGTCAAAATGGTCCCTGATACATAGAAATTTGCCAGTGAAACAGTAAGAAATACTGCTGTAAGTCTTAGAACCCATGTAAAGGGACATGTATGTAGTGAAAAATGCTTTTACTACGAATTAGCATCTTCTGCTGTTTCAATATGCTGGCAATCAGTTGTAGCAGAAAGAATATTGAATCAGATGATATAGCTATCTACAAGGGCCTTTGGGGGATGGCAAAAATCCAACTGGAAAACGAATTTAATTCAGAGTGTGGGTGTTGCAAACATTTATGACTTCTTCTGTGGATTTGCTCTAAATTTAATTCACTGTTCAAAATAGTATTTGTTCCTCTGCTTTTATATGGTAAAAATTCTCTATTGAAACTTACTAATGTTCCCGCTTGCATCAGTTGTAGACGTCAGTGTAATTTTTTTCTCTCTTATCAGTCCCTGTAATATATCTGCCCCAAAACATAATTTTTATCTTGTGATTTATCTGTAAACAATAAACACAAATTGTACTGCACAGTGAGGATAGTTATTTGGTGGTGGTATCAGTCTTTGAAACTGTTTGCAGTTCAGTGTTGCTGTATTTAGCTGCAAAGAGTCTTCTGTGTTTTCTGTCTTGAGCTGTAATGATTTTATTTTGAAAACTCTGGATTGTACTGTTCGTTCTGGACTGTCGTGTCCTTGACGTGGTCATCCAAGTTGCATTAATCCTGATCAGCTGTACGAGTGAAGTCTGCCATATGGGAGACGTCGTTTTGCATGCAGGCTCTGTCAAAGCAAATACCAGACTTGGCATTTGCGTAAAAAATATAATAGAGCAAAAAACAAATGACAACCATTTATACAATTTGTGGAAAGTTTATTTTCTTAATCTCTCCATTCAGATTATTTATTTATTAAAAGGTCTGACGTAGGAGGGAACACTGGTGGGATTTTATTCTGATAGTTCTTTCAGCTATGTCAATATTCAGTGTATTACAGAACTGAGACTTTTTTTTTTACTTGCCTGGATTTCATCTAGAGGAGATGGCAATTGTTAAAGCTCATCAGAATGTGTGTCATTTGATACTATGTCAACCCATCAGAGAATAATTTTTCAGCAGATGTTTGGTGGAAAGTTTTATTCCTGACAGTAGGGTTTCCTTCCCAGGGTCAAGTAAAGGCCCACAGAGTCACAAGCATGCCACAACTGCATCCAGCTTCAGATAGTTCTTGATTAATTCATTCTTAAGGCTGATCTATAATTTTTTTTTCCTCTATTTTAAATCACTATCACCTGCATTTAGTATTCCAGAGTGGATCCAGGTCATGATGTTTCTAAACAAGCCTTCGTGGATCAGTCTTCTGAAAAGTTTGCAGGGCATATGATTTGTTCCAATGGTAAGGCCTCAGCAATTTTCAAATTCACTCTCTCTTTTGTACATTCCAATAAGTATTTACCTACTTTGCACTACACATTTTTTAAAAAAAAAGGAAGGGAGGACAAAAAATAATCCACACCCAAACACCAACACAAACCAAAATAACAGTAAAAGCAAAACCTTTTTGGGGGTGAAATGTGAAGTTTTGTTTTCCCTTGTTAGGTTGGAATTGAAGCTGTATTAAAGCTTCTTAGAAGTGTGTGTGTATTTTCTATATAACTGTTCTTGTAAAACTAATTTTAAATGGGACCACATGAAGAATGGTTTAATGATGTTCAGCATTTGCTATGCTTATTTTTCCTTGTTGGTGTGTTGGTGCATTGCTCTAATGATTTCTAAACATTTCCATTTTAAGAAGCGTTTAAAGTCTCACAAGACTTTATTGTGTGCTGTTGTTCTTAAACCCAGGTTGTCTAGAATGGAAAAATGCTAGTTTTGGTTATCAGCTTCTGAATCTTGTTGTGCTAAAAATAGAACTTTCCTTTGTAAGGAAAGCTGCTGCATTCGTGGGCTGGAGTAAGGAATGGGAAAGCTGTGGTGCTTGCAGGGGTCTCTGCTCTTGTCCTTGTCTGCTGACTTGAGTTTCTCTCTCTGGTTGCTGGGTTCAGCTGTGTGCAGGTCAGTAACAACGATCTGAAAGTAGAACATCTTTCTGGAGTGGCCCATAGCAATGGGGTGAGGGGTAATGGCATTAAACTAGAAGGGGGTGCATTCTGACTAGATTTAAGGAAGGAATTTTTACAATAAGGGTGGTAAAATACTGTCACATGTTGCTCAGAGAGGTAGGCGCCCCACCCCTGGAAGTCTTCAAGACCAGGTTGGACAGGGCTCTGGGCAACCTGATCCAGTTGAAGGTATCCCTGCTCACTGCATGGGAGTTTGGACTACATGGCCTTTAAAAGTTCCCTTCCAACCCAAGCCATTCTGTGACTCTGTGATTTTACCTGGGCCATTGCTGGGTAGCACTGACCACCTTCTGTCAAGAAGGTCTCTCTCCAGCTCTCCAGCACTTGACCTATGCTTGTGTTCCTTCAACAAGGCAGTTGCTTGGAGACAGTCACATGGCATAATTTAGAATCCAAATGAGGGTTAAACCTGCTTGCTTCTAATCTTGGCACCAAAATTTTCTCCCTTTTCTCCCTGAAGTAGAACCTGAGAGTTTAAGGGAAGGAAGGGCTAGCTCCTCCTAGTTTGTAGACTCAGGAGAGTCTATTATGCTTGCTTGAAACTTGGTCAGAACTCCTAGATGAGCTCTGCAGCTATATCAGTGACTCTTCAGTTTCAGAAGCATTATGGGATTTCACTGTGTTTGTTTTAATTCCTAATATTTGTCTTGATAAAACGACATGGACATTGATTTCCTCTGTAAGAATAAAAGCAAGGAGTGAGTGACTTTTGCATATAATTTTTTATTTACAGTACAAAAAAACTACTAGGCCAAGCAACTCTTAATTGCAATGGAAAGCTTTTACACAAGTCTTACTTTTGAGTAAAAGTATCATATAATTCTTGTTTGAAATAGTATGGGATGCATTGTCCATTGCAAAGGGTCCTTGAGACCTTGGAGCATGTAAGGCAAATTGTCCTGTCACAGAGATCAGTAGGATGAAGAAAAATAATCCTGGATATAGTGGGATGGCATATAGATGTGTGCATCAGTCCCTTGCATTACCCCCAATTAAAATTTTAATAATTAAGTGTTTGATTTTCTCTCTCTTTTCCTATTATGTGTTGAGACACCATTTAACTTTGTATTCTTATTTCATTTCAGAGCTACTATATGGGATGCATACTTACATTGCCTTTAAACAACAGCTAATAAATCAAGTGCTCAGAGCAAGAATGTCAGTTTGGACACAAATGAAGAGTAGCTGATAGGCATTGTCCCTAAAAAGAGAAAGAAATAGAGGACATTCCAGAACACACAGTGCTCTGTAGAAATATTCAAGCTGCAGAAATATTTTGCTACTAAATAAGAGGTTTCAAACAAATCGAAGTGCTATTTGTGATTGCTGAGTAACAAGGAAGTAATTGAAAAGAAGTCAGTAAGGACAAAATCACAAAGTTGAATCACAAAGTTGTTGGCTTCTCAGAGAGGGTATAGTCTAGGTCTGGACAGAGCAGTCATGGGGTGTAGTGAGGTGTGTTCACCATATCTACCTCCCTAGAGCAAAGGTTTATGGTGTTGGAGTGAACATTAGAAACTTTAGATAGCGAAGTGCTTCTACACTTAAACATCCATACATGTTTTTATTTCAGAAACACCAGTTTAGTTTTTATCAGCAAATTTTTTTGGCCTTATGTTGAGAGCAGACTTTGAGAATGGCCTTGTGTGACTGCCCTTGTGGGCGTCTGATGAAGATGGTTTCTTCCAAGCTGCTTGTGCTTATCTTTAAAATGCAACAGTGTTTTTGAATTGCAAGCGAGTGATCTTAAGTTAAATTCCTTTTAACCAACCTTTGGAGGCTGTTTTTGAGAATGTTAGTATCTTTCTTTCTGTGTACTCTTTCCTACTTGGAAGCTGCTCAGCCCCACACTACTTCATGTCCTGCCACCCTGGTTTCTTAATCTCTCCAGTATTTTTCACAAAGTTGTGCTAAGTGCAAGTCATCCTGATGTGATGGAGAAGGAGATGCATGAGCAAAATAATATGTAGACATAGGCCTAAGAAAAGTTTTTAGTTGGTAGCTGCTTTTTAAAAGTGCCCAAGACAGTAGCAGTCACACTGTCATTTGGTGTATTTGTATTTCTCGCATTGCCCTTTGAGCCTGGAAGTCTTTGCCTCATGATTCAAGATGAAGCTTTCTTCTGCCTGAGCTGGCGGAAAAGAACCTGCTGCTGGGTGAAAAAGAGGCCTTCCTGGAGCTGTATTTTTCCCCCTGCTGAGACATCCTGAAGGCTGCAGATCAGTCAGACAGCCTGGCCTGACTACACACAATCAAAGGGTCTGGAGGGTAGCTGTGCCTGTCTGTACGAAGTGACTTCCACCTTAGTGGAAGAGTACTAGAATTCACTATATACTGTTGGTCACATGCTTGATATCCTGTGACATTTCGGGATGGAGAACAATTTTAAAAGGCTCTATCAAAAGAAGGCAATTCCAGCCTTTTTTTTCTTCCAAAATGTGGATTTTAAAAGCAGTTTGTTGCTGTTCTTTTTTGTTAGTGCACAACTAATGAACACTTGCGTAGATTGCACTGAGGGAGCTAGAATCTAGGTCTTAGGTTTCTATGGAATCAAATTTTATTGCAGACTGATAGGAACATTTAAAGATATGTGTTGTATTCTCTAATACCTTGCATTCCTTACCAGATGGCAGGAAATAGAACAAGAACTAGCAGTATCTTGTCTCTGAGTGCAGAGTCATTCTGGAGATCATGCTGCTGGAGTGTTACCATTATACTTTCTGTTGATATGCTTCTGATCAATATTGTAAGGGCACTTAGATGTCATTTAATGTTATTACTAGAAGAAATTTTCTGTGTTTTTCTGTGGAAATCGATTTTCGTGGTTTTCATAAGGTAATTTAAGTAGATGGATTGGAAAAGCAGTTTTAAACTCTCATGAATTATTAACATTTTCTCTTTAGGCCACCTTAGGCTTCTGTACTTTGCTGTACTTATTGAGGTGGATATAAACTAGGCAATAACATGTAGCATTCTATGTTCTTTCATGACCTCTCACTGGCTTTTCTAGTCTGAGTTTTAAATATTTTATATATATATATATGTGTATATATGTGTATATATATATGTGTGTGTGTATATATATATACGTGTGTGTGTATATATATATATATGTATGTATGTATATATATATATATATATATGAAAAATAGGTGCTTGGAACTTGTTCAGCAACCAAAATGTGTTGGGAGAAACAGTATGTAATTGATGTGTTCGTTATGTTGTACTTGCTTTTTTATCTTTTCTCTTTTTCCATCTTACTGCCATCCCATTTTTCGTCAGGCTCTCTCGCTTTTATGCCTGTCATCTTCCACTGCATGTTAGAAAGACCACTCACCATAAACAGAGTTTCTTTGGATTGGTTTGTAAGAAGGAAATTAAAGAAATTTTTTTTTTGCTTCTCCACCCCCCTCCCCCTCCTTAACATTTCAATCAGCAAGTTGTTCCCTTCTCTTTTGACAGTGGCTTGAGGCTTCAGACAATTGCCATCATGGTCTGAACAGCTGAAGAATTTAGACTTGGGCTCCTTCCCTTGGGTTTTCTAGATAAGTACAGTCAGACCCTGAATAAGTTTGCCTTCTGTCAAAGTCCTTTCTCACAATTTTTCCCAAAATAAACACTGTTTTTCGCATACTCTTTTTTTCAGCAGAACCTGTCTGTGGCAAGAATGAGCAGCCTGCGTTTCTAAGCTAGGCTTAAGACAAAATAGCCAGACTCATGGCCAGAGGAAGAGTCCTCTGTGTTTCAAATCTGGGATGTTGAGGGGGTTGAATGCTCATGCTGGGTGTCCAAAGCAGTTTGTTCACCACCTTGGAGCTAAAGGAGGTCTCCCCTGTGTCTGATTTCAGGGGGAATTCTTCTCCTTTGGGTGACTGCATGGTGCTTGAGGCTGTGGCAAGGGTAGGACACTTAAAGATGACATCTGAAGCCTGAAGACAGGTTGGGATGTGCAGAAAAGCTTGCCTGAAGAAATCCCACCAGGGCTTTTCAGTACTCCTCGCAGTTCCAGTGTCTGAGTCAGGTCGTGCTCGCATAGCCATTTCTTACCAACTTTCTGCACATGGATTCATTGTCCAGGGACAATTTTGTGCAAGTGGCCTTCTCCCAGCAAACTTTTTTCTTTTGGAGCAGCTGGAGAAGATGGCTCTGGCACTTTTCCTCTGCAATAACTGAGCTGAGGTAACTTGTATGTCACTGTACAGAGAGGTTTGTTTCTTTCTTCTCTTAAAGAAGTAACAGAGTGGGCAGGAATTATGAGCCTTAAACTTAATCTGAGATAGTTTGATTAAAGCTTCTTAGGCTCTCCAGATAATTTACCCCACACTCCAAGGATATATATTCTTTTTGTAAACTCATATTATATGACTAGGGTATTCTGATTTAAAAAAAAAAAAAAAAAAAAGAAGAAAACAAGGTAAGCCAGCTATGAACTTTGTCAGAGATGGAGGGCTACAGAGAATGAAATTTTAATTTGGGCTTGTGGGAGTAGGATATAGACCCAAAAAGAATAATTTTTAAATCCCCAACTTGTACATAAAGTTAAAACTTGATGCTTTCAGAGGCCGTGCTGTTATATATCGTGTTGGACATAGTGATATGGAGTCTCTTTTGTAGGCTGGCTGTCAGCCCAGCTTGGTGGGGAGCCTGGGATTTGAATGGGCAGTTTTCTGGTCAGGCGGGGACCAAGGATTCCTCCAGACAATGTAATGTGGTCTGCTGGGACAGTGAGCTGGTGACTGTTTCAGTGGTCAGCTACTACGCACTACCCTGTTCATGTTTGGTACTGCAAGCATATTTCATACCTCTCTTCATGTTCTTTTATCTCCCAAATTCTGAGGGGCACTGGAGGAACCACATGCGCTGCAGTTTGGGGGTTACTGATTTTTCTTGATTAAATTTCCAGCATTGTTCTTTTCTCCTTGTATTGCTTCTGGCATAACTTTATCTCACTTCTTTCATTGTTCATGCTTGAATTGCGGGCTTGTTTGGTGTAGCTGTCCCCATACTCTCTGAGGCAGAAAATTCATGTGGAAATTGGATATTTATAACTGGAAGCAATTCCTTGGGTCGTCAAATTCTGTATTCACAGTATGTGTCAGATTTGCTGCTGGTAGTTCTCAGGAAAACCTTAATATAAAAGGAGAAAAATTAAAATCCTGGTGACCTTGAAGGATTTTTTACCAGTATATCTGAGAAGAAAAACTGCTATCTGTGACTACGTGTACCTGAAGTCATTATTTCCAAAGTTTTACTGGGAATCATTAATTTCATTTGAAACCTAAATAATAATTTAGGTCAGCTTTTACCAGAAATATAATCACAAGATAAACAAGATGTGTTCATCATTGCAAGAAGGGCATGTGAAATGCCTAATGCTAAATACCTAAATCACAGCAGACTTTTGTGGAAATAATTTGGATTCTAGGACTTTAAGCATGCAGTTACATTCCTTCCTTTTGATGTGAATGCCACTTTAGCAAAGCTGTGCATCTTGTAGGAAGAGTAGACTCTAGAACAGATATGAAGCTTAAGTATGTATTCTTTACTTCTTTTCATCTGTTGTTCCTTTGGTATTATCACTTCCCATCTTCATTATAAATCACTAAACAAGAAAAAAAAATTTAAGGTAAGTGAATAATAAGAAACACATTTGCCAGAACTGTTGGTACAGACAGCTCTTGCAAGAGAAAATAGTAGTGTATCATTTTCAGCCTACAGTCAAGAGGAACCTCAGTCTGGATGTACTTCAGGAGCTGGATCTCTGTACCATTCAAGCTTCTAAGCTTTGTATAAGGCAGGGGGAGACCCACCAATCCCCTTGTCCTGATCAGCCAGTGGCCAGGCTGTATTTGGAGAGGAAGTGGAAGGCATGTGGAGAGCACTGAACTGTGGCAGCACTGAGATGTTAAAAGTTGTCTTGTGTATGTCTTTAGGGTATTTTGTTTGCCTGTGCAGTAATTACTCTTTCATTGTCCTTGATTCAATTAAGAATGCTTAGAAGAGCAACTGTGATTACAAGTGGGTCCCAAAGGAAGCCTTTGGATTCATGTTGTTGTGAATCACCAAGAAGCTAATCAGCACTTAAAAATATATGCAATACATATTAATTCCCAAGTATTAAAATATTTTAAATTAAAGTATTTAAAAGTATTTTTAAAGTATTGAAGTATTAAAAATATACATTTTTAATATAAAAATTGAAGTATTTAAAATATATATCTAAGTATGACTTTTTTTAACAGATGATTCTTCTGTCCAATTATTCTTGTGCTTATTTAAGTTTACGTTGTATATACTGCCCTGTTGCAAGATTAAGAAGCTTTATGAATTTTGACTGACACTTTGGAAGTTGAAATTGATGATGTCTTATGCATTCTTCATTGGCAGGTTCCAGTTGCACACTGTTTTGGGCCTCCGGGACATTACAAAAAAAAGTTTTGCACTGTGTGCAGGAAGTCCCTAGAGTCACCTGCGTTTCGATGTGAAGGTAACCTAAACCCTGCTTGTACAGCCTACTTGACTGTGTGTCATGCAGTAACCTATAATTTCCTTACACTGCATAACTCGAGAAATTTTTAGTTTGTTTATTATCCATTCACTGGTTGTGGAAGGTGAACTTCAAACTAAGGAAAAATAAATCAACCACCTTCGATAAACAGCAAACCTTGTCAAACCTGTACGATCTTTTCGTCTTTCCTCCAATTTACTTTGAGCAAGTCTGTGGTGGTGTGCAATGAATCCCTGCCTGACATGGGCAAAGAATGAGGAGGTATTATGGCGAAAGAAAGACTTGTCCTGTTGTGGTAATTCATTTCTGTTTCCAGTGGAAACTTTTGGTACAGAGAATCATCAGGTATTCGTATTTCTAGAAAAGAATGTAGAATTTCTTGTGTTACTAGTCTCAGATATCTGTTACTTGTAATGAGGATGAGATACCTTCAATGGAAAGATATTTGAAAATATTATTTGTCAAAATAGTACTGCTCTGAGTGTTCTGACATAGATTCTCTGAAAAAACAGTAATTAAAGAAATCACCCAAATACCAGATTTTTTATTTGAAATACATGTTGGCATGAGTACATGACTGATTTTGATGTAGGACAGCTCTTCAATTATCCCTTGTCTTAAATGTCTCTTAGTTATTCAGTTGAGTTGTGAGGTTAAATAGAATTTACTGTTTTATAGGAGTATTATCTCTGAGTTGTTTAAAGAAAAAGTCTAATGAATGAAGAACAAATCCTTCAGGGAATTGAGTTGCTTCCTAAATTGCTGTTTTGCTAAAGATAATGTCTTATTTAGTATGATTTTTCTATGAGTATGTGTAGGG
The DNA here is from genome assembly GCA_026413545.1 of Cichladusa arquata. Taxonomy (NCBI): domain Eukaryota; kingdom Metazoa; phylum Chordata; class Aves; order Passeriformes; family Muscicapidae; genus Cichladusa; species Cichladusa arquata. Next base: position 41,729,009 of record JAOTQP010001179.1, read on the forward strand.
AAAGCAATCTTCTTTGATCAGGGTATTTAGACTTAGAATGGCACAGTATTTCTGTTTCTGCTTTTGTCTGTCAAGTTGCATAATGGAGCCAAACTGTTCTCCTGACTAGTGGGAATATGTCACTTAGTGCAGTCACCATGTGACTTGGATGGTTTGGTAGGATATTCAGTGAGCTATATATACCACAGGGAATTTATTCTAATGATGTGTCTTAATAAGACTCAGAACTTGTGTGCCATGACATAAACATAGAAATTTGAAAAGAAAGTAGTTATCACTATTTATGCCCTCTTAACTCTTGTAAATAGCTTTTGTTTAGCAATCCAATTTGGTTAAAGCATTCTAAATTTTGCTTTCATATTCTTACTCTTTTAATTCTACTGCATTTGCATTGTATCCATTTGTTGTGGCTTAACCCCAGCCAGCAGCCAAGCACCACACACAGCCACTGCTTCCACCAGTGGGATCAGGGAGAAAATTGCAAGGATAAAAGCTGGAATACTCATGGGTTGAGATAAAGACAGTATGATATGGAAAGCAAAAGCCACACACACACACAAGCAAAAAACCCAGAGAGCTCCTGCACCATTTCCCATGGGCAGGCAGGTGTTCTGCATCTCCAGGACAGCAGGGCCCCCTCAAGCCTCACAGTGA
>JAOTQP010001179.1:41830566-41844078 GCA_026413545.1 Cichladusa arquata
AACCTGATGGATACCAAGAACCAGGAGCCAGACTTCTTGTTTGCCACATAAAATGAGACTCTGTCACTGAAGTTAAATGCTAACTTCCTTTGTGGGTTTTCTTTTCATACTTGCAGAAGAGAGGCAGAAAATAACTGCTTGTGCTAGTTTGAATGTGACCCTGAAACTGAAGGACATTTACTCTCAATAGAAACTCTCATTTCAAGGATGTGTTTTTTCCAGTTCCTTCTTGGAAGCTGTTGATACTCCAAGAGGTTACCAGTATATGATTATCACTGTACACACAATTAAGCAAGGCTGGCATTGGAAAGTGGTTTTAGTTTATATATGTTAGTGCAGTGGTTTTTTTTTATGTTGTAAAGCGTATATGTGCAAAGCTTTTTTGCTGCTAACACATCCAGGAGCATGTCTGCCTTTGTCCTCGCCATATGTCTATGTCAAAACAAGGGGACTTGCTCTTTTGCATTGCAGTCAGTTACAGTGTCAGTATCTATCTTGGGAGTATTTTTTTATTTGAAGTTTTATTATTTGAGCTCCAGATTTCAATTTCTAAGAGCTGCTTCTGTTATTCAAGCCCAGGACAAAAATATTATTCTCCTGTGTAAAACAGCTTCACTCTCTGATGCCCTGATAAATTCATTCTGCCAGCTGTTGCCTCTGCTTTGTGCTTTGTAATGGAGAGGTGACAAGAGGCAAGGTCACAGAATCACAGAATATTCTCAGTTATAAGGGACCCACAAGGATCATTGAATACAAGTTAATGTATTCAATGTTCTGCACAGGACATCCCCAAGAATCACACCGTGTGCCTCAGAGTGTTGTCCAATTGCTTTTTGAGTTCTGTCAGGGTTGGTGCTGTGAGTGCTTTCCTGGGGAGCCTGTTCCAGTGCTCAAACCATCCTCTGGGTGAAGAAGATTTCTCCTGATACCCAGCCTAAGCCTCCCCTGACACAACTTCAGGCCATTCCCTGTGGTCCTGTCGCTGGTCACCAGAGAGAACAGATCAGTGCCTGCCACTCCTCTTCACCTCACAAGCAAGTTGTACACTTCTGCAACTCAGTCTCCTCCAGGCTGAACAGACTAAAGACCTCAGCCCCTGCTCATACAGCCTTCACCTAAGGCCCTTTTCTACCTTCATTGTCCTCCTATGGATGCTCTCAAACAGCTCAATGTCTTTTTTCCATTGTATCACCCAAAACTGCCCCCAGCATTTGAGGTGAGGCCGCCCCAGTGCAGAGCAGGACAATCCCCTGCCTTGCCTGGCTGCACCCCAGGACACAGGTGGCCCTCCTGGCTGCCAAGGCACTGCTGACTCATTGACATCAATGACCCCCAGGGCCCATTCCATGGAGCTGCTCTCCAGTCTCTCATTCCCCAGTCTGTACACACATCCAGGTTTGCCCCACCCCAGGTGCAGAATCCAGCACTTCCCCTTAAACTTCATACTTGTTGGTGGTTGACCAGCCCTCTAATCAATCTGATCAAGGTCAGTCTGCAAGGCCCCACTGCTTGTGCAGGAGTCGACAGCTCCTCCCAGTTCTGTATCTTCTGTGATTTTGCTTAGTGCTCCTTCCAAGGGTTACTAAGCATCCAGGTCATTTATGAAGATGTTGAAGAGCACAGGGCTGAGGTTGGAGCCCTGTGGAACCCCACCAGTGACAGGTCACTGGTTTGATGTCACCCATTCACTGTGACCTTTGTGCCTGATCTGTGAGCCAATTGCTCACCCATCCCATGATGTGTTTACCCATGTGTGTGCTGGAAGTTTTGTCCAGAAGGACACTGTAAGAGCCAGTATGGTAAGCTTTACTGAAACCCAAAAAGATTCTATCAACTGGATCAGCTAGGTGGGTTATCTTGTCATAAAATGAAATTAAGTTTGACAAGCAGGACTTTACCCTGATGAACCTGTGCTGGCTGTGACGAATGACTGTGTTGTCTTTTTCCCAGAATAATAATGTGTTTGCAGAGCTGGGCTGTCAACCATATTAATGGGAAGTACCTTGAAGGCAAGTCTATAAGCTCAACAGGAAACCTGGTTGAGACATTTGTGCTTAAGAAAGGGTGGCTGTTTTGAAGTGCTGCTCACATGTTTTTTTAATAACAAGCTGTTTGCTTCTTATTAAAAGTTTCTGGGGCCTTGAAGGTAGTGTGGTTCCTGAAGATGTCCTGTGCAGGGCCAGGATTTAGACTCAGTGATTCTTGTGCATTCTTTCTAACTCAGGATATTCTATGATTCTGTGATTCTAGTGATGTCAACCTTGCTTATTTATACTGAAGTAATCTGAAACAATTTTCTGAAACAGTATTTTACTGTCTCTAAATGGTTTGTGCAGTCAGCATATACAGCCTCTTCAAAACTGAACTTCAGTGCCTAGAAAACCCCGTAGTTATTATTGTAGTTAAGAAGCTTAAAGATCTCTAAGGATCTTCTCTCCTCAGTCTACTGCTGGTCTTTAGTGTATAAGGGTTTATAGTCCTATCAGCAAAAATGTATTCAGCTCTGTTGCAGCTCTATTTAAAGAGCACTAGCCAAGAGAAGGGGTAGATAAAGGTAGACCTCTGGATCCAGCTTCTTCCAGGGTGAACTACCATACATTCCAACACAGCCTTCTCAAACAAATTGTTGTCTTGATAATGTTAAGTGTTTTCTGGAGCTAAAAGTTTCCTTGGCTGGTCATGTAAATGAATTCCTCACTCCTGTGCATGGACACATGGGACATTCTTATCAATTCCTCTCTGTCTGGGATGTCATTGTCTGCCAAGATGGCATGCTCTGATTTTTTTTTTGTCTGTGTGACTTGATATACTTTGGTCTCCTGGCCACGTATCAAAGCTTTTGCAAAGCTTTGATAGATTTTTTGTTTGGTTCTATTTTTAACTGAACTCCTTTCTTCTTCTGTGGTACAAAGGGCACAGTAAGATTCCTCATATCAGAGTATAGGTGTTCTCTGTCAGGAATCATTGAAGGCATCTTTGGTTCTTCTAGATTTCGCTGCCAGCCATGTTTATTGTCTCTTATATCAAACAGACTAGCAGAGATGCCCAAGAACTTTGCTTTCTTGCAGAAAGTATTTCTATTTTGGTTTCTCACTGATAGAGAATAATTTAGGCATGCTACCAGGAATGTGTGAGGGTTCTCTAACATGATTAATATTTTTTATATCTATGAAAACTATTTCCTTTGTGTCATGCTAGTGTTCATGGAAGTTGACCAAGACCTATTTCCAGTAACGTTTCACAGATTGTTTTGGCACCAGCCTAGACAATGTAATGCTGAACAAGTGTATGGAAATGCTCTTATATAGTTTATTTCCTGACCCTTAACTCAAATCATCATGTGGCAATTTGGGCTAAATGTGATGAGGTATACATAGGACAAAATACATGATTCTAGACACAGCAAAGGCCGTTTGATTTTTTTTTCAATGTGTTGTAACTCAGTATTTGTTTCTTGCTAATGTTATCTTGATAGTGAGTGATACGTGTTATTCTTTTCTATGAGACAATACATGAAGTCTTGTTCATTATGTTTTGGTTTTATATTGCTAAGGCAGAGCTGCAAAGAATTACTTGGGCAAGGTTTATAAAGTTCTGATGAGTATGGGCATTAGTAGAGTGGAGTAGTAGCAAGTAATTCAGCTGCTCCATTTTTTTTCATTGAACTGCTTTTGAAAATTACTTTGATCAGAATTGCTTCCTCTGATGAAAGAACTTCAAGGTGGAGCTACATAAACCATACTATTTTTCTTGCTTTGGGACCAATCTCAGTTTTACATAGATTCATACTAAGCAATGGTTAGATCAATCTAGGTTAAAACTGCAAAGCTTTAGGAAGCAGAATTTTATTGTGAGTTCATGGCTACAGTTCTCAAACGGTACTTTCAATGTTGTGGCTTCAGACCATGTGATGTACTTATTCTTGAACTTAGCAAAGGGTGGATATGTAGAGACTGGCAAAATATGTGCTTCTGAGGGAGACTAGGGGCATGATTTAAAAGGGTCTAATCAATTCTATTGTGAAATTTTTTACAAGACAGAAATTTATTCCTTGATTTCAGAACTTTTGTAAAGAAATTAATTCCCTGAGCATGACAGCAGATAGCCTGCTTGACAGCACTGCCTGGCAAGTGTCCTCTTGTTTCTGAAGTATAGAATCAAATCTCCTTTCCCTCAGTAAACTGACACTTCTGTTTATGGTCTGCTTGCCTGTGGGAGGTTCATGTGCAAAAGATGCAAATTTGTGCGGGGTGTCACCATCTTCTGATCCTGCTGGGAGGAGAGACTCTACTTCTTTGGAAGCCAGTCGCAGTTGTATTGCCTAGATTAGATATTTGCCTATTACTGATGTACTCATACGTGTTTGGAACCCTTCAAAACAGAGGAGGAAGCATACAGGAAATGCTAACCTGTAGTAACTGTCTCAAGATTAGCTCCCTGTGGATGTTCTCTTCAAAGTCTGTATAAAATGCATGTTATAAAAGTGAAGTTGGCAAGCAATTTAGTATTAGAGGTGCAACTGATTATTAACTCTTTTTTGTTTTCCAAGGTGGAGAAAATACACAGAGGTGATCCAATGGATGGATTTCTTTATCCTGCCAAGAAGATACCACCAGTACCAAAAAGCGATACAGAGCAAGAAAAGGCGTCTCAGACTGTTACTTCATCGAAAGCAGATCCTTTGTTAAAGCCAAATATGGAGACCACACCTGCATCACTCAGTAGCGACTTCAAGGCAAAAGTTGTTAGCATCTTGCTGAAGTATTCCAATGGTCTTTGGGCTCATGCACTTCCCAAAGTGTACCAAGACACTTACCAAGTAAAATTTCCAGAAGACATTCTAAATAATCTCGAGCTGCTGTCAGATATATGTGTTGTGGACTATGTATCTGAAGTCCCTAGAAGGGCGATCCTCTATGCTAAACCCCAAAGATGCATTGATGAAAATCTGAATGTCACTGAGAAGGCCAAGAGGCATGATGGAATGAAGGCCACAGCTGAACAGCAGTATGAAGAATCCAAGGACCAGTATCTAGAAAACATAACTGTTCCTGCTCTAGTCATTCCGTCGGAAGGATCTGTGTCCATCATGGTGTTAGAATTGAAAAACACTAATGAGATCCTAATTAGGCAAGTTTGTATTTTGGAATCTACCTTTTGTGCTTCATTATAAATCCAGATGTTCCTATTACGTAGGTCTGCCAGAAAAGAATAGATGAACAGGAGGTGTCAGGACTTTATAATTTATTTATTTTGCTAATGAAAATTAAGAATCTTTTGTTTGTGTATTTAAATGGAAATTTTCTGAAACTTTTACTGTCCTGACCCAATCACTTATATCATTAACTTTAGCTTGTCTGAGAATCAAGGCTGATTTAACTGGCCGTTGGAAGACTTTATAAAATAATCCCACTACAACACAAATAGTAGTATTCAGATACTACTACTGTGCTTATTAAAATACTTTTTATTTCTATAACTTGTATTAACTAGGCATGACTTGAGTGCTCTCAGATTCCACTTATGGAAAGATGAGCTTTCATCCAGCAAAAAACTACTAGTGTTTCTTGATTTGGTTCCTTATCAACATAGTCTAAGGGGCCAACATAAGAAGTGGATTGTTGCGTTACATCTCTTACTTCCAGCCTGCTATGCACATGTGACTTAACTCTACAAAACTTTCCTCTGCGCCTTCTAGTTCTGGCATCATTTAAAACTTACTGTACGTGTGGAGTGATGGTTCTTAGCTTTCTAGTCTGTTATTTTAAGGATGTTTCCACTAAGTATTGGGATGAATGCTTTGAGTACCATGGATTAAAATACCGTATGACGCTGTTGAGCTGAGGATGATTATATAAAAATTTCTCTACAAAGCTGCAGTTCCCAAATTTTGAGCCATGTTTCTTGGACAGTACTGAAGTTTCTGTTTGTCAGCTCTATGTAATTAGATAATTAGTGGTTTCTTGGTCCCAGTTACAAAAATTACTGCTCAGGGTTATCCATGTGCTTCATGGGCAAAGTCACTTAGGGTTTTTTACTGTGACAAGAAAATGTTAATGTAGTTATACAGGGAGGAAACAGTGCATGGGCTCTTCTTTTCTTACATGTCCTACCAGTCTTTTTCTGCTGATCCACGCAAGAACTATGTAGCAGCTGTTAGTTGATGTTGATTTTTGCAGGACCAATAGCATCAAGATTCCTAGTTCAGTCTCAGGGATGGAGTAATATCTCTTTGGCTAAGTTTTTTGTCTGAAACCTTTCACCTGCAATACAAATGAAGGCAAAGCTGAAAGGTGCTGGTTTTGGTGCTGTTTCTGTTTTGAGACATGGATCGATTCCCAAAGAGTTCTAATGTAGTCAGAATAAAAGTGAGACGATAGAAACACTCCTAGATATTTGCTAGACATTTATAGCAGAGTGTTTGAAGGTAGAGATGATACACTACTACATTATTGCAGTTGAATTCTCACAAGAAATAATGAATGAAATAGTGAGTGAGGCAGGATATTCCAAAAGATTCTTCTGTTTTCTTCTGCGGTTGAGTTACTCCAACTGTCTATTAGGTATCTTTATGAAACAAATGTCCAAGAAACTTTTAAGTAACACATATGTGACTCTCACCCCACTTTATCTCCATTACAGAGTAGGTGAATGCTTGGACAGAAACAAAAAGATTGTTTCTAGGAAAATCATAGTTCCCTGGAATGTGGTCAGATTTAACATAATCTTTGTAACAGAGTTATGATATCATGTTATATTACAATATCTGCACTGTCTCTGGGCATATGATCTAAACTATGTGGTAGAACTGGGTATCATGCTCTCTGTGAACAAGCTGAAACAGTAGCTACTATACTGAAGCAGAACTTCCCATTTGGATTTTCCAGAAAGTTTATATACCTGATTTAAGACCTGTGTAACAAAAACAGCACTAATATAAACCATTAAGTCAGCAGCCAAATATCAGAATAAATCTGGAATATGAGAATGAACAGCACTTAGTTTAACAGCTAATTTTTAGAGATATTTTAGATGCTTTGGTTTGGATCAACCTTAGTGAAAACCAGATTAAGACGGTGTTCGTTAGAGACAGAGTAACTTTTTTTTCTAAAAAAAAAAAGTTGGACATGAATATCTTAGAAAATGTATATCATGTAATCATATGTGCATGTAAATGTTCTTATGTTTTTATTCAACTTTTTTGAAGCTGCATCCCAACTCTTGTCTTTTTTTGTGAAATATTGTAGGTATGTGGGCAAAGATTATTCTTCTGCCCAGGAACAAATGGAAGATGAAATGAAAGCATACTACAATCAGAACAGTACAGTGTCACCAGCTCAGTCTCTGAGTGTTGGGCAACTTGTTGCAGTCCATGCTGAGGAGGAAGCCTGGTTGCGTGCACGGATAATTTCTCTAGAAGACCACAGAGTAAAGGCAAGCAATTACCTCTTCTGGCACTTGGAGAAAGAATTGAGACAAGCTTGTTTTTTAGATACACGGTCAATTCTTAAATATCCTACACTAGTATTCTTTCTTGCCTTGCCCTGAAGTGCTTTTGGGTATATGAGAAATTAAGACCTTGTAGAATTTATATGATTGACAAAATAAAATGTTCTTTCATGTTTTTCTCATGAGTAGTTTGAGTCTGGGAGTTTTGGTTCTGGTTTTAAAAGGGGCTGGGCCCTATAGCACTTTTGTACAGAAAATGTACCTTTGATAGGAGGAACAGTGTGAGAAGGACATGGGAAGGGAAAAGGAAGAACAACATTCAGATCTTGTCTGAAGTCTTGTACTGATGTATCTCCAACTAAATACCAAAAAAAAGGGAAAGTATACTTTCCCCTTTCTGGCAGATCTGTTTTGGAAGTTATGTCGTATACATTTTAGTTAAACCCCATTGACATTATTTAGCTCCTCTGTTAAACTTTCCTGTGCCAAGTAGACTCTTTGTGCCATCTGCAGTGAAATTAGCAGTTTCCGTACTAGTTTCCTGCATTGACTGTGGTATTTATATCAAAGTAAAGACAAGCTTAAATCAAAATTATTCTCTTAATGTTGTAGAAAAAATAGGCGAAACTTAAAATGGCACCTAAGTGGTATTTGACTTTTCAACATTTCAAAACTTTGTAAATAAAAATTACGACTTTATTACCTTTCTTCATGTAGTTTGACATAGTATATGCTGAATTCTTCCAGAACAGTTGGAGAGGATAGTTTTATAGAGATCTTGAGAAGAAGGCTTTCCCTGAAAATATGAGATTAATGGTACTAAACTGGCAAAAAGTAATTTGTCTGTGGCTGTATAGAGAATGTGGTAACAGAATACATTCTCCCTAGACTCAAGAAAACATATTTACAAATATATTCATGATCTCGTGCTTTTAATTTCCTTTTCCACTGTCAGGTATACTATGTTGATCATGGCTTCACTGAGTTTGTTGAAAGCAGCAGTGTGTGCAGACTACAGAAACAGTTCAGATCGCTTCCTTTTCAAGCTGCAAAATGTAAACTGGCAGGTAAGAGAAAGCCAGTGCTGACTGCACACATGCTTGCTGCTGTGCTCATGTTGGCACAGCTTATGGATTGAAGCCTCTGTGAGTCTTACTTGTTTGTAATAGTTCTGTATGTGTTTGAAGATTTTGTTCAGCTCAGCTAGTCTAAGCAGACATGGGTATGCATGGAAAGAAGGAAAAGGAAAGAAGAAAGGATATGAAGAAAATTTTTACAGAGAATCCTTGATATTAGAAGACAGTTTTATCCTGTACCACTGTAATGGAGCTTAATTGTTTCTGCACTTAACATGAATGTCTTTGTCCCTTTAATATACGTGAGCCTAAGGAAATAAAAGGAAATGTTTAAAGTACAGGAAACATGTTGTGTGAAGCACATGTGTTGTGTGTACACTAGCACAACCTATTTTTCCATAGATGAGGTATGTCTGTTGTAGCCAGATTAGGCAATATTTCTAAACGTGAGCCTATTTAATTATTTTGAAGTGATCCTTCCCCTTTCAGTACTTGCATACTTACAGACTTCCTGGACTCTGCTGGAATTTATTTACCTTTCTAAAACTTGTAGGCCTTTTTAACCTTCTAAAATATTAAATTTTAAATATGTGAAATTGCTGTGAATGAGCTTGGCTTTTTTTTTGGTTGGTTGGTTGGTTTTTTGATACTTGGATGCCTTCCATTCTTTTCTACACATTTCCCTCAACTCTTTCTGAAGAAGGTCTTTTTCTTTTCTATTCTGCCCTGCCCCCAAAGATGGCTTTCTTTGATAAAAAGGTAGAAATTAAGTAGATTGCAAGTGGCAAGGGTGCAGTACAACTTCTGTACACAAAAAAGTATGGTGTGTCTTACAGGACTGGAAGCCTTTTGTGATGATCCTGTCCTAGTAAAGGCTGTGGAATCACAGACATGCTTCAAGATATTTGCTGTGGAAATACTGGAAAAGAGTGATACTCCTCTTCTTGTTCTGTATGACACTTCTGGAGAAGATGATATCAACATCAATGCTACTTGTCTGAAGGCATTGTATGACAAGTCCCTTGAACTGCACCCACAGGTACCATTGTCCTGTTTCCTCCTTAATCATTAAAAATCATTAACTGTTGATTTACAAAAACAGTAGTTGGAAATTTGCTAAATTTTGTGTGTGCTTTCTTTTTCCCTTTCTTGTCAAACTCCAACTGTTGCAGGTAGATGCACTGTATACTAATGTCAGAGTAACCAGTGTTTCCTCTGATGGGAGCCTGTATTGTCAAGTGCCATCCAAAGGCTTGTCTAGACTTTCTGAAATATTGCAGAAACTAGAAGACTACTTTCTTTACAAGGTAAGTACTGTGGTGAGAGAAGTGGTGAAGTCATGCAGCATTTCTCCAGAGAGTACCAATTAATTTTCCTTGCACGTAAGTTCAAGTTTCTATAGTAGCTATAGACTGTTCAAAAATGCTAAAAATTCTCTATCGAGTTTGGGGTTTTTTCTTTTGATGCTTTCTTTTTCACAGGCACTCTCTAAGGCTTCAGTAACTACTTGGAACTTTCCTTGAATAGTTAGAATAGTAATAACAGTATGGCTCTTAATGGCAAGCTTCCAATGGAAACTGCGTGAGATTGGTTTAAAGCCTGTGGAGATACTGCCTTTATTTTTCCTGGAAATTTTACATTATGAAGTTGAGGTGCATAAACAGCTAGGTCTGTACAAAGTGGTAGTAAAAGCAGCATAATCAAGATCTGTTTTTCTTAACATGGCTTCTTTGGAGAGTCAGATCTGATATATCTGATTCTGCATATCTTGTCCTTACATCCTTAGCTTTTGAATGTTGTGGCTAGTATCAACATCAAAGGGATGTATAGGTGACATTTTGAAAAGTCTTAAGTTGCTATAAAATAGGCATGTGGCTGAGAAGTCTGACATTCCACCAGCCATTTACAGACACATGCAATAATCCTTATTAGACTCAAGAGAGTTTAGGTCAAAGAGAAGAAATGTAGAGAATCTGATTTGTAAGAATTAAGAGAATCAATTTTGTAATTTAGCTGAACCTGACAAAATCAAACCATGCAATGCCAATCCTTGGAGGTCCTGTTAAAACTATTGCTTGTGAAACTACTCTGTGGAAGTGTTTTAGGTGTAGAAGTTGAGCTTTAGACCTGTTGTGCAACCATCTGGATGCATAATACTGAACACGTTTCATTTATCAGATTCCGTTTCCAGCAAGCTAAGCACTGAGAGAAAGTGTATAAACCCTAAAATATTTAGTAACATCAAGACACAAAAGAAGGCAGCCATGTAGGTGTTTCAAGAGTATTTGAAGCGAGTATTTCAAGAGTATTTGGTACTCTTTGGAGAGAGTACTTTTTATTTTCTTGCTGCTATCAAAGAAAGAGATTATTTTCAGATTCTTTTAATATCAGGCTTTGCAGCTTATCTGGAGGGTTTTAACTCATTTTGCCCAAGAATTTAAACCTAGTAAGATGTTGATTGTTCTTCAAATGTATTTTCCCCATACTTTTTATAGTGTAGCCATTGTCTTGCTATGTTATTTAGGATTGTCATGGCGACTGTCACCCCTAGGAGCCTTTCATTTGAGTTGGCAGTAAATTTGATTTGTTATATATCTCAGAAATTGTGTGTTACAGAATATAAGCTAGGAGGTTCTTCACTTGTCTGTCATAGCTCTTAACTGCCCTGGATTTTCAAGTCAAGTAACTGTTGGTGACTTCCTAGTCTGTTTCCAAATGTGACTTTTTACCCTGGCACTTTGTGTTCTCTCAATTTCCCTGTAAGACACAGAGCTTGGGATTAAAAGATTTACCAATTGAGGAAGCTTAAAGCAAAGTGATAAGAAGTGCTTCTAAAGCTGGAAAGATACTTTTTATTTGAAACAGAGCTTTTGCTTCTCAGTACTGTTTATGCCATGTGTTGCTTTTGAAATGGTTAGTTGAGTGCCAGATAATAATAGCTCCATGCTTTCTGACTTCTGTTTTTGTATTTGCAGCAGACATCTGAGTTCAATGTATTGCTACCTTTCTGTGGCAAAATCTGCTTGTTTCCTTCCAAAGGAAAATGGGCACGTGTAGAGGTAAGAAGTATTCAAAAAGTAGCTAGAGTTTGCCCGCATAGAAATGTCTCTCCTTTTTGTTCAACTCAGTCTGAATGTTTAGTTTCCGTGAAATATTTCATAATGTGTGTCACTGTTGGGTTTTTAATCTTAAAATTTGCCCTTGCTTTCTTCTTTCAGATAAAAATCATTCACACTAGACGGGCACTTGATGTGCAGTTTATGGATAGTGGAACAGTTGCAACTGTAAAAGTATCAGAACTCAAAGAAATCCCACCACAGTTCCTGAGAGAAGTAATTGCAATACCTCCTCAGGTAAAAAGACATGTTAAAGTTAACCTGTATTCAGTCTCTTGGCTGTGTTTGTAGTGCTGCTACTTCAAGATTTATATACTGAAATTCTGTTTCGTTTCACAGCATTCAACATTGCGGTGTGTGTTATTGTGCTTCTTTGCCTGAAATAAATCACAATATAGTCCTATGAGTCGGTGGACATCATGCTACTGGATTTGCATTTTACTCTGTCTCTTTCTGTTTGTCATTCATGATTGACTCTGTCAGCATTATTCTCTGGACCATCTTTAGTATTACTAAATTATACCTTGTATACTTAATTATGTTCTTAGGCTTTAAAATGCTGTCTGGCAGATCTGCCTCCTAACACTGGCATGTGGACTCCAGATGCTGTACTGTGGCTGAGAGATGCTGTAATAAATTGTCCTGAATTTAGCATGAAGGTAAGTAGTCAAAATGCCAATGGGACCTGAAATCACATAGACGTGTGAAAAGAGCCTTGGAAGAACAACTTTAAGCTTAACAACTCAGCAAATTGGTTTTTGTAGCAGAAGTGTAGAAGTTTGTAACCAGCTAAAGGACATAAACTCTATACAAAGTTCTTTTCCTAGGAAACTTGTCATAAAAAACTTGTTACTTGCTTTAGCCTGTTAGAATTTTCTCTTTCCTCCTCTGCTGTGAATTTAGCAACTTTCACAGGAGTTTTTCACATTTTGCTGTCCAAGTCCAAGTATGCAGTTAGTTTTTTTGCCACTGATAAGAAAGAAACACAGTTGTCATGTTTCAGCACATAGAAATATGCAACTTCTGAGTTAATCTTCAATTACTTTTATACCTCTTGGGAGCAAAACTTTTTCTCCTTCTAATCTTTGAAAGCAGTTTTATTTTTGTTTGCTTTTCCTAATCGACTTTGTTTTAGTATATGCATTATGTACTTAGCATTTTTCTTATCTTTGAGATAAAATTATTTCCACTTGCAATGTATCTTAATCACATTAACTAATTGAAAATACCTTCCTAAACGAAATCTGTTACTAACTACAGATTAAACAACAATAATTTCCTCTTAACTTTTTGATTCCAGCTACTGTCAGACACTTTGAAAAAGTGCTTTGTAGCTTTCCGTAACCTTTTTGCTTGCTTTATTCTAGACCTCTACTCTGACACACCTGTTGCCCCTGGCTTTTCTAGACATCCACTTACAAGAGAGTTTGAGTTTGGTGCTAATTTTTGCTGTATTAAATAGCAGACAGCAGATGCATACTTTATTTGCAGAAATTTTTTATTCTTGGCTAGGAACATCAACAGAAGAATCACTAAAGAGAGGTTGCATACTTTGTCAAACTAAAATTTAAGTGCTTTACTATTAATAATGTTTGCATATCTGAGGATAAATAGGAAATATTTTTATGTCAGTGCTTGAAATGACACGTAAATGTGCCGGGTAAAAAGTTCTGGTTTGTGCCTTAAGCACAAAGCTGCTGGTGTGTGCTGACATAGTCCTACCAAAGCCAAACTAGATCCAGCCAGCTGCCTCAAAAGAGTTACATTTTCCAAGTCTTAATAGAGGCCTTCTGCTCCTTGCACCCCAAATTTCATACCTAACTTAATCCTTCTGTTTTTAGATTGTGGAAAACACAATTGGGGTTTCTCAC
>JAOTQP010001179.1:41854926-41890662 GCA_026413545.1 Cichladusa arquata
CGGATGGCAGCCAGCGGCTCACACGCGTGTCCGCGGCAAATCCCGGCAGGGATCGTGGGTGCTGGCGCGGTGAGAGGAGAGGGCTCTGCACGGCGCTGAGCAGGTTGCACAGGGCACCACCACCGAGAGTTCTTTTTCACTGCTTTTTCTTGCGTTTGTAATCCACGGAGTTCTTCTCGGCGATGGTTTTCCAGATCGCTGCTTTTGTAAGGGACAAGTGGAAATTAGCAGGGGAAAGGTTCATTGAGGCTGTGTGTTGTACCTGTCTTGGCTCTACTTTCTCCAGCTTGAAATAGTCACTGCCTTGAAAGGCACTGCCTATCCCAAAGACAACCTTTCTTCACTCAGATGGACACAGCTTCTGCCCCCACTCCTGTGCTCATGTACTGCCCTCTGCTTTTTAAATGGTCGTGGATGGTTTCTTGGGCAGAATCCATTGCCCTCCGCCTCCCTTCAGAGCCAGCTGCTCTACCCTTATGTGGAGGTCCTTTCTACTTGCTTTACGTCTTTCCTTGGGTGTTGGGGCCTTGAGCCAGAAGGGTGCTCAGCCATGTGACAGAAGTTTTAAGTGTTTCTAATTTTTTTTTTTTAATGCCTTTCTTATGTGTGACCTGCCAGATCATGCAGGAGTGAAGAGTGACTTCCTCATTTCTCATCAAAGAGATAAGATTTGTGCTGAGAGGTGGCACCTTTTCACAGACTATCTGATAGAGCAAATACTGGATTAGTTTTTTGGGCAGGCAACCCCTACTTCAGGTTATAGTAGTGAGCTCTTCTGCCCTCTTGAGAGGAGGAGCTGGGCAACAACATTAAAGCCAAATACCGTCTTGCTTGCACTGCAGTCTCCAGAGCCAAAAGCCTTTTGCAGTGCAGTAGAAGTGTCTGCACTGCTGTCTCTTGACAGCGTCTATACCTGATGCCCTGATGTACACACAGCTGGGTATTCCAACAAGAACACTGCATCAGAGGCTCACTGCTTCTCATTTCAAAGTCTGTCTTCCCCCTGTCAGGGCTCTTCCCCCACCCCTCCGTCAGCATTGCATTGTTTTTCAGCCTGACTCATCTCGTTCTTCTCCACACACTTCTCAGCTGTGAAGGTCTGCTGCCTTTTCTCCAGATACTGTGGTTTTGCATAATACTGGAAATATGTTGCTTGTCCCCCACCCCTGGTAGTGTATTTGGGAAAGCCAGACAGGTATGGAAACAGTCTGGTCTATCTCATTACTGATTTTCTTTGTGCCAGTTTTACTTTCATTCACCCAAAGGAACATTTGATTTATCTTTACAAAAGATCCTGAATTACCCTTTTGTAAGAATCACCAGTCCCTCCATTGCCAGATGTGTGGCTCCTATTCCCCCGAGCAATGTGCTACTAAATGCAGTGCTTGCTGATGAATTGTTATAGTTTTCTGTGTGCTGCTTCACTGTTTTTCAGGTGTGTGGAGTTTTTGTGAAAGCACAGCTAGGGGGAAGGAAACTGTGATCTGCCTTCTGATTTATTTTTTTTTTCTATAGCTGACAGTCATTTGCAGATTATGAGCTAGGAAGACTGTCTTCACTTCTCTGTTCAGGCAAAGACCTGTTTTCACTTGTAAAATTACCAGGCTCTTAGAAGAAACAGGACATAAAGTTGTGTTCCATGACTCCATGGTGCTAAATGCCCCCATGTTCTTGGGCACAGGGATGCAACACAATGGGAGGCTCAGTGGTTCTTTAGCCCATCTCAGCTCACAGCAGACCTCTCCTCACATAGGGAGGCTCTGGCTTCATATGGCCTGTGTCTGCAAATCCCAAAAGAGGGAGATGCCCCCTCCCTGAAGCCTTGCCTTAGAGCTGCATCACCCTCCTGGTTCATGGTGAATGAGATAAACGTGTAGCAGAGGCTGTCCTGGGTCAGACCTAAGTCTCTACATCCAGGATACTCTGGCTGGCAGCAGCCTGGGGAGAAGCTTGGAAGCAAGGTTGCAGTGATGCGTCCCCAGAGCTCGCCCCTGTTCAGGCACTGTGCAGTTTGGAAGCTCTCCCAGCTGGAGCTGGTTTCTTTGTGTCTGCAGACTTGTGTGACTGTGCGAGAGTCTTGCCTCTGTTAAGTCCCTCGCTCAGATTTGGTGCACACTGTGCACTGCATACTCACTGCTGCTGGAACAGTGCTCATTTTGCTTCAGTGTTAATTAAGCACCAACCAGTCTGGGGCTTATTAGCTGCACCTTGGTGGGGCATTTCACTGCCATTCCCTGTGCTTCCGCCACACAGGCAGTAGGGTAGGGTTGGGATGCGCAGACATTCATGTGTTACTAACAGCCTGCTTGGCTTCTGGCAGTCTGGCAGGGCTCCTTTATGGGACATGGGCATTGCCTGTCTCAGGATCTGAGGCACTGCTCAGTGCAGGACCGGAGCCTTTCTGCTCTTGTGTTCACAATGCACCCACTGGGCTCCTTGCAAAACCAGAGTGTGCCACAGAAACAAGAGTGTCCATCTGAGGAATAAGAGATGCTCAGGCAAGAAACCTGGGAGCACTTTCCAGAGGAGATTGTGCTGGCTGTGAAGCTTCCAAGTGGAAGGGCTCAAGTTACAGAGCAGGAACTAAGTGCAGAGTGTCACTAATGACTCAAGTGTGCCCACATGCTTTTCACAGGGATTAGTAATTAAGCAACTGAGTGCATGCCAGGTGCATGAGAGAACCTCACCCAAATAGGAGAACACATAACTCTGTTTACAAGTGTGTGTTTAAAAATATGTAAAGTGGGGGAGATACAGCTGGGATGCTTTGTGTTTGGGCAGATCTTGGCCTGGTCACAAAACATCCAGGCTAATTGCTGATGAGAAAGACCAGTATACTGGCGAGAGGCAGTATTGTGTTATGTGGCTTGTAGGCTGCAGGAGTATTGACAAGAGGAGAGCTAGGAGACAGAGGCAGTTCCTGGGTTAGGGTTAGGAGTTGGGTGAGCTGAGAAGACTGAGGAGAATGCAAGCAGTGTGAGACTTTCCTCAGCACTAGTGGATAAAGGGAGAGGTCACTTAGCTTGAGCACAAGGAGCCTTCCCTAGTGCATGACCTCAGAGAACAAGCTGTTTGCTGTGGAGCTGTCAGGTGCCAGGCTGGGAATGTCAGCTCTGGTATGAGGACATCCACGGGAATGAAGCTGCATCATCAGTAAGTCTTGCCTATGGGCTGTTGAACTTCACTGCTGCAGGGGTTTGGGCCAAGACGATACTCCTGATACTGTTACGTGTTCTGCCCGGCAGGTATGCCACTTTGAGAGTCAGAGGTTGTGCGCTTTGATAGACCCAAAATGCCTTCTTCCAGATATTTCCTTTCAAATATGAATTTCAGGATGTCTTAGATTCAGAGCTGCTAGTCAGGACAAAACCTAGATCTTCCTTGGAAATCTAGAGTTTCCTGAAGGGACAGCAGATTGGATTTCCTTAAGCATGAGCCTCTTGCAGAGAGGCTGAGAGTCTCTCTTGTTGGTGGCTGACTTGCCTGGAGCAATGAGGGTGTGTGGTGTGCTCTGCTTTCTAGATCTGACATAGCAGAGTGTCTCACCATTGAGAGCATCCCCTGTCCCTTCTCTGTCCACTCTCCCCATCCAGGACATGAATTTGTGTTTTTCCTTCTTAAAACATCATTTCCCTTTAGGCAGCACGTGACTGACTGCAGATTGTGTCCCTCTGCATCCTTCCCCTCTCCAGGTTGAGTAAGTCAAATTGCCTTTACTTTTGCAGCTTGGAGAGAGCTGTCTTCTACTAGAGGACATGAAATTGCATGCAGCATTCAGCTGCATGCTCAGTGGTGCTAAGCAGAGGGTCTCCTTCTGGTCTCCCATGTGGGTCTCCTGGCTGAACATTTTCTAAGGCAGCTTGGACTTCAAAGCCAGAGCAGAGACTACCAAAAGTCTTTTGTAGCTTTAACAAGAGTTTTCAATATCTTGTGCATTCAAGGTGGTGGTGCAGAGCCCAGGCAGGCCAACAGTGCTTGATGCTGCAGCCTGGGTGTGTGTTTATGGCTTATTAAAATGATGCTTTCCTCTCTGACTGAGAAAATGAGATCTGCTTGAAAAGGGACCTACAGAAATGTGCAGGAGGCCATTGCCTCAAGGGACTGGCCTCAGGCATGTATCTTCCTTCCATTTTTAGGAGAACAATGTTCATTTGAAGTGGAGTGAACTTTTGAACGTCTGTACCTCGGGTGCAGGGCTTGTAGTCACTTGCAAAGGCACTGCTGGGCTCGGGTTGTCTGTGAGAGAAGGAACTGTGGGGCTGAGGGGGATGTTTGTACCTGTGTGCTGGGAGGAGACACACCTGTACCAGCACACCTGCACTGACTCCCCTTCTGGGCAGGGTAAATCGTGATTGCAAGCACTCAGCAGTGAAGACTTCTGTTGTGTGTGGTTGTGTGATGACACTGGGCATGGATACAACCCCTCCTCTGCTCTGATTTCCTACTGGGTTTTGCACAGCTCACATAGATTCACATTTTTAGATGTGGTCTCAGTAGGAGCTGATGTGCATTTTCCCTTTGCTGTTGCTGGATCCGCCCATGATTTGTTGGTCAGTTCTTCAAACTGCGGGAAGCTGGTTATGTTTGGTTGCCCAGTGACTCGAAAAGCAGGGTTGACCATGGAGTCACCAGCACGCAATTATGCTGGGATGCAAGCTCAGGGTTTGAAAGTTGTCCCAGGAGGGGAAAATCAGCAAAGACTCACTTTTTGGTGGATTGATCTCCTTCATGTCTACATCCCCACCACGCCTGCTCCAGCACCACATGTGTAACACCTACCCCTTCACTGAGTGCTTCTGGTACCCCCTGCCTTGCCCTAGACCACCATGCAGGTGCCCCAGCTCTCCTTCATTTCCTGACTGCCAGCCAAAGGAGATCTCTAGGCTGACAGACCCTTTGCACACATGTGCAGTTTTCACGTTTGTCAGAGGACTGACCACATAAGAAGACAGTTTTCACTTAGAAACAAGCTGGAGGTGATTTGTCCTCTCATCAGCACAGCACTTATCTTGGATCTGCATGTAGCTGACTTATTGAGATTTAAGTGTATTCACAGAAAGTACCTATCTTCTCTTGAATTTATAGGAAATGGTCACTTGAGGTATGCATAGCTCCTCCATTAAAAAATCCCCAAACCCTGGCACTTATCTTTTAAGTTATGCTGCAAGTCAAAAAAAGAAAAAAAAAAAAAAAGTGATTGTAGCAACTATAGAGGGGATGTTTGATACTGGTTTGTTATTTTTATACTGCAAAAATAATAGCTCTGAACTTTGACTCAGGTTTATACTTAAGCTGTAAAAAAAAAATTATTAATCAAAACCCTGTGTGAGTCAAACAGGAACAATTTTCAAGCCAATCCTCATGATATGAATTCCTACCTTCACTGCTCTTTAAATACATTTTCATCCTGAAAGGACTTCATCCTTTAAACTTGGCAATTTTTTAAAGAGTCATGAAGAGCTATGCTGGCCACACTTGGCTACTTCCTCATCCCAAAATCCAAGCCCCATGGTCTGCTTTCACATTTCAGTGCACAGAAAAGGTTTTCTGGTATGTTCGAGGGTTGTCTGGGCAAGGGGATTAATTTTTTCAGGCCTGGCTGTCATTACGTGTCAGAGTACACAGAATTCCTGTCCTCTGCCTTTGGTGGTTGTTGTTGGTGGTGATCAGGGATGCCCCAAACCCCTCCACGTGCTGAGCCCTGGGCATGGTGTCTGCAGGCTGCACCCTGCGCAGACCCCGGAGTCAGGGCTGGCTTGGACTGATAACACAATTCATCCCTGGAAAGCCCTGCACCTTGCTGAGGTTAGTTGCTCTTTCTCCCTGCATTTTGCAGGAAAGTAAGTGCTTTCTGTGCTGTCCTGGGGTTGGCATGCTGGTGCACGAGGGAGGTTGTGCAGGGAGGCTCTGGGCTGCCTGGCACAGCATGTGCCAGATGTGCCACACAGCACCCGTGGCTTTCACTGTCACATTTTTGTCTTTTCTTGAAAATTGTCCTGCTGCTGTTCCTGTCACTTTAGCCAGTTATTCCTCATTGTTCTTTTTCCTGGGGCTGTCGGATCATGGGGGGATAATCCTGCAGACCCCTTGACTCGGCAGCCTGCTGTAGCCTAAGCCCATTCCTGCCCTGCTCCTGCCCTCCTGCTCAGCCTGAGGAGCACAGCCATATACAGACCCTGCCCTTGGCTGGGGTGTCACACAGCGGGCCCACGTGGGCCACTTTCCCAGATGGGTTTCCACTGCTTCCCTGAGCAGACGTCAGTGCTGCTCTCAGGTTTCTGTGGCACCCCAAAAAGGTCATGGTGCTGCAGGGGCCTGTACCAGCGCAAAGCACTGTGAAAGAGTTATTTCCAATGTCGTACAAGATGCTTTTCATTTTCACTTATTTTCATTCGTTTGCTCAGCATTTTTGAACCCTTCAGAAAGAAACTGTTCTATGCCCCTCACGATCAGAAATGTTGTTGTATTTTCCCGTATTCATGGTGAGAATAGTCTTCCCTGTTGACCTTTTATGATTTCCCATCCAATTAAATTTTTCTCCCTTAGCAGTTTTAATGATTGTTGTGCATTCCAACCTGTGTGCTCTTCAGTGCATGTGCTTGGGCTGTCTTCCTGTGTCTGACAAGTACTTTGAACAAAGATACCTAATATCTTACTATCTTTATGAATTTCAATGGTTTGAGGACTTAAAGTTACAACGGTGTCAGTTTTGCACAGTATCTGTATGCTGCAGTTACATTCTTTTGTGATGCTTCCTTAATTGAGTGAATGAGGAGTGATAGGGTTAATGAAAAAGAGTGAGAACTCAAGTTGTGCTGAAGGGTCTTCTTGTTTAGTTTGAGCTCAGGTGAAGGTGTTAAACCATGCTTGTACTCTGGCACAAGTCAGGGAGAACTGTTTGTGGCGGTGGGCATTTCAGTACTCTAGAAATGAAAATAATTACACTTAGGCAGAATTTACCTGCTTTCGTATCTTTGGCAGTTCAAAGCCCTCTTGCCATTTCCAGCGGACGGGCTGGTTTGTTTTTTCTCCCAGCACTCATTAGGAAGATAAGGTATAAGAGGCCTGGGATGGGGAGATAAGGGAGCGTCAGTGAGCACACTGGTCATGGAGGCTGTGCTGGAGGACACGATGCTGAAAGCCTGGTTCTGCAGGCAGGGGAGCAGTACAGAATGTCCTGCTGCCACGGGCAAGGCTGGCTCTCCTGACGAGCAGTCCTCTCGGTGTGCTCTCAGCAGGAGCTGTGCCAGGTGCCAGCACTGCCCGGCTGCACCAGCAAGTCTGGGAAGGCACTGTGCCCCCCGACACCTCTCTTTGGGGTATGTAGCAAACCTAATTCTCCCCATGGGATTTCAGCTGCGTTTCAGCAGGCTCTGCACCTGTCTCCAACCCTCAGGGCCTTTGCTATATGCAGGCCTGGCTTCATATCTCTGCAAGATACTTTGAAACCCGAAGCGTTTTCCAGCAGTGTTGCCTGTGTGCGCTGACATTGCACTGACATCCTGTGTCTGTCCTGCCTTTTGCCTCCCGGTGCCGACATCTCTGTCCTTCTGCAGGGACCCAACAAGGTCACCCTGGGGGCTGCACTCTGGCCCCAGACAGGCCCCTGCTTGCAGCCTTGCCTGCATTCCTGGGAAGGGTCTGTGGCTGCCTCTGGGAATAGCTGTCCTCGTGTAGCCAAGACAGATACTGCCACGGGTGTGGCAGCTGTGGGTATTTTAAGCCATTATAGGGAATTTAGCTGCCTGGGGTGGGTTATTCTCTGCCTTTCTGCTTGCTCCTAGCTCCAGCTCCTTCCACAGCAGAATGGTCAAAACTACATATGGCAGATGAAATCCAGGCTAGCTGTGGCTCATGCACTGCAATCTAAGGCTGCAGTAGCACAGCACATATCCAGATCCGAGTCCAGGCTGCTTTTCTAGGATCTCCCGCACCAGTGCTCGTGGGTAACTGCAGCCAGGCTCTGCCCTTCTCTCTGCCTGCAGGAAGGGCATGTTGCAGGGGCTGAGCTGCTGGACATGGCTCGTAGGCTGGCTGATGTGTGGTTCTGCCTGCCACCTCGCAGCACAGGGAGCCCTGCACTGGGGGCTGCAGGGTGCTGGTGGCACAGGAGTGTGGGGCTCCTTCCACCTCGCTCAGCCAGACCCACTGAGTCCCATCGCTCCTGCTGCCTCTCCGCCTCTTGGCTGCCCTTGGCTCCAGTGCCCACAGGCTGATGGCTGCTGCTTGGAGCAAACCAGCCCAATGAAAAGCTGGTTTTCACCCTCTCCATTCCCAGCTGAGGGAGCTTCAGGGGCTGTTTCTCCCATCATGAAGGCACCATCTCTGCATGCTTCACCTCCAGAGTGTCGAGTGGCAGGAATGTGAGAAATGCAGGAATTGCCATCACGCTAGTGGGAAACCAAACATCTGACAAGATGACAGCTTCTAAATTTAAGGGCTTGCTGTTGAGAAAGCATGTGTGCATTACTGTGCCCTTTTGTGACCAAGCTAAAGATCATTTTCCTATCTGGAAGAGCAGCTGTGTTGTAACTTGTACAAAGAAACTTCTCCACGAATGAAGAGTGATCATAAAAGCATAATCTGTCCTGAAGGGACAAGCAAAGCTGGAGAGATGTGATTCAGGGCAGGGCTCTGATGTTCCACAGGAGCTGAAGAGTCCATTTATAGAAACTCAAAAAATGTTTGGCTCCCTAAAAAATACACAGGCCTTGCTGTTATTTTTAATGTAAATGTCACTCCAAAACTTTAAGAAAAGTCACTTTAAATTATCTAGGACTCAGTATTCTCCATAAAAACAGAGCCAAAAAAAAAGTACAGACAGTGCTTTGGAGCAGAAGGACACTGTCAGTAAAAGAGCAAAGCTGGATGCACTTTATGTGTTGTGCTGAGTGTACTTTTAACCCACCTGCATATTTTAAACACGTTGACCCTTGTCTCTGCAGTCTTTTTGTTGCACAGGTCTAGTTACATGCATGTGATTGTGTATGGCTCATTATATTAGGAGACATGGACAGACCATTCACCTCTCTTCTTGAAGGATCGGTTCAGAATGTGCAGTAGCACACAGGTCAGCTGCTTAGCTGGCAGCAGTGCAAACATATGCTGTCTCAGGAAAGGTGAGTCACTCAATAGCACATTTAACTGGCAGCCTCCTGAACCTGAGTGGATAATACTTCCTGATCTCCTTGTGGCTTTAAAACATGGGAAGAAGTGCCATGCACTGGAGCCTCGTGGAGGTTTTCAGGGCTCAGAGGTACTCAGTGGTGCTATAAATCTGTTTTCCCATCTGGTGTCAATGTTATCTGGAGTGTCCTGTGCAGGGCAGTGTTATTGGGGGCTTGTGAGGACATGAGAGCTGCATACGCTATGACTTCTGGTTTATTGTCCTTCGAAGAAATAAATGCCTAGGACGCTTCATTAACGTCTAGCATTGCTTGCAGAAAGACATCCCTGGCCAGGGTCCTGTACAAAGAGCTTCCTCTGTCCTGCCCCATAAATCTGTGATGGGGCAGTGTGCTGCCAGAGCTGCACCGCTCTCACGTCCCTGGGTGATTATGTGTGCACAGGATATGAATGGGGCCCTGAGCAATCTTTTGAAATCAGCCATGCCTTCAGCATAAATCTGTGACCCTGGGCTGTTCAGTGTTCCCCAGCCAGGCAGGCTGCAGCATCATGCCTCATGTGTTCAGTGCTAATGCTTCTTGTTTTCATGTCAGGTTCTGTTACAGCATAAAAGTGAGATCCACGAGACTCCTCTAAGATGTCTTACAGAAAGGAGCTAGAAAAATACCGAGACCTAGATGAAGATCAGATCCTTGGAGCTCTGACAGAAGAGGAGCTCAGGAAGTTAGAGAATGAACTGGAAGAGCTGGATCCTGACGTAAGTAATTTTTAATTGAGATGCTAGGTAGTGAATCTTGGTAGTTGTCGGGGAGTGGGCTGCATTAGTAATCTGTATTTCAGTAGGATCCTTTGCAGAGCCTGTACTTGGTGAGAGAGTGGAAGAGACTGGCTGCAGATACACAGAAGAATTTTTTGCCTCTGGAAGCACAGTCTACATGTGTATCTTTGTTTTCCTGCCCTTTTCCTGATATGATAAGCAACTGTGGCTTGCAGCAGCAATAAGAGCCAGCGCTGGTGCAGGGCAGTAATCCTGTGGAAAGTGGATCTCTGTTTCTGATCATGTCACCTTGGAGGGAATGTTTTGCAGGTTGCTCGGTTTAAAGGTTTTCTGGGGTTTTTTTGATGTTTTGGGTTTGAATTTTTTTGTAACGAACTTCAAATGCCCTGTATTTTCCTTCATTTAGGCAGAAATCCAAATCCCAGAGTTTTGCAAAGTGGGACAGTCTATTTTTAGCTACCTCCTAGCATCAGCAGGAGCTGCACATACGCAAACATGGGGTCTGCTGGTGCCAAGCTGGTGAAAGGCTTTTGGAGGCAGCACTGTCCTGTTGCAGGGGATGTGCAGAGCCAACTGGCCGGCCTCTGGCTTACGGCAATGTTACTCGAGGAGCTTGGGCACTGCCAAGTGAGAAATTGTTCCTGCAACATGCAGTTAGTGTTTCTGAAGTAAATGATGGGTGGTGTAGATTGCATCATCAGTATTTTTAATGGCAATGCTCTCTAAAATATTTGAGAGCTGGCAAGCTAGCTCCCAGGATTAAGCGTATGGGCTGATGGGCTGGTTACAGCTACCTCAGAAGACACAGAGTCAGGCAGGATTCTGTGAAAAATGAAGAAAGGTAAAATAATTACGGACATCTGTCAGTGCAGGTGTAGTCAGCTTGCTTGTAGAAGATTGCATAGTTGCCTCTCACAGCATGGAGCCTGTGGAAGCAAGCTGTCTCCTATGCCTCCCTGCCTGTACAATTCACACACTTCTCTGTTGCCCTCCAAGGTTGCCTGGGTCTAACTGCTTCCTATTACTAATTTTTCTTCCCAGGTTTTCACTGATACAGATATAAATTATAATGAACTTTTGTCAGGCAGGCATGGAAAAGTCATTGTGTTGTTCAGCATCACCTTGGATGTCTTAAAAAGTAAATGTTGACTTCTATCCAGTAAAGCTTTAAAGAACATGCTTAGTGTCAAATCTGGGAATAGTCTTACTGCATTAAAGCTGTTCTATATTTAAATATAAGCAGGTGTTTACGTGCCATATGTGTCAAGCACGAACCAACTTCCCGTGGTGGCTTACGTGACTGAATAACAAGGAGGCAGCTTGAAAAAAGGCTGAGGTTCACAGGGGTTTTGCTTTGCAACCAAGTGATCTTCTCTGTGAGACCCTCTGTAGTTTTGTGATGGATCATGAAAGGCAGAAGACACCACCACAACTCCCTGATCTACTCTGGGAAAGATCATGAGATTTAACTGTTGTGATTCTTGGGACACATGGGGCACTGTGGGCACTTGGACAGACTCCTATAGTGGGGAGTGGTTGGCTGAGAGCCTCCAGAAAGAAAAGGCTGGAGCTGATGTTGCAGAGAAACATCTACTGGGCAGCATTCGAAACTGAAGGGAGGAAAGGAACATCATGTGTCTTGGATGATGTGGGAGTCAGTGGGGCTGGATGAAGCTAACCTTTGACACAAGGAGAAGCAAACGTGGGAGAAGAGCAGTGCAATGAGGGAAGTGCAGAGAGGGGAGTGTTTGATGGATGGGGATTGTGGCCTGCAGAGATAACCTGTGTTTCTCATCTCCATGTCTAGAATGCACTGCTGCCAGCAGGGCTCAGGCAGCGGGATCAGACGCAAAAACCACCAACTGGCCCCTTCAAAAGGGAGGAGCTCATGGCCCACCTAGAAAAGCAGGCAAAGGACATTAAAGACAGAGAAGACTTGGTTCCTTTCACAGGAGAAAAGAGAGGTATGGTCATCCTTTGCACCATGCTGGGTGCATCACAGAGAGGGCACAGTGGGTGCACAGCAGCAGAAAGGTTGTGTCTGACCAGATTGGATAAAACAACACTTCTTTTCTGACACCACTGGAGTGGTGAATCTACTGTCTCTGCTGTCTAGCCCCAGCTAGACACGAGGTCCCTGTGCTTGCTGATTTGGGCACCACCTGATATGTTGTTGAATGCTGGACAGAAGTTGTACCACTGTGCAGCCTTTACCCATCCCCGTGCTGCTGTATCTGTATCAGGTTCTGGAAAGAAATCATCTTCTGTCCTCTCTTGTCCCTCCTTGCCCTGTTCTCCTGTGAGCTCCTCATGTTAAGCTGCATGTTTCACCATTGCCTTTCACACTCCATCCCGACACTGTGAGCTTCTCACCATAGAGAGATGTGATCACCACAGCTGTGGTGCCTAGTTTTCATCATTTCTTGACAACCCCAGCCTTATTTCCCAGTCTCTTGCAGGTTGTTTGTTTGTGTCCTCCTGCTCCATACCCTATAGCAGCTGCTGCACTGTATGGCCTGGAGGCCTGTGAGCAGGGGTTTTCTTCTGCCTCTTTTCCTCTCCTTCTGGCATCTTTTGCTATTCTTCTCATACACAACCCATTATCCAAGTGACTTTCTTTTTCCCATTAGAACTCTGAATATCATCTGACATGGGACATGGTCTGGTCAGATCCTGCTCCTGCATTCCAGGAGCTTCTCAGCAGCTTTTCAGCTGCTGTGTCTCCCTCTGTACTGTGATTCCCCCTGCAGTAGGTTGTGCGCCATTCATGCTAATGGTTGCCCAATATCAAAAAGAAGTGCATGAAAATGTGGGTTTGTGAGCATGTTTCCTAACTGAGGTCTTTCTGAAAGCTGCCTCTTTACTGACCCACATGGCTCTCTTAAAAAGAGCTTGTGTAAAATTTGTTCATTTAATAAAACATGATGCAGTATTTTTAGATTAAAATAAAATTAGTCCTTGAGAGAAGTAAATTTAGTAAATTGAGTTCTATCAGGAAAACTGGTTTGATACCCTTCAGATGTGCCCCAGTCCAGTGTTACTTACCCACCTGGCTAGCCCAGAAGGTAGAAGCAGTGTTCTGCAGGAAACAGAGGTATTTCAAGCATTTTGAGTTGCAGCGTCATACTTCAGTCTGTTGTAATCTCAAATGTATTAAACATACTTTCATCTGTAACACGCTGTTGAGAGAAGACACTACTTACATTGCCCGTGAGCTAGAGATGGTAAATTACCTATTCACAGCTGTGATGAAGCTGTAAATAAATCACCACGTTTGCAGTTTGGAGGGTGATTTACT
The DNA here is from genome assembly GCA_026413545.1 of Cichladusa arquata. Classification (NCBI taxonomy): domain Eukaryota; kingdom Metazoa; phylum Chordata; class Aves; order Passeriformes; family Muscicapidae; genus Cichladusa; species Cichladusa arquata. Next base: position 41,868,129 of record JAOTQP010001179.1, read on the forward strand.
AGTTCATCATGGGTGGTGCTCTCCCTAGCCATGCTGCTGGGCAGGTTGGGAGCTGGAGTGTGCAGACATACTCTGTTATGGCATAAAATGTCATGCATTGTCATCATCATGCATGCACTGTTTAATTTAAAGTTCCGTCTTGTAACAAAGCATGACTGAGATACAAAACTTTCTAAAACTTAGAAATTGACTGAAATTAGGTAATTAAAATTAAACTAGAATTAAACCCCAGAAATTTTGATGTCGCTGAGGTGTCAGAAGGAGTTACTGCATGACAGCAGGATTAAGTTTGCCCTGTTTCTCTTGTTCTCTGCTGATGTTGCGTACAGCAGATGGTACAATTTGTACATACAGTTTGCCCAGCCATACATCTGGTGGGACAGGAGTTCCAGATCTCCACACCAAGCCAGGGCAGACATTTTGCTGCTGGATACCCAGACGAGGCCTGCCTGTGCAGGCACGTGACACTGTGCCTATTTTTGCAAGAACAGCTGTGTCCCAGGAGGCAGATTCCTACCCTCTCTGTCAGAGTGGCAGCACACAGGGAGAGGATGGGAGCAAAAGGCTGTTTATGGCAGCCTCCATTTTGTCCCAGGGGACCCTGAGGTGCAGTTGCTTTTTCCTTGAGGCTAAATTTGGCCCCTTTCTGCATATCCCTGAGCAGCAGGATTGTTTCTCTCTTTCAGTGCCACTGGCTCTAGTTTCAGAGAGGTGATAAAAATAGTCCTGGTTGGCATGCTAGGCCAGGCCTTTTGCAGACACTATCTTATCTCTGCAGTGATCCAGGACTATTTTGGGGAGGGGACTGCTCCAAAATATTCCCAGAGCCCTCCTACCCCTGTCCCAGCAATGCTGGATTTACCCTGCAGACTGCTCCCTGCTGTAGAGTGTTAAAACATCACAAGCCTCTCTTTGCTTTTGGGCAGTCACAGCTGGATACCGTGTTGTGAAATCCCAGATCTGACCCATTCTGCCTCTGAGAAGAATCTGCTGCCCATTGCAGCATGAGCAGTGAGGAGCTGGGAGCAGCTGTGCAGGGCCATCAACACTGTCCACTGCCCCTTCTGGGATGCAGCCAGCTCTGGCAGAGAAAGGGCTGTGGCTTGCCCAGTGCTCGCCACAGGCAATGGGATGGGGTCTGGCAGGGAGCCCACTGCATCCCAAGCTCCAGCCTCCTGGAGCACCCCCCTTAGGAAAAGGCCATGAGCAAGCAGCTAGGGCGACAAGTTTGCGTTACCAGCTGGACCTGTGGATTTGCACCTTTGAATTGTAGGGAATAGGTCTGTTTTTTGACCTTTTGCTGTCCAGAGATACAAAGCACAAGTGTCTTCATCTGGCACGCTCTTTGCAACAGGGTTGAGCTGGACCAGCTGCCCTAAGCCTGCTCCTCCTTGCATCCCATGCTTTCACTGAAGTGCTGCCTCTGCCTGCTGCCAGAGCCCTCCACCAGCTTCTCTCCAGCCTCTTTTGAGTAATGTGCCATCTGCCTTGCCAGCACACCCTCGGAGCTAGCAGCAAGAGGTGTCTCAGCAGCAGGACTGATCCTGCACAGTGCTGGGTGCAGGCTGCCGGCCGCTCTTGAGCACTGGCAAACCTTCACCCCTTTGTGCAGCCTTCAGAGAGGTGAGGAGCTGCAGGGTCAGGCTGTGCATGGCTTTCTGAGCGCTGTGCTAGGAACAGCCACAATCCTGCACCAATGTGCTGTGGGTTCCCATAGATGCTGTGCTGGTGGAAGGGCTCAGCTCTGCAGCTGCCCGTGTCAGGCAGCTGCCTCTCTGTTCACAGCAGGATTCAGACCAAGCTGATGGAAAGGGATTCAGTTTCTCTCCTGATTTTTCTCTTGTGGCCCCTCTGTCCTTTCTACTTTTCAAATCTCACAGCACGGAAATGCATCTGCAAGGGTAGCTGTGAACTGGGTGCTGTCACTATACCGAGAGTGACCTCGCTTTGCATTTATAGGAAAAGCTTGGATTCCCAAGCAGAAGCCGATGGATCCCGTTTTGGAAAGTGTGACTCTGGAGCCGGAACTGGAGGAAGCCCTTGCTAATGCCTCTGATGCAGAGCTCTGTGACATTGCTGGTAAAATAATTTCACAGTAATTAGGGTGCAAGTTGTTCAACTTCTAGGTGTTACTTTGTTCTTTTGTGGGAAATGAGTTATTGCACCTTTTGCTGTTTATCTAAATGCTGTCAGTTCTGACAGAATTTATTTACTTGTTGAAAAAAATTGCTCTCAGCGTATGTGATTTAATGAGGAGTGGACCAAAGCTGAGGAGAGAGAAGAGGGGTTTATCTACTTAACAGTGTGTGGTTTGATCTCTTCCTTTGTCTCTACCACTGACTGTTGCTAATTCCAGCCTGTACATTTGAGAGCACAACTTTCTTCAAACCAAATCTTAGGAAACAACCAAGCAGACACAGTGAGAATGTGGATTTCTTGTATGACCTGTTAAAGGATCTGTCAGGTTATAGAAGTCTTTCAGTGGACATTCAGGCCTGTGGTGGTTAAGGAGCTTTTTCAACACATTTTAAGTGGTGGATTTCTTGTGATTTGTGTGGTCAGTCAGATAGATGACAACATTGGTATGTTGCTGAACCCATAATGTGGACTTTGTTCTGTGCTTAGGATAGGACATGCCTTGGCCAAAGAAGCACCCCATGATGCTTTACAAAGCTCAATGGGCTCTGTTGGTCCAGCAGTCAGTGAATATTTCAGTGATACTGGCTTCTTCTTCCAGTTTTTTCTTCTTCAGGTTTCCATACTCCCTAGCAGTGTCCTTCTTGCTGGAAGCATGTAAGAACGTCTGTAGATTAACTACACCAATTAGGCATGATCTACATAATAGTACCATCTTTTGGCTTAGAAATGTTTTTCTGCATTAATGCTCCCAAACATATGTACCCTGGCCAAGCATTGCATCTCTGGAATTTGCTTTTTTACTTTTCATCCCCGAGTCTTATAAAGCCCTGTCCTATAAAATCCGCCTTTCTAAGCTGTGCAGCAATCATTGTCCCATGGAAATGCTGCTCATGGCAGCTTGTTCGACAGTTGCTGGGAGAATACACTCAAGTGGGAGCAAGAGTACTGATGTGATACCAACTGTGCTGTAATCTCAATATTGACAGTGACAGCCTTGCTCCTGCCTGCTTAGCGGGATTCATTTAGCAGGAGCTCATTTTGCAGGGATTTAGCAGGGATCGTTGTGACCTGTGGTGTGTTGGATCCATTCCTTGGCAAGGCCAGGAGGGTGGCTCTGCCCTGGAAGGGCTCCCATGCCTTTGGTCAGGTGAGGGAGACAGAAGTGGGGTGCCTTCATTCTGCCTGAGTTCCTTTGGAGAATATGCCATAAGCAGCAGACCTAGAGAGAGTGGGTCCCTCTTGTCTCCCAGCACAAACCTGAGCCCCTAAAATGCATGGTCATGGCAGCAGATCCTTGCTTCTCTCTGCAGTCCAGACACTCACACTCTGGCTGCTGGAGAGCTTTCATTGTCCAGATAAGCTATGATCTGGGGACTACCTGTGTTGCCAAAATGCCAAGCCTGAAAATTACTTTTCCAACCTGTGCTGCACCCCTGAAAATGCCATATGTGAGAAAATGACAAAGGGCCAGATAAAATACAAACAAGCAAACTTGAAGTGCCCAACCTCACTCAAATTTTGAGACTGCTTGGCTCTGTGAGATCCAATTGGGAATGTGTTAGGGGTCACAGGGAAGTTCACTGACATGCTTTGCTGCTGGCAGTACAACCTGTGTAACCCAGACATAGAGTCACCATAACAGATCCTATTCTTCTGCTGGGCTTCAAGGATACCTTTCTCCTGTAAATTCCAGCCCTTCTTCCAGGCCAAAGTGACAGAATTTATTGGGACACTGGTGCCAACCAAGTCTAAGAAGTGCCTTTGTGGTGCCATGCTTGGATTTTAGGGAGAAATGTATTATTTTCACAACTGTATCTATCCAGAGATCAAGATTTGTTCAGATGTGTCTGTTTTAACAAGTATTCATGTGTCTGCATTTTTCTTTAGAAAGTCAAGTAAAAAAGCTAGTAAAAAAGGAAGTTGTTGATTCAAAAATTATTTTTCAAATTTGATCTTTCTGTGTGTAGCAGGGTTACTTTTAGAAATGAACCCTTTATCCAAAAGTTCCTAAGCCACTGACTTCTCACTGGTCATTTGCAGCTGCCAGGAATTTCACCAGAGCCCACAGACATGGCTCACTTTGCATTTGCATATTGGTTTTGCAGTCTTGAGACTGCGAGACACAAATTGGCTGAGTTTGGCTTTAGGGCTCTCACAGCATTTGAATGGTGCTCGTGCCACCACTCTCTACATTTTGACCAAGCCAGCAGGGCTTTACCTTCTCACAATGTCACCTTCCAAGAGCGAAAACGCAATGTGCATTGCTATGCTTCAGGTGACAGTCACCCCCTTGCTGCCTTGTGGTTGGAACACATTGGAGCAGTGTTGTATATTTATGTTAGCTGGGGGGCTTTGTCCTCCCTTTGTATGTTTTTCTGTGCTTGCTCAGGGAAAGGGAGTGTGCTGTGGGTTTTCCTGGCTCTGGAACCTCCAATAAGTCATGTTCTCCTGTTTCTGTAGCCATCCTTGGCATGCACACCTTGATGAGTAACCAGCAGTACTATGAGGCACTGGGGAGCAGCACCATCGTGAACAAAGAAGGGCTCAACAGTAAGTGATTTATGTTAGCAGGCTGCAGTATATGGCTTAGAAGTTGCTAGCAGAGGCGAAGTGATAATTATTTTTAGGATGAAGGTTAGAGCTGTGCTGTCAGAGCAGCCTGTGATTGCTGGGGCCATCTCTGGTGCATCCTTGCCCTGTGCCAGGCAGTGCAGTCTCAGCCACTTCCTTGGTGCCATCCAGGAGCCAGTGCAGCCCAAGGGGGCAGGCAGTGTGCCTTCTGTCACCCAGATTTGGACCTTAACAGCACACAGCAGCAGGCACTGGCTGTCCTGTGCTGGGTGGCCCCACTGGAGTGGTTTTTCATCTTGTGGCTGTTTGCCAGGTCATGCTTCCATCTCCCATGCTTCCATCTCTCCACTTCTAGAAGAGCAGAAACACACCCAAAAGATGGTGCTACTCAGAGTGCTTTAATTTTCTTGCTTTTCACTTGCAGGTGTGATTAAGCCCACACAGTACAAGCCAGTTCCTGATGAGGAGCCAAACTCAACAGATGTGGAGGAAACTCTGAAACTAATACAAAGCAATGATCCTGACCTTGAGGAAGTCAACCTTAACAATATTATGGTATTTGCTCCTTCCTACCCTCCTGTCTTAGCAACAAGACTAAGTATCTGATGCAGAGAAGGCAGACACTGAGTCTGTTTTGCTGCACAGAGCTGTATCAGCACACTGAATGTAGCCAGACAAGAAACACCGGTGCTTCTCATCTCCATTGTGGCAGCATTGTGTGCAGAATGGATTGTTACCTGCTGTGGGACAAAGACCTGGGGTTGGTAGCAGGAAGATTCCTCTAAGTCCCTAGAAAAATGGAGCTGTGTTGAGGGTAGTTTGGGGAGACCCAAAACTGTCTGGTTAAAGCCATTTTAGGTTGCTCTGATGATTTAGATGAGCATATTTGGTGGAGGGAACATTGATGTATATTGTAAGACGGTGGGAGGAAAAAGGTTTCATAATCCAGATGCTTGCCATGAAAATATGAAGAAACCACCCTTCTTGCAGGTGTCTCTATCTCCTACCCACCCCATCTGTGGACTCCTACTTCTTGTAGAAAGCAAGTCAGGACATAGCACCACTTCTTATGTTGCCTTTGGGACACATTCATAGACTAAAAAGTAGTTTCTGTTTCATGGGCTCTGTTAAATGTTGACATAGCTAAACAGCAAGAACATGGTTAACTGCACATGCACATCAAAGACATTTTTGCAATGCTACCCACACCTTTCTAAAACAGAAATGTTTTTACTTTAATGTATTTGATTCAGGCTAGTGACCCCATCCCTTAAGGATACAAGGCTGAGGATCTGGCAGGCAGGCACTACTTTTGTGTGTTAAACTCATGACTTTGGGATGGGGAGTCACAGTGGAGATTCTAAGCTGCTGGGTGCTGTGTTATGGCTCTGCAGATGACTTTGAGTATTGATGATTCCACATGGTGAGACCCAAGTGGTGAGGCAAGAAGTCCAAGGTGAGGATGCCACTTTGAATTTTAGGTGAAAATTTGCACATCCAAAAAGGGTATCTAAAGTTCTTTATAAATTAAAAATGCTGATTTTGAAGGAATTCAGAAAAAACAGCGTGGATTTTCTTTTCCTAGGCTAAGACATAGCATGGCAAACATCGGCCTGTAAGATGCTGTATAAAGCAGTCAGGGGCATCTGTGATTTGTGTTACAAGGATATCATATCAGGCCTTTCTGGATCAGTTCCTGTTGGTGGAAATTTTCTGAATGTGACATGAATGTTTCTCAGTGCTGCCATTTGTATCAGAGAGCACAGGAGCAGTGCTTTGTAGGCTCACTGTCAGATCCTGGTTACAAACATCCACAATGCCCTTGTTCCTAGGTATCTGAGTTTCTGGGCAACTGAGGAGCAGAGATACGGCTTCAAATCAAGTGAGCTTTCTTTCAGCAGAGTACAAGATAGGATGAAGACATTGCCATGCTCCTTAGAATATGCAAGACAACTTGAAAAAATATTTTTCAACCCCTTCCTGAATTACTTCGGTGCATTTGGTGATCTGACCTTGATGAGAAGTTTAGCAACACATGTATTGCATATTCATTGGACACAGATGATGGCCTAATGCATGTTTTCTGCGTTTCTTGTCACAGAATATTCCCATACCAACTCTGAAAGCTTTTGCGGAAGCGCTGAAAAACAACACGTACGTGAAGAAGTTCAGCATCGTCGGGACCCGGAGCAATGATCCTGTTGCTTTTGTGAGTACTGCGAGTTTATCATCCCAATATTGTGACAGGAACTGTTCTTGGGCGAGGTATTTTCAGCATTATTGACTGAGTGCTTCTGCCCATTATGTCGTGTTTGGCACATTCCACACCTCTGGCTGTTTGCTGCAGGTGCTTCAGTTTCAGGGGCACTAGTGGAAGCCAGCAACAGACAGGCTTTGGTTCCTTCACTTCATTTGTCAGCTGTGGAGGTTTCAGGGTGCAGTCCTTTATTCTATGAAGTCTCATATTTGTCCTCGAGGACCTCCTGGAAAAGGAACGTGAGATAACTGATGTCCTAGCGGCATCTTCTAAAAGCAGTTTATCTCTCTCTCTGGTGATTTATTTCTGTTGGTACAAAGGTGTGCACGCCTGCTCTCCCCTCACACACGTCTGCTCCAGCTGTCTCTCATATTCTTTGTGCAGATGTGCAGAAGCAGACTGCATCTCCTAATGTGTGGCCTCTGTAGGTGATAATAGGTCTTTCTGGCTGCTGTGAGTGCTCTTAAATATCAGTGGGGATGCAGAGAGGAGCCAGTTGTTCTGCCTGGCCTTTGTGCTGCCTTCCAGGCTGCATCTTTGCATCCTTCTCCAGCACCATTGCTGTCAGCTTTTGCTCTTAGTCACCCAGGTTACCCTTGCCTACCTCCACCCACCCACCCACAAACACATGTGCACACCAGTTTCCTGCTAGAAAAAGAAACTTTCTGGAGGATGAGTACTGCTTTTAAATTACTTCAGGCACTCTGGACTGGGGAGAAAGCGTATGCAGGCAGGACAGGTGCTGTGCCAGAGCTGGAGGGGTGCAGTGGTGGGTTAGGGGGCTATGGGGCTAAATGCTGTGGGTGCTGGTCAGCCCTGCCATCACCTTCTGTCCTTTTGTTTCATGACGTAGATGGATCCACCCTTGCAGTTTATTTGAAGTGACATGATCTGATCAGGTCTGGGGCATAACAAGTGTTCCAGCCACTTGTGGTCTTACCCACTAAGGGAAGCAAAAATGATTAATATGGTTGTGATGCTGCTTGGGAGGACACCTTGGATGTGGAGGTGGACACCCTGTTGCTCCTCTCTCTGCATGTTTTAATGGGAAGCATCTCAACCCTGTGCAATGCAGGCAGGGACTCATCAGAATGGAGACAGGCTAATGCTGGCCAGCATCCTTGTCATACCATGCTGGCTTTAGAAGAGGGACAGATGAACCTGTCACAGGGCAGCTGCAGGTGTGGACTATCACCTTTTGGGGTAGCCCCAAGAGCACTTCCATCTGGTAGCAGTGAAACTGTGCAGCATGTGGGATCCTCCAGTACTCTGGAGGTGAGGGGAGCTGAAGCCCTGCTGCTCTTTGGTGCTCTGCCCTTGCCTGTCTGACTGCCAGCTCTTCCTGCCCACCTCTGTCCACAGGCCCTGGCAGAAATGTTGAAGGTCAACAGCACACTGAAGAGTCTGAATGTGGAGTCAAACTTCATTTCTGGGTCTGGGATCCTGGCTATTGTTGAAGCGCTCGAGGGCAACACGTCGCTTGTGGAGCTGCGCATTGACAACCAGGTAAAGCGTGTGTGGGGGACAGCTGTGGTCAGGTGAAGGTGTGGGGCAACCCAGTGTGCCCTGACACAGAGCCAGGGCCAAGTGCAGCTCCCCGAGGAACCCAGAGCTTGAAGCAGCTGAGCTATGGCGAACTCGAAGACAGCCGATTGAGAGACCAAAATCCTGGTTTCTCCATATGTCCATTAGCTCTAATCTTTCCAAGAAATAAAGTCTTTGGGCAAAAGGACTTGTGGGAATACCTGCTGGAGGAGTTGGAGCCTCTCAGTTGTAGCATGTGTACAGGAACAGGCCAGGGATTTGTTTTACCAGCTCCAAGTCAGAAATGGGCACAGGTCCAGAGAAAGCTCTGCAATCTCCACCCCTTCCCTCTAAGTGCTTGCTCTGAATCACCCTCTAGCCTGAACAGCTTGCTTTTCTGTTTTCTGTTTTCAAAAGAGTCAGCCCTTGGGCAACAAAGTGGAAATGGAAATTGCAAACATATTGGAAAAGAACACCTCCCTGCTGAAGTTTGGGTACCATTTCACCCAGCAAGGTCCCCGGCTTCGTGCCTCCAATGCCATGATGAATAACAACGACCTGGGTGAGTCAGGCTGGCCACAGGCTGGGAAGCATGGGAGGGTCCTGTGGGCAATTCCTGGTGGGATTAGGGCAGAACTGCTCATGTTAAAGATGTGTATGAAGTAGAATGTGCCTCTTGAAGGGCCTGATGATGCTTTGCCCCTCGAGGAGGAAGGCAGCCTACACCAGCTGGTTCCTTGCTGCAGCTGCTGTCAGCCAGGTAGTGTTTTTTCCAGTAACAGCGGGTATTGTTGGGAAAGAGCAAGAGCTGCTGATGTGGTTCAATAGAGCTTGTGATACAGCATGTGGCACATGGGCTATGAGCTGCTAGCGTTTGTGATTCCTGCCAAATGCTTGTCTTCCTCCAGCTTCATTCCCACTTTAACAAGGAGATGAAAAGCAGCAGAGTTGAACTTTGACAGCAGTTAAGATTTGGCCCATCCCCTTCAGCAAAACAAACTGGAGCTGTTTCCTGGGATATGTGGAAAGCCACATGGCTTTGAGTTATCAAAGTATGCCCTCAGTGAAGTGATCAGAAGGCTTGTGAAGCAAAATGTGGGCAAGACTGCAAACTGCCATTTCAGCCAAAGCACGTAGCAGAGCCTTTCCACTGCTTGGCTACAAGCTGCTGTAGAGCACTGGAAACCAGGCCAGCAGAGCAGTGCTGAATGCAGCTAACACACCCACCAGGCTGCACTCAGCAGCTGTCATATCTAGGCAGATGATACATTTCTTGTGCTTTAAAAACAAATGAAAAAAATCCATCTTGCTTCAGCTGGTCCTGTGCTCCTAGGAAGCACAGCCAAGCACAGGGGTATGCGCCAGTTTTTCAAGGATCACATGAAATACTCCAGACCTGGTCACTTGAGCACTTGGGAAAGGCTTGCTATTTTCTGTCCTTTGGAACAGGGCGTGATTTTTAATGACTCTGCAGCACCTGGAGTTCAAAGTAATCAGCTCGAAGATTTAAAATCTAGTATATTGATTGTTCCTGCTGTTGAGAGGATGAATTCACAACTTGCCTTCCGTGTAAGAATTGTGTATTTTTCTTTGACCGCTAAGATCGGCATTTCTTGTCTGATTTGGTTCTTGTTTGCAGCTCGTATTCATCGGTCTGATGGTCTCTGGCAATAGCATCTCAGCTCTACACCTGGACAATGTATAAGTAAAGAAAAACTTTATTTTCCTCCCTGTCAGCAATAGCTCTCTGCTTGTGCTCCACTCCAGTGCTCTTGCCTATCAACTGATGCTACCAGAACATGGTTTTGGTCCCATAGCTTCTGTTCCTTAAGATGCTCTGTGTGAACCAACTGTGAAGGCTTTTATTTATGTTCATCCTCATGAGCTAACTTCTGCATCTTCTTTATACATTTTTGTTTTGGCTTTTTTTTCCACACCTTTCTTGGAAAGTCATGAGTGTAGGTGTCAAAAGGCGTAAATCAACTTTTAAGACTAGGTATGAGACTGTTTTGGCTATGATAACTGTGATCAGAGGACTGCAGCCCAGTGTCTTAGGATAAGAAGAGATTTTTAATTTTTTTTTAATTATTATTTATTTGAAGAAGCAGATTTTTAATTTGAAAAACTAGCAAAGGAAAAACTGTGACATCTGTCTCCTGCTGTCTCTCCATCAGTCAGACGATGCACTGGCCAAAGTCCAATTACAAACTGTGAAATATAATTAACTACAGAATAAGGGAGGTAAGGCTGAAAGTAGCTTCTGGCCTTAAAAATGCATAGGGAGAAAAACCTGATTTTCCTTGATTTTATTGTATAAGGCTGTGCCTGCTGCTTAAGGCAGGATATCAGAAGCTGATGCTATCCTGTTTCTTTCCTGGCAGAAAGTACATCTCTCAGCTCCTTTCTACAGCTGTTAAACAAGCCTGCCATCCAAATTATCCCGTTGCCATGACTGACTCCTCTTTCCGTTCTCTTTCAGTGAGGAAGAGAAGACTTGCAGAGGTGAACGGGCCTATTTTTCCCAAGTGCCGAACTGGAGTGTAGTTCCTGGCTGGAGGTCATTCCCAGTGATCTGTGCTACACTGTGGAAATCTAAAGGCAATAAGTGCCTCGACAGAGTATTTGTGGTGCCTCTGTTCTGTTTTATGCACTAACAGTTGAAATTAAATAGTGGCTGTAGTTTTTATGAAGATTTTATCCAGTAGGACTGTTGATGTTTTCTGTAGAGATGGAAACTATTCAAGCCTACGTGTCAATTTTATGCAACCTCAGTTTAGAGTACAATCCAGTGTTAATGGGGATTAATTTTTCTATACTTTCTGCACGGTGTTTCATAAAGTTAGGATGTGGTATGCATGAGTGAAAGATACAATTGTTTCACACAAATTATAGAAGTATTAAAAAAATACTTTATTTTTATTTTTTTTCAAAGTTGATCTCAAGTAACTACAGAGGAGTAAACTAGCTTAACAAGCACTTCTAACATCTGGAAACATGGCTAATTTCAAGAATTGTAAGTTAACAATTTTTTACCAACATTTGCTGAATCATTTAACTGAAGATGCCATTTCAAATGCATCCCAGTGCTTCTTACAAAAACACCTGATCTCCACCCCTGATTAAATGGAACTTAAGGCCACCAAATATAAAGGAGAGTCTCAAAAACTGAGTGGTTTAGATGGGTGAATATCCTTCAATTCTATTCACATCTGAAGAAAACAGTCATTCTAAGAGGTGTGAAGCAAGCCCTAACCCTCAGAGATGGCCAAACTAATCAGCAAATGAGAATCTTCTACTCCCTACTCCTTTACGTTTCCTAATGTTAAAAGTGTTTGTCCAGATATTCACTGGAGACAGGTGGAATTCTTTCCCTTTGCTGTTTTGTCTAGATGACCATGTCCATTAATGAAATTTTGTTCTGCTAGGAATTATTTCTTTTACTGTCCCTTATGTCCACATAAATGCAAGAATAAATGTTCTGCCTTAAAAAAGCTGTAAGGTGAAATACCCCAAATCTAAACTTACACTACGTATGATCTCACAGCTTTTTGTCAGTGTACACTCATCATCCAGCCTGGGAGGAATTCCCCACAAGCTTGTGCATCTCCCAGAACTGCAATGGACTGGACCCAGCAGATCCAAAACTCCCACTGTTCATGTGGGTGGGATCCTGCTCAGTAAGAAGTCTCCATGGAAGAACCATTGCTGTACTGAACCCTTAATGACACATCCTAGAAAATGTTCTCTTTTGCTAGAAATCTGCCTTTAAATGTCTGTTAGAGTGAAGTTTTTCAGCCTTTTACATACATTGTGGCAAAAGTCCCAGAGATTTCTTCAGAGCTTGTGCACAAACACCACTGATGATTTAGCTCTGACCAGCAAAGCAGAGAAACACTATTCAGCAATGTGGGAAATGCACTTGTGCTCTTCGAATCTTAATAAATGTGCCCGTGGTGTCATATAAAATGTTTCACTATAGCTTGTTTCCTCCACTGTGCAAAAAATCAGAAAATGAATGTGGAAGAAAAATACTTGAAAATATACTAAAATGAAAAAAACTGGCAGACTTCTTGTCTTCTGTGTGCACTGTGAAGACTTTGAAATGACCAACTACATAATCAAATCAGAGCCACACACTTTCAGCCGAGCCATCCCCTCGGATTTGCATGACACAGGCTCAGCTCTTCCCTTGGCTTCAGAATTCAAATGAACCTTATCCTGAAAAATTCTGGTGGTACTAAGAAGCATAGCCATGCAAGGAGATGCATCTGCAGACCAGGGAGACCATGGATACTACTCCAGCCCTTAACAACAACAACAAAAAAAGTTAAGAACTTTGTCGTGTGTTTCACCGTAGCAGCAACCACATTAACCTTGCAGCCAAAGGTATATTAAGCTGTCAGGATCATTCCAGGCTCCTTGGCTGATCCTCACAGAGCTGTTTTGCTGCAGGATGCAGTGCTGAGGCATCAGGCTGTATAGTGAAAGCTATGCAGCAATGGAGCTACAGAAGGATGATACTTAGGAGCAAACGTATTCCTGTTGGGCCCAGCAGCTCTCTGGGAAAAGGGAGGAAAAGCCATCTGCTGACTGCAGCATCTGGCAGTTACAGCCCATCCTGCTGAAAACTCTTGCCTCTCCTGGAGCCCATGTGCCTTCTCTCAGGCATTACCACTGCGATGCCTGGATGCCACATAGCTTTTCACATGACAAGTTCCTTATTAGTATTAATCTGATCAAACTAACCCAGAAAACAGGACAGAGAGCCCCTTACGGGCTAACTTGTAAGAAGCAGAATAACACTGTCTCTTATCCCCTTCTCTGCTCTCTGCAGCAGAGAGAACACGGCTTTATGGGATTCCATCTGTACATAACGAATCTTTCTCCTCCCTTGCCTGAGTGCAGCAAGGACCAGAAGAGGCCTCATGGCTCCCCTCTGCCTTTGAGGTAGAATCTCTGCTCTGAGGAGCTCTCAGGAGAATTGTATCTTGTAGCCAGGTCTGGCAAGTGGCAGACTAGGTTTCAGTGTCTATCTCTGCAGAATCAAGCAGCTCCAACATAACATGTTAAGTGTATTTGTGCAGGACTTAAAAAATTATAATGGAAGCACTAAAGGTTATTTATCACAGATGTTTCAGAAATTTACATATAAAATATAGTTGTTGCCATCCTGTACTGATAAGTGATACAGAAACAGCATTACAAATTGATTACAGTGTTCCAGACCTGCTGATAGAGTGAATTACAAAATTGTGTTCTTTTTAGCCTAACACAGGAAGATCATGGGGCACTCCCCATCAGTGCTTTAGACCAGACCTGCAGTAGAGCCTGCATGTTTCTTCACAAATACTCCAGTCCTCAAAACCATGGAGGTTAACCAGCCAGCAGAGACTGGGAAGCCAGGGAGACATTGGCACTGTTCAGACTTCTGCTGAAGGTGTCTACTGACGGGAATTTTTTAATTTCTTCTAAAGGATGGGCTGCTCAGAGATTTACTATTAAATACTATACTAGAAAGATACCTAAGCTCCAGGGTTTTGCCTCGCTAATGGAATTGTCATGAGGACAGTTGGTGAACTGTTGATTTCATGATAGCAATACTGGAAGCAAGAAGAAATGTTTGTTGTGGCTGTAATGGAACCAATGCCCATGTATTTAAGTTGCTAGTCAAGCCAATGAGGCCTTGCTGAATTAGTAGCACCATGGAGAGAAAGGTACAATCTAAATGAAAATAACATAGCCCTGTCATTAAGCAACTGCAGAAACCTAAGAATCTATTTTCTTGCTTTTAAAAGCATTTGCCAGTAAGAAACTCCAAATCTAGTGACTTTGATGTCCTAAAGATTTACTGTTTAGTTCCCAGAAGGACAGTAAATTTCAGAGACATTTTTCAGTTAAGACACATCTTCCACACTATTAATAAATCCTTTCTGTACCATTCTGCAGCATCAGGCACACCACACAGCACATGGGGCAGTATTTTAATCTCATCTGCTGTAGGTCCCTTCAAAGACAATTTCTCCACTAGCATATGCTGGCAATTGCATAAACATCTTGCAGCTTTTAAAAAACTCAACTCATGCTTAAAAAGCATAAATGCTTCCCAGAACTTGAATTATTTAACTTGGATAAAGGATCTTGCATTCTCCTCATAGCTGTTGCTGACATTTATGCATACATGCATCACTTACAGTGCCATGATGCTGGTATTTGGACAATCTCTGTGCTGCCCTTTGTGTGCTTGTTCCAACATGCTTCAAGCTGTCAGGTTTTTTTAGTGCAACCAGAGCTGAGCCCTGCATATTTCATACACTGACAAGCTGAGGAGAAAAAACAGTTCCCAGGGAGACTGTGCACTGGAAAGAAGACTGGGTTTGCTGTTCATCCTGCACGTCACACAAGTATGGCTGGGCAAACAGTATCTCTGGGCCTTTGCTCCAGCTCCTCCTGCTGCTTTCAGCCAGTTTTACAGGAAAGTTAAGCCAGTTATTTCAGGCAACTTCACCTTGCTTCTCACTGATATAAAGCAAGAGATGCAGGTCGATGGTGTGCATGTGGAATATACCTTCAGGATCTATTCTGGTTACACACCCACACCAAATTGATAAATCTGCTGTTTGCATACCTTACTACAAGCTATTGAAGCAGATGCATGATCCTTGGAGAGGTCAGACAGGTTGATCTCCATGCAGGAACAAAAAAAAATGGAATTGTTCTTGAATTCTTTCAGTTTCTTTTGAATTGTGAGCAGCTCTGTCACGTTGCAGATAGTCTGCTCCAAAATCCCCATGGTAAAGGCCACACTACAAGACTGTACCCAGAGAGAGGAATCCTGTAGTGCTGGTGATGGATTGGGCACTCTGGTAATTTACAGGCAAGTAATGGATGGTTTTCAGGGCATATTCTATGTTTAAAGGCCGCATATGAACAAGACTTTCCAAGCCAACATATTTTCATAATTTCCAAACCTAACTGATTAACAGATAGAGAACTGGTTACAGAAGCCCTTCACATGAGCACATGCCAGATTAACCAATGAAACAGCTTAATCCTTTCCTGTGTCCAGCATCCTTGGTGAGACACGTTCAATTGGTACCCTTGGCCGCCTCCTTGTGCATTCACATTCCTCCTTAAGTGTCTGTCCTGAAGCCCTTGAGGTCACCTTGAGCGCCTTTTCTTGACAAACAGGACAGCAAGCTGTAAGACCTTTGTTGCAACAACTTGGACATGTCAGGACAAGCTGCCGGCAGTGGTGACTGGAACAAAGTTTATACTGGTCCCACAGCACCCCACAGTACCTGCATGCTGGAGGGAGGAGGAAAAGAAGTTAACACCCACACTGCTCTGGCTGTTCCCTTGTAGAGGGCTTGCCAAGGCACCAGAGGGCTGCCAGCTCTCATTTAAGTGGCTATGGTCTTGCAGGTTTTTAATTCCTGTTTAGCTTTATCTTCTAGAATCTAGTTAATTTGAAAATATCTTTTTGGACATACTTAAGACAGTTTTCCCTCTGGAAAAGGGGAGACTGCTCACTAGTGCTTTCTCTAGTTCTGAGTAGACAGATATAGAGATTCCTACTGCCAAGAGAAGAAGAAAGACATGCAGGTGGCAACTAAACCAGTATGCAGGAACGTCACCTGCTGAATAAGGGGATGCCATGGAACTTCCTTCCATTACAAACAATGGCTTGTGCAGACAGAGTGCCATATGTAGTCCTGTTAAGTGTCCTTCCAGAACACCACAGGTTTAACTCTTTAACTGAAAGCTACAGCCCAGTTTTAGCTGTACCAAGAAGGTGCATATCTGAGTGTGTTCTGTTTCCATACCAAGTCAGGCCCCTTCAAGATGTATAGAGTAATTGCAGAGGAGGAATGGGAGGTTATGCTTGAAAAGTTACCAACTCAGAGAAAAAACAGCACTGCTTCTGAAAAAAAAGGGCTAGAGCCAAATTCCAGCTACTTGTTGTATCTGGCAACTGATAGCAAAATAAGAGATTACTTAATTTGCAGTAATTGAAGAGCAATCCCAGCCAGAAGATCAGGCAATGTTCTTAACTACTTCAACTAGAGGCCACTGAAATTCCATTGGATATAGAATTTCTCAAGCATGAAAATAACAAAGTGCTGTAGAGCATAGTGCCACTACTCTCCCAATACCTGGAAGTCTTGGTTGATATTCCGTGAAAGTGCTGGAGCAGAGGACTGCTGGCAGCAGGAGAACCATTTAAGACTTTGGTCAGCTGGCCAACCACAGTCTGATCAGCACTGTGGGCAACAAGCAGGTAACAACAGCTGTGGTGCTGGACATATATGTCTCCATAGGTGCAGATGGCTCGTAACAGAGCTGTTCTGCAGGGTATACTTCCTTCTACTGCTCCAGTTTTAGTGAACTCTTGTTAGGGACCCCCTTTCCTCTCATTTCTGTGTTACATGTTAAAGCTAAGTGTTGATAGTCATCACGAGAAGTGACAGCACTATGAGATCAAACCAAGTATGAGGAAGAACTACACAGGCCACTTTGGCTGTCCCTATCCTGCACACCTCTGGAAATGATTGCAATAGCTTCCCAGCCTTCTGCACTTACATTATCTAGTCCTACCTGAGATGATATCTTCATTGGAACAAATGGCGTAACGATCATCAAATACAAACAGCTTCCCCCTGTAGAATCCATCTGGAAACTCTTCTAGGTACTTGTGAATTCCACCTTTTAGCTGGTAAACCTCTCTGCACACTGCCTGTTTAAAGCATATTAGCAGAAAAGCTGAAGGAGACCACAGCAGTGGTGGTGTGCCAGAGTTCCCAAAGCAAATGCTGTAAATGCCAGGGGTCAGTGAAAAGCAGCAGCCTCTCAGTGACCATCAGATGGCACCATGTGCAGCCACAGCTCTAGGCAGTGCCACCAGGGAATACTGGGCAGCTCCACAATACTGGCTTGCTGGCATGAACCCAACTCTTCATTTAATGTTACACTCAAAAGAAGCTGGTAACCTCCTCACCTGAGGAAGGTTTGCTGCATCACAGATCAACTGCTTTTGAACATCCATGAACTTGTTGTTCAGTTTTTATATAGTTAACAGTTAGTAGAAGCAGAATTTTGCAGTGGAAAAAAGAACTCCAAGGTTTAAATCTCTGGAGAACCTTTGTTTTCTGTTCCCTTGATCCTTGAGAGAAGGATCCAGAAGAGTGGGATGGAAATTTTAGAACACAATTAGAACAATGCACTGTGCTGGTTTTACTTCTGCGACACCGAGAAAAACACTGACTGGATAATTGTCACTACTCTGAGATACTCAAGCTGCGCAGTAATGACCACACAGCATAACCTACACAGTCTGTGGAAATACTGAAGAGTATTTTCAAGCCCTCCTAAAACAGTCCTATAAATACCTCTTCTGAGGATATGGTAACGTAATTATTTTCACTGCTGGGACACTAGTCCACACAGGTCATATTGAGCCACACTGAACTATCCAGGTCCTTGACAGACAGCATGAGACAAGTACATGTCAGAGGCATTTATCTCCCCACCTGCGCATTCTGCAGTTTGTGCACAGTTAGAATTCACCAGCAAGACAAAAGACAGGTGCCCTTAAAGCAGCCTCAAATCCCCAACACTTGTGCCTCCAGAATGACATCTTACCTTGCTCCTGAGGTAAGCAGAGCCTCTTTCACAACGAATCCCTCCTGTGCAGTACATCAGGACACGCTTGTCTTTAAAAAGCTCCAGGTTTTCATCTACATAGCTTGGAAAATAGCTGAACTTCCTTATATCTGGAGCCAGACACCCCTGGAAATGTCCCTGCAATTACAACAGATGGCCATGCAACTGGTTACAAGCGCTATTACTGCTAAGGTCTATGCCTCAAAGATGGCACAGACTTTGGGCTGGAACATTCAGCTCACTGTTTTATGCAGCTATTTTATGCAGCTTCTCAGCTGCATTTATGCATCAAAGGGTATGTTAAAATCTGTAGGAGGATTCTGGACACAGCAAGCAAAGAGACAACTAAGCAGAACTGTCAGAAAGAGGACAAACCACAACAGTGCATGACAGGTGGTGGATGTGACAGCAGATGCCCCTTCCTTTTTGACAGATGGGACAAGACAAAAAATGCTGAAAAACATCTCTACAAATTATGCTATCTCAAACATTCATGGTCATGTTGTATGGACTGCTTTGTTTTCTTCCTGCCCCACACTGTATAAGCACTTGGCCAGACAGGCTCCATCCTGAGTTGCTAAGCAGGTCCTCTACTGCTTGTGTCTAATATTCATTACTAAACTGCACTCTGTACACATTACAGTCAATCTGGAGTATGTAATCTCTTCTAACAGTTAGGTTACACCCTCACAATCATAAATACTTCACCCCAGCAACCGTAAAAAAAAAGGCAAGCAGCACTTACTATTTTACTTTCATAGAAGTTCCGACAGTCCAGCAAGATGGTATCGCTTTGTCATTGAGTGGCCTGAGACAAATATTGTTCTACTTCTCTATGAAATTCCTGAGGGGATAAATGGATTCCTTTAAGAAAACAAAACAAAACAAACAAACAAACAAACAAAAACAAACAAACAAACAAACAAAAAAAAAAAAAAAAAAAAAAAAAAAAAAAAAGGGGGAGGGGGAAGAGAAGTGAGAAGCAGAACTACAAAACAATGTCACGAATGAGATCACTGATCCAGATTCTCCTTACACTTCCAAATAAAAATTTTTTGTGATTTTCACAGACTTTTCAACCCAACTCAATCAGCCTAGTTTATCCATGTTTGGCTTCCTACTGGCAAATGAAAGAAAACACAACACTCTTCTATACGATGGAAGAAGCAGCAGACAGGTTCTTATGTCTATGATCTTTTGTTGCATCCCCCTGACTACTCCTACAGCTGTAGAAGATGGAGTGACACGTTCCACTTCTCTCTACTCATCTCTCATTACATTTGGAGGTGCAGAAATACAATTTTTTAAATTAAACTTTTTGATAATAATGGAAAATTTCCATAAACATGTATCACTTTCAGTACAACTTCAACTTACATGAAGTTTCTCAACTTTCAGGGCTTAGGACTCTTAATCTACTGAAAAACTAAAGATCTCCACCAGCAAAATCATTTACCTTATTAAAAATATCCCTACAAGCAACCTGCCAGAGTAATAGGAACTGTCTTCATAAAACGCTGCGGAAGAGGAGGCAAAAGGGCAAAAAAGGAAAGACATAGCCAAACATACATCCCACAAACTACAAAAAAATGGGAATGAAACATAATTTTCTTCCAAATCCGCAAAAGTCACTGTAGAAGTTTGGCACCAACAAAATCTCTTGGTGGAAAAAAAAGCCCAAAGCTGCTCTGGTAATTGCTATTTGCCGTGCTCCTGCTTACTGCCTATGTAACCATCCTTACCGCAAATCCACAGTCAGGAACACCTTATCAGGCATAATCCACTCTAAGCAGCTACAGTTAGCACAAAACAAATGCAGTCAGATGGAGTTCACGCAGAACTAGGATCTGCTTAGTGCAAAAGACAGGAGCATGGCTGTTGGCTCCAGAATGAGTGAAGCCAAGTCAGCAGTCCCTATCTCACAACAAGGTAACTGCTTCATGTCATCTGAACTCTCCCACAAAACCTGAAGTTAATTCTGAAGTTTTCTGAGGCAGCTATAGACTTGGCTAGAAAAAATCTGGGCCAGCAAATTCTCTGCACCAGCAGCTTTTGACTACAGTAGGGTATCAATTTCTGTATCTATTTCTTCTGTGTCCTGGCCATTGTGCAAAAAGAAGCATTTTTGGTGAAGGTATTTTACTCTTCACTCACCTCTCACTTGGGTGAGAGGCTTTATTTTTCATTACATAAACTTACCAGTTTCCTTATAAGACACTATCTTTGGATCAATGCCCATAGGTACAATTTCTTTGAATACTCCAACTCTGAGGTCTGGGAAACAGTGAGCTCCTCCTGCACTGCTCTAGGAAATCAAACACAAAAACAATTCACCAAAATTTGCCTGCTGTCAAAATTAAAATTACCCACTCGCTTAAATTCTACAGCTTATTAGAATATGAAAATATCTTTGCAGCTGAGGGAAAGGAATATCTTTCCTGCTGAAATCCACACTCTAAATGCTGAAGTTTAGGCAGTGGATGCCTAACACTACCTGGAAGACAAGTGTCTTCGGCCCAATGACTACTCAGCAGGTGAGACAGACAGCATTTGGTTGGAGGTGGAGGGTTGTACACCAAATCTTAGACAGAAACATGTTACTAGCACTTAGTGTGAGAAAGCTGAGGCCCCTACAAAAGCATGCTGATCCTGGCAGGAATATTAAATAATGTCCTCCAGTAATGGATCATGTTGCCACATCCAGGCCCTGCAGCTCCCTTCATCCCTCTGGCACTAGACACAAGCACAGCTGTGCCTCCAGTCGTGACGTGTCTGATGGGAACTGCAGTGTTCATGCGTGTGAAGGAGATGTATGGTAGGTCAGCCAGGTGCAAGATTTGTTAATAGTGGAGGCTGGCACCTCCTCCTCCCTCCTAACTCAAGCATGGAGTTTCCCCTTCAGAAGTCCTGGTAACCCTTTTCTGGTAGGCACCCCCACTGCAGGCTACAGGAAGTGAGAATCTCTGCAGGGCTGAGCCTCAAATACAGCTTAGGCACCATCAAGTATACAAATATGCAAAGAAAAGTGCAGTGCTGAGCAGCGCTGTTCCAACTACTATGGAAATCAGTCTGCAGGAACTGTTGTGGCCACTGGGTATGTTCATAGCCCCAAGCATGGTTCTTACTCCTCTATCCCATGTCTTCACGGCACAGCAACCTGAAAGCCTCACTCACTTGGGTATACATTCAGGAGGAACTGTGAGACAGCAAACACCATAGTCCACTAATGAAGGAACACTAATGCCCAGAGGGATCATGCAAGGTTGAAGGTTTTGCCAAGGTCAGGGTAAAATTCCATCTCCATTCTGTTTTTGCATATACATATGACTGTAACTAACACAAGTCCTCTTGAAATTCAGCCAAGCATAATAGACACTTATAAAGCTAAGACTGAATCATCACTGCAGCTCAGCATGGAATTTGAGTTATGCAAGTTTCACTAACTCTTTTGATCTAGGTGCCTATGAAAAAATAATAGCACTCCCTGCAAATAAAACTGTGTGGAGAGGAGCTGCTGCTTAAGCAGCAGCTCTCCTTCCTTGCAGAGAAACCAGAACCTACAGTGGCTGGCAGTCAAAGCCTACCCAAATGCCATAGAGCACACCAGCCACTGCTGCCCTCACCATGTGAGGACAGCAATCAGTGTGTATGCTCCAGCCAGGCACTATGTGGAGTAGGAAGAAAACTCTTGATATCCCTGTGTGTCTTCTCTGGAATATACCCAACCCATGGAACTGATATTGCATCTATATGGACACCAAAGCCTGCATGAACTTAAACCAGTAGTACTGCTTCCAGTCCAGGATCTCAAATCAGCGTGAAGAGGACAGGGTGCAAACACCTTCCTGGGCTAAGTGTATGTCGTGATGTCTGCTCAGTCTGGAGTAAATGCTTGCTGCAGAATGGTGGGGCTTAAACACACTTCCTCACTCACCTGCACTGCGGGGCTCTGCGGCTGCACCCATAGCTGCCAAAGCCTGTAGCAGCTGCTGTCACTGCCCTAGGAAACTCCTAACTCTGGTAAAATCCAGCAAAGATATGGTTTTGGTACGACTAAGATCCACCGACTTAGATAAGAGGTAGGGGAGCAGAACTGCTACGGCAGAAGTAATACTGTCAAAAAGAAATGTATTTATTTCTTGAACATTAAATTACCCACATTAACAATGTCCATGTAAAAATTATTTT
Source organism: Cichladusa arquata (assembly GCA_026413545.1). Classification (NCBI taxonomy): domain Eukaryota; kingdom Metazoa; phylum Chordata; class Aves; order Passeriformes; family Muscicapidae; genus Cichladusa; species Cichladusa arquata. The sequence goes on from JAOTQP010001179.1 coordinate 41,890,468, forward strand.
TTCATACCTTGAAATCCTCTTGACACAAAATGTTTTTGAACAGAGGCTGGGAAAGCATAACTTTAATGTAGAGACTGGTAGCTACTTTGCTTCCCCCAACTGTCCCATTAATCCCCTCTGAAGCAACTCGTACCTAGAAGGCAAGAGGAGAAGCTGGGGCTGAGCCTTGGTTACAGCAAAACAAATCACAGTGAA
>JAOTQP010001179.1:42001706-42014228 GCA_026413545.1 Cichladusa arquata
CTTCTCCTGCTGAGAGGGTGGTGATTGGCTTCCTGAGGGTGTTTGGGGGATAGTGAGTTCTGCAGCTGTTGCCCTGTCAACTGCCCAAGAGGCCTGGAGGGCAATGAACAAGATGGGAACAGGTAGTTTAATCTGCCAAGTTACCAAAGAGAAGATAGGAAAGCCTTCAATAGCTTTGGGACTTCCAAGTATGATTTATCTGCCTTTGAAAATGACAAGTAGTGGATCAAAACTATGAGACAAAGAACAGGCAGGGGAGGCAGCTGCCATTTGGCCAGGAGGGTGTACCTTGGAGGGAGTCCAGAGCTTACTGAGTTGTAACTGGAGAGCAGTCTATGTAGCTGGAGTTGGGCTTTAGCTGTATCCATTACCTAGAGCTGCCATGTCAGTGACCAGAGAGGGCATCCCACTCACACGGCAGCTGGAAGTGAACTGATGTGAGCACTGGAAGGCTGATGGGGGTCTGACTTTACAGAGTCTGGTGTACGAGAATACAGCGGCCCGTGTTGGCACAAAGAACAACTTTACATACTTGTCTTGGTGTGATCCTGAAGCCCTGATTTGTTGGAAGCCCTCTCCAGACAGCAGAGCTGATTTCTTAATCCAGTTGAAATGTATGTTTTCTCATGTCCAAGGTCAAGAAGTCGAGGCGGGAGATGGTGACATGTACTGTACCCAGAAGCTGGTGTTATTTTTGGGATTTACTTTTGGATGTGGCGCACTCATCCACCCCCTCTTTGTGTGGGCAGACTTAGTTGGAGGGAGACCCAACTCAGAGTTGCCAGTCTGAGCTCCCATCACTTCTGCAGCGTTGGAACACAGGCTGCAGCTGGCCGACATGAAGTACCCTGGCCACACTGCTTGGGCTAAAAGAACTGTATCCTAGCCTCTTCTGATGATGGGAAGTTAATAGGGCTATTGTACGCTCAGGGCCATATGTCTGGCTGAAAATGGCCATGGAGAGGAGGCCGGAATATTAACTGTGCGCTGGTACAGAAGAGCTTACTGAGCTCACTGCTATCCCTTCCCTGATGCCAGGAAGCTAAGATTCATTAGCCATTTAAGAATTTGCAAAGCTGTTGTCTGGATGTGAACTATACAAGGAGATCTTAATTGATTAAAGAGCGGCTTCTGACCTTTTTTTTTCAGTATCAGCACCAGAGCTCTTGGTCCAATCACTGAGACACAGCTTGCCTGGTGCATGAGCCACTCTGAGTCAATTATCCCTGTGGCTGGCTCTTGCGAGGACACCATCTGCATCTCATGTTGACCTCTTCCACCCGGGAAAAGGTGCTCATGAATCCAGGCTGTCAGCTTCTGAGGGTAACAAACAGTGTCCTAGGCATTGTATCACTTCTACAGCCATATGTTTCAGCACACACCCTGTCATCAGGCTCACTGGAGTGCTGGCCTAGAACTGGCCAATTAAATAGTGGCAACCAGGGAAAATGGTTTCCTGCTTAAGCGGATATAAGATATAGTACCTCTCTGCCACAATAGGAGCTGAACTTAAATCCAGGAAGACCTCGGGAGAGGAGGAGAGACCTCGTAGCACCTTCCACTATCTAAATGAGGCCGGCAGGAAAACTGGAGAGGAACTTTTGACAACAGCCATGCCCTAGGACAAAGGGTAATGACTTCAAGGTGAAGGAGGGCGGATTTAGGTCAGAAGAAATGCCTGTGCGGGTGGTGAGGCTGCCCAGAAAAGCCCTGGGATGGACGCACGGGTCTGTGAGCGGTCGGGGGAGGGAGCAGAGATGCTCTGCAGTGGGGTTCCCGCCCGGAGTGCTCGGCGCTGCCGCTGGGGAGCAGTGCCGGCCCGCCGGAGCCCATCGCCCGGCCCGGGTCCGTGCGAGCCCGGCTCGTCCCTGCGCTCCGGGGGCAACCAGAACCGCGCCCGCAGCCGCCGGCCCGAGCCTGGGCGAGCAGCAGCCCGGTCCAGGGCATGTGCTAATACTGCGCCCAGCTCTGTTAGTGCTTTGGTGGGCTCCCAGGGAGATGGCCCGCAGAGGAGGGAGCCGATAAAAGCGCCATTATTAAGGCTGCAAAGCACAGATCACGCTGTTTACCGCCCAAGCTGTATCTTGGTTTCTTTGTGTTTTCTGTCAGTGCAAACCTCAGGCTGCCTGAGGGAGACACAGGCACGGGTCATGCTCAGCGCCCCAAGTCCATCTGGATGGACAGAATTTAAGGTGGGCTTAGACAAATGGCCATTCCTCCCGCTTTATGTGAGCCCACACCAGCAATGCTGGATCCAGTTAGGGTAACTCAGAGCGAGAAAGTCATTCTTGCACCGGAGCTCAGCTGGGGCCCTCAAGGCAGGGAGCTGGTGCATAGGACAGGCTGAAAGAATCGAGGTTGTTCTCACGGAGAGTAGGTGAGCATGGAGTCTAACTTGCAGTCTGAAAGAGGGATACAGAGAAGATGGAGCTAGGGTCTTCTCTGAAGTGCACCAAGATGGAGAAAAAGCAAGGAGCTGAAGCTGTGCTGATGGAAAGCCTGGTGTGACATAAAGGAAAAACATTCTTTCCTTGAAAGTGGGGCAGCCCTGGGAGGAGGACAAGAGGGGAATAACCTTATGTCTTGGAGAAGATCAACTCTTGATAGGAGAAAGCCCAAAGCAGTCTGCTCAGACTTAGCCATGCTCTGAGCAGGAGCTGGATTCAAGATCCCCAGAAGTCTCTCCTCACTTAACTTTTTCTGCAGTTACATGATTTCTTGGTGAAAAAGGAGAGTCAGGCCAGGTGGTGGAGCACTGATGAGCCTAGCTGGACACACAGCTCCGGTCCGTGGCGGCTCTGGCAGCATTAGAGAGGAATTTATTCAAATACGGAACACAGGATGGGAAGGAGCAGAGCTAACAAGCCCTGAGCAGGAAGTGGTGGCCAAGGAGGGAGTGGGTATTTGCTGTGTTCAGGATTTACTGCTTAAAGTCAATATTGGTAAATTAATCAGCAAATTTTTCTTATCACTGCAAGACCAGGCACTTATGGGGTGGAATGACTTTCACTGACCTGCGGTAGCCTCTGGCTCTAAGTTGCTTGCCCACGTATTTCTAGTGAGGCTTAGCTATGATTTCATTTCTGCTAAGGACAGGAAGATCCTTCTGGTTCAAAACATCACCCATGAGCAACAGTCTGCCACTCAGATCACTCCTGACTTTCAGCAGATGTGAGGAACCCTGTACATTAAGAGCAACCTGAGAAGTGGGAAACCAGGGTGCACAAACCAAACAACTTCCCTTGTCCCATAGAGCTGGAAGCATGTTTCCTGAAAGGATATTGAAAGGTAATCAGCATGGACAGAGGAGAGTTCTGGTTGTCCAGGATATGACTTTAGGTTTCCTCTCCTCAGCTGTCATGTCATGGCTCTCAGCAGGCAGCATGGCCTGCCATGCTCTGCAGGGGAGGGGTGGGACCTGAAGCCCTGAGAAAAGCTCACAGGAGTGTGTTCAGTCCAGCCCAGTTGACATTATCCAATATCCTGCTGAATCTCACTAGTGAGGAGACAACCACAGTGGTTGTGTCTGCTGTGTACCACAACATGCCTTCATCTGCATCCTGGAGGGGCCTCAGGCAGCTCTCCCACTTTATAGCACAGCAAGGATCACTGTGTCAGGCACTTACCTGGCTCCCTGTGCTGCCCCCACAGCTCAGAAGCTATTTCCCTGCACCCATATCCTTCTCTTTGCCAGTAAGGAGGCTGCAGTCAGTTAAAGGTCTCTGGCCTCCCCCAGACTTCCCCTTCATGTCAGACCCAGACCACAGTTGTCATCCCAGAGGGTGAAAATTTGTTTTATTGGATTCTCTGTCAGTGGCCCTGGGTAAAGACATCTGTCTTGGACTCAGGAAGGAGGGAAGAGAGGCAGCAGGTGATTTGTTGCACCTGCAGAGCAGCAGCCTCCCTCTCCTAGATACAGCTGCCCTCGCCAGCCCGTCCCCAGCTCCATCCAGGCAGCAGAACCTGCCTCAGGGTACGCATGGACCACCATGAGCCCAGCTTCCTGCCTGAACCCCATCTGCATAAGCAAGAGCTCCATTATCTGTCCTCTCAACAGAGACAGAAGCAGTGCACGGTGAGTTAAAGTGTTGATTAGAGGGCTTTATCTTTCTCTTGTTTACTTTGCGATAAGATTTGTTGTTTGCATACACACCTCTCTTACTGTCTGCCAAAGACAGAGTAAGAGCAGCTCTGAGAGAGAGTGTGCAGTACCTGGGATGACTCCAGGACTTCCTAGCAACCAAAGGCTTCTCCACAGAGGTGGACAGAGGTGCTTGCTCTGGTTCCTGCACACCTCTGCCCTCCGGGAGCTGCCCCGGCCCTTCCAGTGCAAGGATTAGCACTGCTGCCCATGCGTGTTCCAAGAGTGAGTGTTGCCCCAAGTTCATGGACACCTCACTCTGCCAGGCCTTCCCCAGCTCCGACACACTGTGCTCCACAGTTTCTGGGGCTGTGGGTGAGGTTTGAGTGGCTCATGGCAGAAGCTGAGAGATCTTGTTCAGGGCAGTGCAAAACATGTTAGCTGAGATGTCTGTGGAGACCAAAACAGTGTCAGGATACTTGTGCAGAGAAACCCATCCCTCCAGGAGCTGCTTGTGGGGAATGGAGCTGGATTTGCTCTGGTATGGTGCTGCTGAATGCTCTCTGCTTTGGCACCCACCAGGTGCTTTAGAGCTTCTGGCAGTGTATCTGTAGAGGTCAGGATTTCAGCGTGGGGAGGCTGTTTGAAGAGCAAGCACTTGCTCCTCGTGTGATGTCCCTGGGACCAAAGCAAGGTGGGATGTCAAGGCTATCCCTCCTGTCACTGGAGAGACTCTTCCTGGTGTGACCAGTCACACATGCTGTGATACAGAGCCTCGAGGGCTCTAGAGCCATAAAATAATCCCCCAAATCAAGAGTGCCCTCAGCCTTATGCTGCAGGAGACAGGCCCTTGGGAAGTCAGACAATGGCAATATGATCTCCACTTCACCTCAAGAGGAGGAGGATCCTCTGTGTCAGGATATCACAGGAATGTAAGAGAGCCTCTTCTCTTGATATGCACAGGAGCAAGGACCACAAGACCCAAAACCTGGGGAGAGACTCAGGGTGCTCCATTACCTCCTGGCTTCAGGAGAAATCCTATGTGAGGACTAGGCAGCCAGGAGGACAATGTCTGTGCAGAGTGTCTCCTGTCTTTGCTCCAAATGGTATTTTTCTGACAAAAGTGTGTAATTCTGCCAAGTTTCAGCCCAACACACTCAGCTGTTTTCAACCACCTTTCGTCTGTCTCACAAGGTCAGAGTGAAGCTGCCCAGAATTTAAAAAAAATATTCCCAGCTTTAGGAAAGCAAGATGTTTATTGCAGAGGAAAACAGGCTATGAGAAAAACTTTCAGACTAAAAATAACAGTGCAAAGGGTGGTGGGATTTATGGGGTGTAGTAAAAAGACCCAGCTGGGCTTCTCCAGCCAGCTAAAAATCACGGTGGGTGTTAGCTTTGCAATGCCACTCACATTTATACAAATAAGAAATTGCATTCAGAAACACAGATGGATGCTGGACTGTAGGACTGAACTGTAGTGTGGCAGAACACCGTGAAGCCTTCCATGGGCCCAAGTAAAACAGCCTGTTTGCAGAGAGAGCAGGGGGCTCATAAGCCACAAGCAACTCCCTAGGGGCTGCCTCTCTAGCCTGGAAGAAGCATAGAAAGCAGAGTGACAAGGAGAGGATGGGCTTTATGACTCAACAGAAAGCAGCTGCTCAAAATCACTGTGCCGTACTTATCAAGTTAGTGAGGCAAAGATCAAAGTAAAAAATATCCCCAAAACAATCAGAAAGTTAATACAGAACATGTGGGATGTATTCGTTTTCCTGGTGGTCATTTTCCAGAGGAGTATTCAACTCTTCCAGTCCATCTGCTTCTGCTGGCTTCAGCATATCCTCTTCACCTATGAGGCACGTAAGAGACAGATCATTTCCTACTGGGGCTCTCATGCATTACCCTTCTGTCCCATGTCAAAGCCCCCGTGGTGAGCCTCCTGCAATTGCCTGGAGAAGGTGTTAGGTAGCTCAGGGTGGATTGCCTGCTTTTCAAGGGCAGTCTCAGCTGGGGAAGGGAGCTGGAGAAGGTAAAGCAAAGCCAGAGGCAATAACCACAACTCTGATGGTTGCTCATTGCAAGACCTCAGGGCTGGCGGCTGGACACCCATCCCAGAGCCCAGGACACAGAATAGCTCTTTTCCATGGCACAAAGGCACACCACAGGCCTTGCAGCAACAGGCCTTTTCTTCCCCACTGCACAAGTATTGCTGGAAATGCAGTAGTTGAGGGTCAGAGGATTGTTACCACCTCTGAAGGAGATTCTAAGTTTTCCTGGTTTTGAAGCTGCCTGCTTGACCCACTGACTGCTAAAGTGAATGTACTGTACTATTCCCATGCCAGACCTGGGAGCAGCTCCTGCTGTGGTAGCTGTAAATGGATTTTCTGAGCCCAGACACCAGCCTGCCATTCAGACCAGCTCAGTGCCCTCCATGCCTCAGTCCTGGCAGATTTCAAAGGTGTAGTTGCTTGCAGACACCTGCTCCTTGTCCCAGTGCCCACTTTTCTCTCCCACCATCCCAGTGTCAGTCCTGACACTGGGTGGACTATGGACAGAGCATGTCTGGACTTTGGCTCCCCCAGCCAGCTCTGACCACAAAAAAAACACGTCTTCTCTTCGCAGAGATATCCCCATGTGCTAATATGGGTCTTGGCAGAGCCACAAAATTGTTCTTAGGACAAGGTGTTATTGAGGACCAGGCCCACAAGCCCATGCCAATGACTGACAGTAGTGGACATGTCATCACTCCCCTGGACTTGGAGAGAACTGTCCATCCCCACAGTCCCACCACCCCTGCCCTCCTCTCTCAGCTCCCCAAGTTTTGTGGGGTAGGGACCCGTGCCCTGGAGATGCTGTGGGATCGTTGTGGATAAGGTGGGCACTCTTGGCTGACAATCCTCGAGAGACAGCACTGCACTGCCCCCAAGCCACCACGGGGCCAGCAGCTCTGCAGCAACTCACCAGCAGGGTCCAAGCCCCTGTCTGCGAGCTCCCCTTCCACTGCCACTGCTTGCATCCCTCCGACCATGTTCTGGATGGTCAGCAGAGGTGGCTGCTGCTGACACACTGGCTCAGGCAGGGCTGGCTCCGAGGGCACTGGCTCAGCCTTCTCCTGTGGGTCAGGCTGGGGCTCCACTGCTGGCTCTGACTCCAGGACAGCCTTCACCATTGTCTGACGGCCCCGTCCTCTTTTGGCTCCTCTGGCTCTCCTTTGCTGCTCGCTCTTATAGTCTCTGCCAGGGGATTTCACAGGGATGATGACTTAGGAATAGGATGAAGGACTTTCCTTTGTGCCCTAAGGCAATTTTTCTGGGTCCCCTTGTTGTGACTGTGACCCAGTTCATCCCAGCAGAAACGGCCATTATGCAGCCCCCCTCCTGTGCCTTGCAGAATAGCCTTTTGCAACTGCACCAGTGGGCAGGAGCTTGGGCAACAAATTTCTCCTCAGCCCCACATTATGATTGAGGTTTTCTTGCTACCCCCCCATCCATCTCTCCCCCCAGTGCCTGTGTAGACCTTGCACAGCTACTGGCTGCAGGTCACCTTTCCCCACTGAAGACTCATGGCTCTGTCCTTGGGTGAAGATGGAGGGGATGGTCCACGTCTGGGCTCAGGTAACTGCACCACAAAAGCAGTGACAGAAAAATCACAGAAGACAGAATGATGGAAAAAGCAAGATTTACCTCAGAACCCACTGAGCTGAATCTTTCTCCAGGGCTTCTGCTTTTCTTTTCCTGAGCAGTTCCCGGTCTCTCAAGCGACGGGTTATGATGACATCTGCAAGGATAAAGTGAGTGCTAACACTACATTCTGATCCCTCTCTGCCTGGTACTAGGGCACTGCTGCAAGAGACCGTGCTTTTTTTTTGTCCCAAAGGGGTCTTGATATGAAACTGCTTGAGTGCTGTACTTCCAGCACAGCCTCAGTGGGTAGGATTGGTAACCCAGCACCCAAAACTCCCAGGCTCCTAGCCTGACAATTACTCTAGATTTCCAGTTACAATTCCTTGTCCAGCCTACTCCCCTACCGTAGGGACCTGGGGTGTGGTGCCTTTGATCAGACATCAGTACAGGCTACAACATAATTCTTCATGTTTGCTCCCTTGTTACACTTTTTCCCAGACAACTGGAACCGGCCATCACTGAAATTAAGATGTTTATCTAACAACCAAGGAGAAAGCCTTGACCCACCGAACAGACAGTCCTTCAAAAAAGGAACTTTTGCCCTGTGGGGGCAAGGATGAGCCAGAGGGCACAGCCTTACCCACACAGATGCTCACATGCATTGGGCTGAGACCTGTGGGGAGATGGTGATCCAGCCAGAGACCAAGGCAGGGCTAGTACACAACTGCTGGGGTTGAGAAAATTGGTCCCAAACACCACACAAACAGGCCCAAGCTGGCCTGTAGCTGTGAGGAAGACCACGGCAGGGCTGAAGAAAGACTAACTGGTCTGAGAAAACTACAATGCTGGCTTTATTATTTGTGCAGGATGTGCAGGTTGTATACATCCAGCAGCAGAGAGGAGCACTCTCCAGACCCCAGTCACCCTCTGACATGCTTTCCTTGGCCAAGGTAAGCAGTGTCCATTTCACAGGTTGCAGAGGGCTCCAAATGGCTTCCGAGGCAAAGACCAGCCTAAAAAATGGTCTGAACTTCACTTCTCCATTTCTTTGTCCTAAAAGACATCAATCCCTGATGATTTCTAATGCAGACTCTAAGCAGTGATAATAAAAACTTGTCTCAAATGAAGCAGCATGAGACCCAATCCCGGGAGACAAAGGGAGCAACACTACTGCCCTGAGGCCTTGAGGGAGAGGGAATTCTTCCCAAATGTTCACTGAAGAGATCACAAAATAACTGATTTTCATAGTTTCAACAAAACCTACACAAGTGGAAAAGCTAAACTACCACCTGCTCTTTCCAGATGTAATCAAATCCATCTCCTTTCACAAAAAGCCTTGGCTCACACTGAAATAGTGAGATCAGTGAAAAATTGTCATTTTGTCATTCCCTTGATCAGATGGTAGAAGTGTCAAGGTGAGAAAGGCTTCTGAGGCTGAGCTGGGTATTTATTAAATGCAAGAACTATTGTACTCCAGGACAGGACAATGCAAAACTGACAGCAGGAGCCAGTCTTGGCCCAAAGCAGACTTTTACACAAGACACTTCTGATCATCAATAATAATCTTACAGAAATTTAACTTGGAGAGTATTTATGTTGGTCTATGCTTCAATGTCTTCATCAAAGCAGAGTCAACTTTAAAATTACATCTGACAGCCCTGAACACTGACCAGGGAAGTTGAGAATAACTCCAAGACAAATGGGAGGTTGTTCCTTGACATGAGGCAGTAACAGAGACAGTAGGGCTCAGCCAGCAGGAGATGACTCTGCCATCCACATAGAAAAAGGCAGTAAACTCCCAGGGAAGATGAGGTTACAAGTTGCAGTAGCAAGATCTGCACAAGGCCTCAGTTCAGCTACTAAAGTACATAATCCCTTGCACATCCCACTCGCAGCCAAGGTAATTTCCTTTCAAAATGTCTTGTGAGCTGTAAAAGCAATCTTAGCTGCCTGCAATCAGTCTCCTTCCCAGTCCATTCTAAGAAAACCCCTCATTCACTTCTGACTGGTCCAAGAAAGCTCTCCCACAACAGCTCCAAAGCTGTCACCTGCCAGTACTAAGCAGGAAAGATCACAGTAAAAGATATGCATCCTGATGAAAAAATATTTACTGGAGGACACAAAGAAACAGAAATTAAATGAAAAGAGAAAAAAAAGTATCAAGCTATAAAAACAATGAGGCAGTAGTGCTAGTCTGCCCACCGACAAGCTACTGATGCTCTCTGAAGGACTTCAGTTGAAAGCCCTTGTATGTGCTTCTGCCTTTGTGACATAACATGCAGAAAGACACGTATTAAACGTGCATCCTCCACCCCAAGCATAGACCATTAATTATTAGTTCCCTTCTGAGAAACACTTGCTAACAAAAACCACGCTCTCCTCTCTCCCAAAACTCAAGTCAGGAATGTTCTCATCCTTACCTGGCACAGCATACTCCTCACAGTCTGCAGAGGGTGTCAGGGAAGAGTCCGAAGAAGCATGGTCTTTGCCTAAACTCTCCATTTCTCTTTGCAGTTTTACATTAGAAAGCAGCTTAGTTCCCTGGAAACAGCATCTGGAGATACTGGTGTGGCCTAATGAGAGCTTGAAAAAAATGCAGACTGCCCGCCCCAAACCTCTTATCTGGCCAGACCACTGGGAGGGTAATAATATTCTCCTTATCAGAGTGCAAAGGTGTGTAAGTCTCTGTCCAGGATCTCCTGTGTGGATTGCAAAACATGTTAGTGCTTTTATACTGCAAATAATTCCACTTCAGATAGGAAATTTACACTCACTCTGACTCAAAAGCTCTCCTTTGTAGTGGACATGGCAGGGCAGGATGTGGCACTGTCTCACTGCTGCTTTCCAGAGCGAGATGCAGGGACATGTTGTTAGTCCTTAAGGACCCCCTGAGAGTTCTAAAATGGGACATAGGCTGTCTGAAGGTGTTCGCATAGGATCCTAGCAGTGCTGGTGGGAAGGGACATCCTTCAGCTCCCCTCACAGCGGGGCTGGCTGCTTCACAAGGTCAGGATGGCTGTGTTGTCATGTTCTTTGGGAACTCCTAAGGATGGAGACTGTCACAACCACGTTATCTGTCCAAGAGCTGTACCACCTTCCTGGGATCCAGACAGAATAATAAATCCATGCCAGCCTGGCTGTGCACGTTGAGGACTTCTTAATGCTCCTTTGGTTCAGTCCCTGGTGGATCAGGACTATGAACAAAGCACTTCACTCATGAGGCAGGATGGCAATGGGCAGCCCCAGTAAAACCAATGGGAAGACCCAGCCATTCCCTCGTCCCCCATGGGATGATTTCCTTAAGTGGCTGTTCATAGCTGCTGCTAGCCCCCTGCGGCCTTTGCAGGACCATCTGCAGGGCCAGAATCACTGCAAAGGGGATGCTGCTGCTTAGGATAATGGCTTCAATGCTGAGAGCCTGTTCCTTGCCCTGTGGGAATGGCCAGGCCCCTAGATCAGTGCATGTGGGATCAGGGGGGAATCTTGGCCTCTCCTGAAAACTGCCTTCATAGTTTCTTATGCCAGGATAGTGCAGAAAAGCCCAAGCTTATATTGTGTGTAACAACTCTCATAGACCAGCTCTTCAGCCAGTTTCTAGTGTGCTCAGCTGCTATCAGCTCTTTTCTCCATGAGACACTCAACTGCCTACGCACTGGTTAGGTGCTGGTGTCCCCAATCCCTTCCCTCCCTGCCACCATGAATTCAAAGGTGGTTCAAGGGCTGGTAGAAGAACTTGATAAAGTGTCTAACCCCAGGTCCTCTGGGACCTGACTGCCTTTCATGGCAGGGATGATCCCACCTCCTTGGGCAGTCTGAGGACTTGCCCTGGGGAAAGCAGTTCCTCAGGGATGAGCAGAACTGGCTGCCTCCAATCTTTGCCAGTCTTTTTTTTTTTTTTTAGTGTACATCCTGTGCTCTCAGCAGGATCTCTCTCTAGGACTCTGGAAGCTCCAGAGCTTGAAACTTCACACATATAGATTTCTTAGGACGTGACCTTGCAGGTCCGTGGTCATCTCTGCTGCATTCCTCTTATCCCCTGAGTTACCACTCTGCTCTAGGGCTCCTGCCCTGTGTTCCACTGCAGATTACATGGTACCTCCAGAGAGGTGGGGTAGGTCTAACAGCCCCGAAAGAAGCAACAGGTTGGTGGCAGCACAGCAGATATGGGAAGGCTCTGATATGGGAGGGTGGGCCAGGAGCATGGATGGCATAAAGAGATGTGGGGCTACCGAGTCATTCACAGAATAGTTTCTTGTAGCTCAGTCACAAATGAAGACAAGGTGCCCCAAGCTGGTGAGGGTGTCCATGTTCCAGCACCATGTGATACTGCAAAGTTCTAGACACACTCTGGTCATGCAGACATCTGAAAACTGTACCCTGGCAGGATACTTCATGTGCAAAGGCATTGCTTTTGGAGGGGCAAACATATCAGACCTTGAACAATGTTTCTGTTTTTGTGTCCCTCATTACAAAAAAACACATTATCACAGAACCACATGATATGCTGAGTTGGAATGGACACAGCAGGATCATTGAGTACAACTCCTGTTCCTGCACAGGGCACCACATAATCACACCATGTGCCTGAGAGCATTGTCCAAATGCTTCTTGAACTATGACACATTTGGTGCAGTGACCACTTCCCTGGGGAGCCTGTTCCAGTGCCCAAACACCCTCTGGGTGGAAAACTTTTTCCTGATATCCAACCTAAACCTCCTCTGACTCAGCTTCAGGCCATTCCCTCGGGTCCTGTCACTGTCACCACAGAGCAGAGATCAGTGCCTGCCCCTCCTGCTCCCCTCACAAGAAGCTGTAACTGCA
>JAOTQP010001179.1:42023556-42035273 GCA_026413545.1 Cichladusa arquata
GCTGTGGGTGGATCTCTGCATCCTCATGGATCCCCATGGGCTGTGGGTGGATCTCTGTGTCCCCTGTGGATCCCCATGGGCTGTGGGTGGATCTCTGCATCCCCATGGATCCCCATGGACTGTGGGTGGATCTCTGTATCCCCCATGGATCCCCATGGGCTGTGGGTGGATCTCTGCATCCCTGTGGATCCCCATGGGCTGCAGGGGCACAGATGCTTCACCATGGTCTGTCTGCACCATGGGCTGCAGGGGAATCTTGGCTCCAGTGCCTGGAGCACCTCCTACCCCTCCTTCTCCACTGACCTGGGTGTCTGCAGAGTTGCTCTTCTCACATGTTTTCTCACCTCATTCTCTTCTGAGACTGGAATTAACACTGTGTGCCCCACTTTGTTTTGGTTTTCTTATCAAATCTCTCATCACAGAGGCATTACCAATCTCTCCAGTTGGCCCAGCTTTGGCCAGCAGTGTGTCCATCCTCAGAGCCATCAGCCATTGGCTCTGCTGGACATGGTGGAAACTTCCAGCAGCTTCTCAGAGAAGCCACCTCTGTGGTCCCCTTGTTACCAAATACCAGGCCATGCAAAACCAACACATCGGGACTGGGAAATGCTGCTCTTGTCTGCTCACCCCAGCCAGCTGCTTCTGTGTGTATCTCACCCAAACCATCCCTGCAGCTTTGCAGCTGCTGTTCTCCATACATGACAGGTATCTCCACCTGAGAGACTAGACACAGAAAATGGCTAATTTGGGTGGTGGCACTGTGGCATCGTCCCATGAGCATTATCCCATGAGACCCTGCCAGGTGGACACTGAGCTGCCTGACGCACTGGTCAGCATCCCAAACACAACAGGAGGCCTGTCACCATGCTGCAGGAAGCCCACACAGTCACTGGGTGGGATGGGACAGGCTGGGAGTGCAGAGGGTCTGGAGGGTACAAAATTCAGCTGCCTGGGGGCAGGGAGCTGCAGGTGCAGTCATTGTCTATGCTCAGAGGAGCCACATAGTCAGACATGGTTTAATACCTTACTCCAATCACCACCTTGGCTGCAGCTGAGGTTGACAGAGCAAAATTACTTTTCTCATAAGATTCAGTGCGTTGGAAGGGGGCTGTGTGCATGGATACCCAGACCAAATACACAGAGGTGGCACACAGAGCAGGGAGGGGACAGAGAGGCTGGAGATGACCCTCAGTGGCAAGAAACAGTGCCTTTTCAACAAGCATCATGACCCCAGAATATCCCGGCTTCTTCACCTGCAAGACTGGATGCTTTACATCAAGATGAGCATTCTTATCTGCTCTTTCTCAGAAGCTTTATATTCTATATCTGTCCCTGCTTTTCTTTGGTGAAAAAAAAATCAATTGGTGAAAGGTGAAGAATGGAAAAGAGGACCACTGGTCATAAAGTCAGTGAAAGACCAATGTTGACTAAAAATTCCTTCGGGTCAGTCTTGCTGAAATGAGGTTTGGGCCAGAAGGGACAGAGTTACCTTCCCCATGGGAGCAAATGGGATGTATCATGCGTGCAAGGGGTGAGCAGGGGGTAGGTGCCCTACAGAAACCACCAGCAGGCTGGGAGGGCTCTAGATGCACAAGCACATGTATTTGCACTTGCTGAGGATCTGACTATGACTGTGCTTAGGATGTTTTTTCCCCAGAGGAAGAAAACACTGGCCCTGTCTGTCTGAGACAAAAGGGGACAGCTTTAGCATCCCTCATGGCCAGAGAGGTTGAGCCCTGCCAGAGGCTGCTTGCATCCTTCTACTGGAGGTCTATTCGTGCAACTCAGCAGGGCTGTGACCAGGTTTTGGGAAGTGGAAATGTAACTAGCTCAGGGTTCCCCTCGCAGAATCATTCCTCCACTCTGCCAAGGCAGCTGCACACGTGTTTTATATTCCCTCTTCACTGAGTTTACACAGTTCAATAACCTTTGGCTTTCATTATTATTCCACTTTGGAAATCCCTCAACGAAAGTAAATATTTAACTGCATTAGCAGTTGTTCCCAAGGCACATGGGGTCCTGTTAGTCTTGTTTAGTCTAGTACAAGGGAGGCCAAGGGGGATCTGATAGTAGCCTACCACTGCTGGAAGGGAAGCTGATGGAGCCAATCTTTTTTTGGTGGTGCCAGATGACAGAATAAAAAGCAATTGTCACAAACTGCAGCCTTGAGATGATTGGGTCAGGAGTCAGGAAAGAAGCCTTACCCCAAGGGGTGAACAACCCAAATCAGCAGAGAGGTGGGACATCTCCATCTCAGTGGGACGTCTACCTGGCCAAACCTCCCTGTGCACAAGGTTTGTTGGATGCTTGCCACCAGCAGGTTGGGTCCATGGGACAAGCAGCTGTCAGTCTCCAGCACACACAGATGTATGTCCTTAGATTCACATCTGGCAAATCTGATCCTAGCCAACAGTCAACATGAACAACACAGAGCCCCCTCCTGCAAACTGCTCACACAACAACACAAAGTAAAGGACTTCAAAGTCCTCTTCAAAGTTTTCAGTACCAAGAAAAACATCCAAATGCTGATTGTAATGCCTCTGGTTGCACTTCTGATTCCAAGCATGGCCTGGTTCTTTGGTCATGCCAGGAGCAGGGCAGGAGCAACAGGCTGGGGCTGTGCTGCTGGGACACATCTTGCACTCCAGATTGCTCCCCTTGGATGGAGGGTGGCAGGAAGTGTCTGCTTCCCTCTGTGCTGAAGGCAGCAAGGTCAGTGGTGCTGTAGCAAAGCTGTTGGCTGATATAAGGCTTGATCTTCCTCCACGGCATTCCTCAGTGGTATTCAAATTCCACTGCCTTCACAAAGCAGATTAAAATGATATGACAGATCATATCATGATCTAAGAGAGGACAAAGGGTAAATGACCTCTTGCAAACTGGTTTTGTCTTTTCAAGCTTTTCTGCCAAGCACAAACTTGCAACTTCTAATGAAACCTTGCAACCTGCCTACTGTACCCTTCAAATAAGAGGTGGAGAAATTCTTCCTCAGGTGGGGCATGAGGTTTTCTCGTATCTGCTTGCCTCACATTGGCTGTGGAGCTCCAGCTGGGTCTGCATTTTCTCCCTGTACTTACACCAGCAAGATGGTGATTAGAAGGCTTCAAGACAAATTATGGGGAGATGTGAAGGCTCTGGGTTTGCCACACCAGTGGTACCCACTGGCCCACATCCGTGCACTCATCCAGGACTGCTCATCACACCCCTTATGACACCTCTCCCTTCCTAGGGCGTGCAGCTCTGTCTGCGGGCTTTCCGTCTGAGTGGGCACAGATGGCAGCTGGCCAGGCAGCATTGCCCCACCTCTGCCTGGTGGTCTTATCAGTGCCCTGGCTTGGTGTCGTCACCACTCCACCCAGCACCTGCCTTCCCTGCTGTTATCTGCTGCCTTGCCTGGATTTCATGGCTGTTTTCAGCCTTCCCATGTTCTGCACCCACACTGATATTTTAGCTCCTGTTCTGCTGCTCCTCCCAGGATTTCAGCAGATGCTGGGGTCCCACAAATTCTGCAGCACCCTGAGAGCAGAGAACTGCCTTGCTTGTGCAGCCCAAACATCCACCCTCCTGTTGCACAACGGGGCAGGACAAAAACAACAGGGCAAGTGCCACGCTCATTTTAATCTTTAGCTTGCCTCCTGCATCAAAATGGTTTTTATAGAGAGGATAACAGTCTCTGTTCTGTTCCTCTGACCACTCTGATGTCTCCACACAAGTAAGAGACAGAAGGAACAATTTGTTCTCCTTTGTGTGAAAAAACAAAACAAAAAAACCCAAAATCCAAACCCAAAACAAAAACCAAAACCAGAGATGCAAGTGACGACCAGAGGTTTGCCTTTGGATATACCATGGACCCAAAACTCAACATCTGAAATCTCAGTCTGTAACTGGGAAAAGGACCAGTCATCACCACTTCCCAGCAATTTTGCCACACTTTCTGGACACCTTCCTCTTTTTTATGACTGTGAGTAAATACTGTAGTAGTCAGACAGTGAGTAATTTTTATGATTTATTTTATGATAGAATAATTAGCCCATGTCACTATCAAGTGTGAGAACTGACAGTCAGATGACTGAAGATTGTGAGTACACCGACTAATCCTTCCTGCTGGGACTCTCACCAGATGCAATCTGAGCCAAGGTGTCATCGATCTGGAGAAGACTAGAGCTTCCTGCCAAGCCAGGCTCTCCAGTGGACCTCAGAAGTGCCACAGCCTGAGGGAGTATCCATTGCACACCTTTTTCCCCTGCTGCAGCTGGGCAGAAGTTGCTGCAACTTGCCCTGATCCAAGGGCACCTGCTTCTCTTCTCCCTTGAGCTGACCACTGCCTGTTTAGACCTCTGTTCTGCAAGATGTGCTGTAAATGCACCTGGTGCAGCTCCTTTGGCAGCTTAAGGACGGCACTGACCTGCATTTTTCCACATGCTTGCACTTGAGGGCTGGGTGACCAAGTCCCAAGTGCAGCAGACAAATCCACAGATTTGCTTTTTGCCCAGTAAATGCCTGGCACAAGGCATGCCAAGCCCCAGTGCTGGTGTCAGGGATGGGATGAGGCTGTGACTGGGCTGGGTAGGCAGAGCTCCCTTGCTGCTGCAGCCCTGTCCCCTCCTGCTCTGAGCTGACACAGATAACCTGGCTGCTGGCAGCAGCCATAGGTATGCTGCCCCCAGCGTACTGATGTTCAGTCTTGTTTATCTGGGAACTCACACCCACTGTAATTAACCAAAAAACCCCAGATTTTTCGGTCTCATTTCCCCTGGAGTTTGTTTCTCAATGAATAAATCTGTACTGGGCCGCAGTTTTTTACACTTTCTGGGAACAGTGTTGCTAATTCCATTTTGTGTGGGACTGAATGCTGTCACCACCCTGCATTTAGCACCACGCTGGAGAAAAAGGGATAGCACACATGCCAGCTCCCCTCTTCAAAGTGACAGCTGCTCTTGGTGAGTTTTTGTGGAGGAGGACCCTCCCAGTCTGCCAACTGCTAGTCCCTGAAGATAGCCCATAGTGAATTGATGTAATAAGGTGCACAGTTTAAGAGAATTGGGGAAGTCTTTCTTTTTCTCCTTGCATTTTGAGGGGGTGCTGTTCTGTGATGCTGCATTTGCACAGGTCTTTGACAGCAGGGTCACCCAGCCATGCCTGGCCACCTCTCCACATTGCCACTGGTTAATATTCATATGTCTCCACTTTCTCCTACGCATCTGCAGGTGCAGCACCCTTCTGAAGAAAAAACAGGGAATAAAACGCTCTCTAGTGTTCTGTTTATCCAGCGAATGTGCAGGCACACCAACTGCTCAGCACTTCCCCATTAGTTTAGTTGCCAGAGAAGGAAGATGCAGGTTTACGTTTCAACACTAGGAGCAGAAGTGTGTGTTCTTGATGTTGCCTGCTACTTCTGACTTCAGAGCCCACCTACTGTGCAGGTGTAATTTTTTCCAAATAACCAATTCACTACTTGGGTATGTATGAATTAACACCAGGAGGGAGCCACAACAAATACCACTGAACAGAAGGGCACCGTCACCCTCAGTGAAACCCATCCTGTTTCTTGGAACACATTCCTGCAGCCTTTGCTTTCATTTCTCTTAGAAGCTGTAGAGAGAGCTTGATAATCTCTGAGATGTTTCATTTGCACTGAGACAGGATATCCTCTGCTGCCTGTCCTCATGGGAGCTCTGTTTTTTACTTTCCCCGGTTGTGTACTGGTGGATCATAGCAGAACTAGAAGTACTGAAAGCAGGTTACTCTTAAGCAGCCAGATGTTAATGCAAAGTTCTTCCTTCAGGAACCATCAGGTAAAATCAGCTCAAGGGTCGCAAAAACCCTGTCTCTGAGCACAACTGCCATGGCAGATTCTCCTCCAGAAAATACACTGTCCAAGGGACCAGTCTTGGCACCTCTGGACAGACGTTATTCCCACTGCTGTCTGTCCAGGGAGGCAAAGCAGTGCACAGAGAAGAAATGCACTGCTGATAGGCACAAAGGCTGAGCACCCTTATAACAAATGGATTTGTGTGATTTGTATACTAAATTTCTGTGACAAATAATCAGGCTGTATGTCAGGCACCACCCAAACCAACAGAAATGAGAAAGGAACTGGGAACGCACAGCAGTAACCAAGCACGAGCTGGCTTTGGAGCCAGATTTTGGCAAGGCCCTTTTAACCTTATTCTAGTGATTAGAAAAAGTTGTGCATGACACCAAAGCCCCCAAAACAGATAAAGAAAACTTTCAGATTAAAAGCTATCAAAGACTGTAACTAAGAAATGGTGCAAGTTTTTCTTCACATAGATGAATGTAGCTGCATGTATAGAACATATCTTCTTGCCTGGTGATGAGCTTCTCTGCAGAGGTAGCTATTTTTTTCCCATGTTCTCCTCAACCTACACACAACCAAAGCTTTGTAGGCACCTCCCTTTGCTCTGGCAGCCTGACACTATGCCTCATGCAGAAGATTAGCACCACTTTGCTTCTGAGGCAAGCACACAAAATGGGTCATGGGGCACAGTTTAGCACCATGTGGTTGAAAAGGTGAAGACTTTATAGACGGATATGGCTGAGAGGAAAGGGAGAATAAACCTGGTAGGGCTGGGTAAGGAGGTACAGGCTCACTCATCTTTCCTGTCACCCTCAGTCCACAAGGTGACCAGCCAGCACCCTTCAGGAGGCAAGGAGATTTGGATTAGGAGCTGGTTGTGTCAACACTCACTGCATCAGGGCTGCTTAGGGCCCTTCCCAAATTGCTGCCTGTGCAAAACCACCCCACAAAGACAGTTCAATGCTGGCAGCAGAACTGTGCAAAAGGACTTCCAGGTTTGTAAGACGATTCAAGTTTCTTTGTTCAAGTCTTTATTTTAAGTAATGATCACTCCAAATTGTAGACAAAGCTTGTGGCCTGGTCTCTCAAGAAACTTCTTCCCATGGAGACAGTGCTGCTGATTTGACCCCTCTGGACTCTCAGAAAAGTCAGCTGGGTGTTATGATTGGATCTCCAGAGCTTTCTGCCTCTCTTTGCACGTTCCTTTGCTGCTGCCTGTCGCTCCAGATGAAGTCAGCCCTTCCCAGTCCTCCTAAACAAAGACACAGGAGCGAGCAGGGACCTCGTGGAGCAGGACCCCGGGTCAGGGGGCTGTGCTGAGGCACTGATGTCCCTGCAGCAGGGTGACCTGCAGAGCCATGCCCGTGTCTGGGGGCCCTGCCCTGCGGAGTACACTGCTCTGCTCTGCTCTGCTAGGAAAAAAACACAGGAATGTGCCTGAGGGGTGCAGCACTAAGCAGCAGGGATGCCTCCCCCCACCCACACAGCATGTCCCAGAGCCAGGGAGCAAGGGACAGGCACTGGGGATACCCCTGGGCTTCTGCAGGCCTTGAAAGGAGCTATAGAAAAGAAACATAGAATGATTTGGGCTGAAAGGGACCTATAAAATATTATCCAGTCCAACCCCCAGGTATGAAGAGGGAGAACTTTCACTCAACCCAGTTGCTCTAAGTCCCATTGAGAACTTTCACAAATAGACATCCACAACTTCTCTGGGCAACCTGTTATGGTGTCTCACCACTCTTACTGAAAAAAAAAAAATATTCCTCACGTACAGTCTAAATCTACGCTCAGTTTGAAAGCCTTGTCCCTTCTCCTATTATTACAGGCTCTGATAAAAGAAATTTGTCCCCATCTTTCTTATAAAGCCCCCTTTAACTATCAAAATGCTACTCCAAGCTCTCCCTAGAGCCTTCTCTTCTCCAGGCAGAAAAACCCCAACACTCTGAATCTTCATAAGAGAGGTGCTCCAGCACTTTGATCTTTGTCATGGCCTCCTCAGGACTATGCTCTAAACAGGTCCACATCTTTCTTCTGGGGACCCCAGAGCCAGACACAGCACTCCAGGTGAGGTCTCACCAGAGCAGTGTAGAACCACCTCTTTCAGCCTGTTGGCCACAATTCTTTTTATGCAGCCCAGGATACAACTGGGCTGCAAGCACACTCTGAAATAAATAAAGCCAAAACAAATTACCAATATCATTAATCTGGGTTACTGCAGTTTTGATACTAAGGAAAGCTATACCTTATGGAAAGCCATCAGACCACTTTAATTGGTCCCATAAATCTGAGAAAAAAGGATGTCAAAGAGGGCATGTGTCCCCCAGCCCACACCACTGGAGAGGGAGCTTATTTCTGTCCAGCTGGCATCCCTGGAAGCAGCATTTCTGGAGAGAGCTGTGCTGGATTTTCTGGGGAGCTGCACAGTGCCAGGGCTCCCTGCCAGCGCCTGGGAGCACAGTGCCAGCAGAGGACATCTGCTGCAACCCAGGGTACCCTGGTATGGAACCCCATGCAATGCAGGGGCTCTACTGCCACCCACCACTCTGCAAAAGCCCTTTCCATCTGGCTGGGCCCCAAATCCTGACAACACCTTCTGACTTCTCCTCTTCCCAGGCACCACTTTCATGCCCTGGGGATGTGCACTGCAAATACTTTGGTCTTGTGAGTGATCTGGACTTCACCCCAGCACAATTGGGGTCTGCTTACACATGTGGGGTCTGCTCTTGTCCCATAGATGCTCAGGGCTGCCATAACCATGCTGAAGAGCAGTCACAAGCCCAAACTCCCACTCCTCCTGGAGAAGCTGACATGATGCGTGCTGGTCTCGGAATAAGCAGACAGGAGAGCTGCTTGTGGGGCTGTGCTGCTTGGTGCCCTCCCTGGCCAGAGAGGGGCTTGTGAGGTTTGACTCAGAGGGGCTAGAACAGCTACTGCACCTCCCTCCACTGTCCCTGCCACCTTCAGCTCCACAAGACCACACACCCAGATGGGCCATGTTTTGCTGTGGGGCACTGCATTTTCATCCCTGCAGTGCTGGTGGTGACCACACGCTGCTCTTCAGCTGAGGAGTGGTTGCCCAGTGGAGGTACATGATGCTACTGCTCTGGCTAAAATACTGACCCCAGCACAGACCTAGAAAGCCTTCCATGAGCTACCTGACTGAGAACCTCCCATCTGAATCATACTCACATCCGTTCTGAGATTCTGCCATGCTCCTTGAGAATTTTGCTTTTTTCCTATGAATACGGGGCTTATAACTTCCTTCTTTCTCCTCATATTTTGATGCCAACTACAAATGTCTTGCCACATTACCAGTGAACTTTGTTGCACTCTCATGGCTTGTTTCAGCAGGTATTTTATATGTTTACAATCTCTTCCAACTGCCAAATTTGATTAAAATCAGACTTACAAGTCATTAGGCATGATGGATAGAGAGATATATTCATGTCTAGCAAAGCACTATAGTCAAATAGTAATTTTTTGTAGGGAGAAAAAGACTGAAAACTAACTTTGCCAAAAAAGAACATCACAACATGATGAGGTCAGAGTGGACTATGGTGTGACTGGAAAAGTGAGGTCTCCAAGGACTCCTTACAGGTTGGGCTGGAGTGTACACTGCAATGGTGAAAAGCTGGAGAGTGCTGACATGCAGTGTGAGCAGCCAGACCTTGCACAAACACATTTTTATTTTTGCTTCTCCTGGCCTGTGTTTCTCTCTCCTTGATCATAGGTTCATTAGGACACCTTTCCTCTTTGCCAAAAATAGGTGTGCGGTTACCTGCTTGGATCTATAAGTCTATATTTACCCTTTCACACATCATTGCACACTTGAGTGGTGCAGAGTCTGAATGATCCCTTCCAGCAACAGGTCCTTCTTTAATCACAAAGCCTTGCTCTGCTTCCAGGGACATGTTGAGACCAAGCAAGACAGTGGTCCCACGGAAAAAATAGCAATATTTTTATAGGATTCACATAAAACATAGCAGGCATTCATGGTGCAGAGCTATAGCAGACCCATGGAAAAATGTGTTAGACATTTCCTAACTCTCAGACGTTTTTACTGAACACTATGCTGTCACTTCTTTTGCTGTTGCTAGAAAAATCTGAAGGATGGCACATATAATAGTGTCATAGGAAATCAAATTGACTCTGCCTTGAGTCACAATTGAGGTCTGGTTCGCAATGCACCACTTTCCCTACAAGTGCGCAGATCAAAACTGAAAGAAGGAAAGACAAGTTTCACTAGCACAAGTCCAAGTATTTTCTGACAGTAGAGAAACACAAAACTCTGGACTGACCTGCTACCTCTGAAGAATGGATTTTCTGCTGGCTTGTGTTGTGGGTTGCCTTTTGCCAATTGATCCATAAAAGATGTCTGGAGAGCCTGAATGTTTTGAAAGCTAGGTTTGCTTATTGAAGAAAGCAATTACTGAGCTGATGCTTGTTTGGATGTTGACTGAGAATATCAGCTCCCATCAGTGATGGTGTCATTATAGCGTCACCGGCACTGCCTTCACTTGCTCACAACATCAGGTTTAAACAAATCATAAGGTGATTATTGGACTGACTTACAGAATGTGCCAGAAAGAGCCGAGAAACATCTAAGCGAACAGAAAAGAGGAAGCAGATGTCTCTGGTCATGTACTTTGGCAGCCCACCAGGCAGCACCAGAGGCCACTGAAATTAGCAGATTCACAAGGGCTGAGGACAGGGGGAGTAGCGCACGCGCGCAGGAGCGTGTTTGTGTGTGTATGTGTGTGTGTGTGTTAAAACTACTTACAAAGTAGTTTTAACCAATGAGAAGAATGAGATTCACTTTCTCCCTGCAGTTGCTGTTCATTCGTGAGACCAAATGAACAGCAGCATTCAGGGCCACAAGCAGGAATTATTTATTGCACTTGGAAACCACTTGATTGTCTCACGGCGTACCTGAAGCATTCTGAACCCCAGACACATGCAAGTCTGCCAGACCACGAGCCAGATTTTGCCTGGTCAGCTGTCAGTCTCACCGTGTGAGTCACCGATGTCCCACTTACTCTCCAGCCAGCTGCGAGTGAAATGCCTGCAGTGGCCAGGGGAACAAGATTAGTGCTGTCCTCCTGACTGTCGCTGTGCCGCTCGTGCAGTAGGGCAACACTATAAAACCTCCCCCATCGTCTCTGCTGGCAGAGACGGCACAGGTTTCTTCCTGTGGTGAAAGAATGAAGGTGGTTTCTTCCCAGGCTCAAGGGCTCACTAGTTACAGTAAACACATGTAACTCTGAGGGATGTTGCACGGTGCCCAGACGTGCTTGCACAGGCACTGCTACTGGCTCGATGATGGACACAAGGAAAATCTTTCCTCGGAAAAGTGGATCAGCTGTGGGACAGGGCACCAGAGAGGTGTAGATCACCACGCTGGGCAGCTTTCGAGATTCAGTGGGACAAACCACAGCTGACTTCACCTGCTGCCGGCAATAGCCATGCTCCAAGCAGGATCTGTGACCGGAGACCTCCAGAAGGCCCTGCCACTAGCACTGCCAGGATGCTGTGACACACCGAACAAAAAGGTAGCCGTGATGCGCTGCAGGAAACGAGCTGAAACAAGCTCCACCGAGCTGGCAGAAAACGAGAGTTTATGCAGAGTTGCTCCAAGCAAAGACAACGCGCAGCCCTCCAAGGGGCACCAATACAAACACAGGGCTGCTACAGCTCGCTCCAGCACGCTGCCATGGAGCGCAGTGCAGCAGAGCCAGCCCAGTCGGGGTGCGCTCCAGGGCCGGCCGGACCGGCGGGCTGTCCGCCTCGGGGCCGGGGGATATGGCCGGGCACAGAGAGCCGTGCCGGAGCCGGGCGGGCCGGGGGTCCCGGCGGCGCTGCTCCCGGCGGGCGGGAGGCGGCAGAGCTCGGTCCCCAT
>JAOTQP010001179.1:42069700-42080353 GCA_026413545.1 Cichladusa arquata
ATTCCCTTTCCTGAAAGGAAATTCTTCCTGACCAGGCCTAGGTGGTTTTTCAAACTTATATCTAAGCAGGAGTCCTACAAGGGAGCACAGAGCTAAGGGGACAGGTTGGATGTCTCTGAATAATCATTCTGAACCACCATCATACCCTTAAAGACCACAATTACAGAGGCAGCAATTGACTGTGTTTTGGTTATCTCTGACTTACATGAGCATTGTGGTACTTCTCAGCAAGAATCCAGGAGAAACAAGGTCTCACCACACTTGTTGGTATAACAAGGATTGCCCAGACAGCAGAGAGAACAGGAATAGAAACTGGGGTTTCTCAGATAGATCTACTTAGCAGCCCTCAAGGTTGTGATCTCACTGCAAAACCAGCTGCTTTGAAAATCAGCACATCTAAACCATTGCCACTGGCCCACCTTTGAAGCATTTTGCTAGGGAGTGCTTTGTCCCACATATGCTAATTATAATACAGCCCAAAATAATGATTAGACACATTGACACATACACATTAAACCCATTGAGAACTGGAGCATCAGATGGGTACACAAAGTGTGCTCAGACACACTCATGGCACCATGCACCCACTATTGCCAGGTCAAAAAGGTTTTGCAACCAGGCAGATGATGAGAATATCCATCCTCGGAGGAGTTCCAATGCCATCTGGACATGTCCTGAGTGGTTAGCTCTGTGTGGCCTTATTGAGCAGGGGGCTTGGACCAGATGATCTCCAAAGTTCCCTTCCAACCTCAGCTGCATGTAGTCCCCATGAGAGCAGAGCTGTGAAGTTGCCCACAGCCCCACAGCTGTGGCACAGAACCCTCCAGAATCACACCACATTTGGCATCCTGGCACTTCTTCAAGGTGTCTGAGCTTCTAGACTGCTCTTAGCCCGTGTCCTCCACTGCCTTTCTTGCGCAGCACTGGCAGGTGTTACTTTCCCACACCACAGCAGGTGCCTGACCCTGTTGCTCAGATGTGTTTCTCATTGCTCAGCTGCTGCTGCTTTTCTTTGGAACACTTAACACAGGCTTTGCCCAGCTTTTGAGGCTGCACACCTAACCCACTGCCAGTGAGTTATTTATAGTCCTGGAGCCTCTGCTTCTGGCCTGTTTGAAAACTCTTAAGGCCCCTGCTGCTATTGTGCTTACTTCACACATTAATAACAAGAGACACCTGGCACCACAGGCCAGTTCACATACCAGGCACTCATGAGAAGCTGGCAACATGTATAACAGGCCACAACAGGGTCTTGGTATGCTGAGCATCCACTGTTTTAGTTTAAAGGATGGGACTGTTACCAGCAGCAGCAATGTCCTTCCTTGTGGAGCCCCAGGTGACAGCAGCAGATGGCAAAAAAGCAAATCAGAAATCTCAGAGCAAAAGCTCATCTTGCAACAACACAGCAAAGCTCACTGTGGGACCCTATGGGAACAGGGAATACTTATTTTGAAACTAAGCCAGTCCTCTTTATTCACAAGGATATTCAAGCTGAGAGTATTTGAGCGGTCTGTCCAGGATGAAAGCACCAAAATGCAAGCAGTCTGTCCAAGGACACTGAATGCTGATTGTCTTGGTTTCAAAGATAGATGTCTGCTAAGGAAGGCAGGAGCCTCCCTTGAAATGGCAGATATAAACCCCCTCTCTCCAAATTGAAATTAAGGGGCTCTTAGGCAAAGATATGGGAATAGAAATAACAGTTCTTTACTCGTATGTGTAAATATAAAAAAACCCCAAACACACAAAGTACAACTTAATAGGAAAATTAAAAGAAAATGTAGTAGTACACAAAAACACTAACAGAGTCAGAATACTTGACACACCATAGTCGGTGTTGGCAGCAGTCTGATTAAACAGTAGTTGTAATCTTCTTGGAGCAACAGACGTGGTTCTGTTGAAGCAGCAGTCTTGGAGAAGGGTATAGTTTTCTCCTGAAAGTCCAGTGATGATGCAGAAAGGGCTGAGTTTCCTCTGGAAATCTAGTGGGAAAAGGCAGCCTATGATGTTTCAGATCTCAGATTTTATCTAGGTAGGAAATTCTTGTCTCCTCCTCCTGGGTGCAGCATATCACAATGGGATGATGTAATTTTATCAGTCATGCAGTGGGACTCAATGGCCCATTAACAGATGATACCTCCCCGGAGGAAGGAGGAGTCCTGAAGAAGATAACGAATACTACCCCACCTGGTTTCAACAGATGGCCCTTTAACAGAATATACCTCCTGGGAGGAAGGAGGGGTCCTGAAGAAGATAAAGAACACTGCCCCACCTGTTTTCAACAGATGGCCCATTAACAGAAGATACCTCCCTGGAGGAAGAATGGTTGATGGAAAATGTAAAGAACACTGCCCCACCTGGTTTTAACAGATGGTCCATTAACAGAAGATATTCCCCTCTGGAGATAAGGATCACTGCCCCTCCTGGTTTCAAGGGATGGTGATAGAATACATATTTTTGGTTACATTCTGCATTGCAATCTAAGACAGTGATGCAGAGTTAAACAGACGCTCACTACTGAGGTCTTATGATGGCTCCTGTGCTGCTATATTGGGAAATGTGTACTGCTTTTGAGTCTTGATTTTTGGTACCTGTTAGGAGCTGATGGTGATTGTGATCTCTTGTCTCTCCATTCTCATCATCTCTGCTCCTCTGCTGGCAATCATTAAGAAATACTCACTGCGCTTTGTCACTTTATCAGAATGCTTTATGTCTCACCTTCCAAACGCTATTTTTAAAGGCTTCAGTATATCCTGCTTTAGGTTGTCACACATTTGAGACCATCCTGGAGGTTGGAGTGGTCTGGAAAGCAGTTGGAACCTGTAGTCAGCTAATGCAGATGTCATCCATGACTGCCTGCCCTTTGGGTGCTCCTGCCACGTGTTCCTGCAGGTGCTCCTTCACCCACACACTCTTCATCTGGTCAATATTTTCCTTGCATAATAAGAGAAACCAGCATAGGATTTCCATGAAGATAAAAGAAGAAAAGGTAAGGAAACAGTTGGCACCTTATAAAATGTTGGTTTGACACTCAGTATCAACAAAGGGGCTGAAGATTGTTACCACAGTCACCCATGAGGCACAGTAATGTCAAATAAACTTGTTTATTTCCATTTTTCTTAAAACAAAACAAATAAAACTCCTCAAAAAACAAACAAAAAACCCAAACAAAAATCATACCAAAACAAAAACAACACAAAAGAATAAAAAGCAAGCAGTACAGGATTACTGCTTCAATCCAATAAAGGGAATAGTTATTCTGTTATATAATCGGATTTCCTCAAAGCCTTTTTTCACTTAATATCACATGATGCTTCGGTAAGACCCATGCCTTATACAAAAGAAGCAAGAGTTTAAAAATGGTTTGGTGACCTTTCAAAAAGCAGCTGTTACAAAACCTTTAAGAAGTATGCAGATGGCAGAAACATAGTGGCATGGCAAATAATGTATCTCTCTTCCAGAACACTCTGGATCTAACCAAATGGTTACATTTTGGTGAAATAAACTTTAACAAATTACAGAAGCATAACTGTGGCAAATAGTGTCAGATGTGAGATCTGCATTGGAAAGCAGTGTTGCAGAGAGATTGAAGTGTATCTGCGGTAACACCATGAGCTCTTTGTGTTGCAGTTAATAAGGATAATGCAATCCCCAGCTGTAAGAAGGTGGGTAACAGCATTAGAAACAGCTTTTGCTTCTGTGCACAGCCCTGGTAGGCAAAGCACCCAGTTCTTGTCTGTATTTCCAGAGGAGCAAGGACACATGCATATGCAAAGAACTGCAGAAATGAGTGAGGAGTGCTACAACAATTAACTTTGTACTGCACATCCAAGAGGGAAAGAGTGTATCTGAGTCCTGTTCAAAATACAGCACAGCGAAAGGGAAAAGGCTGTAATATTCCCCTCTAGTCTTAGGTCAATAAGGTCTCTGCTGTGCTCCTCCCTCACACTGGGCATGTCTCTGGGGAGGAGGCACTGACCGCTCTGCAGAAAACTTCTGTCTATGTTGCAACAAGACTGTAAGCCAGGGCTCAGGCTGCAGAGCTGGACACGGGCAGGAGTCAGAAGAATGACTCCATGCCAACTGCATTTTATATTTTAGATCCTTGCAAGTGTTTTGTAAGAGATGAAAGTGCTGAGCAAGTTTGGAAAAGCAGTGAGTTAAAATGACCAGTGTAAGCAGTATGCTCAAATGGCACAAGGTGAATAAGCAAAACTGAGCATACCTCTGAGCCAAGATGGAGCTGCAGATCTGAAGCCATTCCTTTGGGTGGATAATTTCACCTTAAAGGGCTGAAATTATTAATTCCTAGTGTTGTCAATACTCAGGGTGTTTCCTTAGTTTCTGTGCGCACAGTAAGAGCCCCATCACTTGAGTGTGTTGGGGACAGCCAAGTGAATGCCTTGCATCCACCTACCCAAGTACTGTCTGTCCACCTTCCCCTCTGCAGCTTGTCCAGCCAGTGAACCTATTTTTTCATATCACTTACTTTCTAAGCTACAGATCTGCACAGTCCTGGGATACCGATCTCAGCTCTGACAAATCCCTTTCTGCCTGTCAGTGAGAGAACAGCCCCTCTGCAAGTGTCAGGTGCAAAAACCCCAGTGTGGGGTCAGCAAAAGTGGATGCAGACATCTGGTTTTAGCAAACAAATTCTCCCTGAACTCCAAGCCAAGAGCAATGCAGCTTTTTCTTTGTCCCTGGGAGGAGGGGACAAGACCCTGGAACCCAGATGTTTTCCAGCAGAACACTTATACAAAGCCTTCAGCAGTCTGCCAGAGGAGTACCACATGTCCAGAGAGATGTTAAACAGAGCTGGACCCTGAGGGGATCGGTGGTGAGACAGGGAATCTTGGCAACTGAGAGCAACAAAGCCCAGGACAGGGAGAAAAGCAGACAAGCCCCCCAAATCCCTGCAACAGTGCGATACAGCTACCTGGCTTTCCAGAACAATGCCTGAAACCTGCACGTGCTCTTACTGAAAGAGCCTTGTGACCAAAAAGCCTGAGGAAGCCCAGTGGATGGTTGCAACGGAGAGGAGCTTGACTGACTCATTTGCAGAGCAGAATGGGAACAGATGCCCTCTCTACCACCCTGACTTCTCTAGTTGTACTTATATTCCCTTGCAACTGCCTCAGACCCACCAGCAGAGCTGATGTTAAGGCAGCATGGTGTCACCTGGGGCAGAGGGTGGTGGGCTAAAATTTCATCCTAAACAAGCTGGGAGACAGAGGAACTTGCACAGTTGTCAAATCAACCAACTTCTCATTATCTGTGTTGTGATTATTTCCTCCCCCTGCTGCATTCCTTGAATAGCAATACTCGTTTTGGAAATTCCTCTCTCCAACAGTTTCAGACTGGAAATCTTTGAGGATGCAGGAACAGTCTCGAAGTGCTGTAGGTGTCAGAAGTTGCACTTGCCCTGGATCTGTCTGACAGGCTGTCCTGCCCATGTGGACCCACGGGGGTGCCCAGGGGAAGCAATGCCCCAGTCTGGCAGCTGCTGAGGATGTCTTTTTTGTTTTTGCTGTCCCATGACTTACAGGCCCTCTGTGGTTCAGCACCTTGCTGCAGAGCAGTGGTGGCACAGTGAAGCAGTTAATTCCGTCCAAACCTGCTGCTCTAACTCCCAACCTGTGCCTTGGCTTCAGGACTGTGTGCAAACCAAAGGAGACACTACCTCCTATGGCCAAAATACTGCAGCTCAGCAAAAGGGATCTGGCAGTAGTGCTGCCAAGCCCTTTGGCATGTTTTGCTCTCTCTGGTGGCTATCATATACACCATATAGTATTTAATATTTTGTTCACTGAAACATTAGTATCTGTACTGGTTGAGGGAAGACATGCAATCACAATTGCACAGGTGTCAGCACGGTGTTTCGGAGAACAGCCAGTGATTAAGTGGGGACTCTGGCCTGTGTTTGAGTATGCTGGCAGGAAGAGTAGTCTTTCAGCTGAAAACCGCATTCTGGGAAGTCAAAAACCAAGGGAGGGAAAGAGGCTATAGCATAGTTGTATGCTTTTCAACCCTGACAGCTGGTTGGTGTCCTGGTCCCCTCAAGAGACAACTGCAAACCAAGCACACAGAGTATGTTCCCATCCTGACCCAAAGAGGACTCAGCAGGGAAAAGGGCTGTTGGCACTAACTGAGCAGATGTGCTCTTAACCTAAGCCTGATGTCAGCAATAGCTTGCATGACCAGAAGGCAGATCAACGTCACAGATCAGGGGCTTGTCTGTCGTGTTTCTGGGGAGCCTTCTGGAGAAGGCACAGAATGTGCTGATGCACAGGACAGCGCCACGCTGCAGCACATACAGCACTCATTCCCACCTGTGAGACCCTGGATAGGCTGAAGGGGGGACACCCAGGTCTGTCACTATGCATAAGCAATGAGTGCACACCTCATGCCAGCAAAGACCATGCAGATACCTACAGACCAGACCCCCTAGGGGCACAGCAGTCAGGACGCCCAAAATCTGCCTGCTACAAAGCTGTACTGCTTCCAGCAGGCTGTGGACTTCTGCTTCAGCCAGAAAGAAGCACTTCATCCACAGGAAAGATCCTTAAAGTAAGAGAGCAAGTCCTTTGAACTGCAGAATGACCCAAATGGGTGAGCAAAAAGAAATGGGACACAGCCTGCAGGACACCCAAAAAGCCAGGCAGCATGGAGTTGGATCAGAGGCTGACAACCTTTGGCCATACCCAAACACTGCATTGTGCTGTGGATCCACACTGCGTACAGAGTAACATCTCTGTGTATCTTACCCTGGGCCTACTGTACCTCACCCTGAGGTACATCACCCTGAGGATTGTGTATGTCTCTGTTCAGGCATGTGGTTCTGCAAGGTCCTTGTATATAAAAAGGCAGCAGAGACATCTTGTACTGGAGCAGAGGACAAAAAATAAGGCTGCTGGGCTATGGAGGTGCCACAGCTCCAGGCAAATCTGGGTGGTTTTGGAGGTCAAAACCCCATTATAGGAGTGTCAGTCATGTGAGTCAATCGAAGAGAAACAACACGATCCTGCACACGAAAATACTGTGGCAGAGAAAGCCTGAGTTGCAACATTTGTTTTGGCAACCTCCAAGAAATAAATTAGCTTCACTAAAGCTAATGCAATTCACTACACACATAGAGATTTACTAATACATTGTGAGACAGCTGACGAGTCCTGGGAGCTGTGGCTGTACTGAGGAGAGGAGCTCGGGCTGTTTTGGACTCAAGGGCAGGTTCTTCTACTGTTTCCGACAGACATTCTTGGTGGCAGATGAGGCAAGGGGACTGCTCGCAGGCTACAGTTCAGTCTGGACATGCCTTTGGACATGAGGAGGTGTGAAACCAGGCAAGGGTCCATTAGAAGGAAGTGCCAACTTCTTTGCAGTGGGGAGGGACAGGGAATACAAGACAGGGAGCCAAGAAAGGCAGCAAGGGGTTGGGGATGGACATGAGCCCTGAGGGATGGACCTGGGACAGGTTTTTCCACATTGTGCTTCGTTTGAGCTCGTTCCTGCTAGCAATCCTGTGATGCACCCAGAGGAAGCAAATGACCTTTCTCAAAGGAGTTTCATGTTTCAAGCACAGCTTGCTCCCAGCACACCAGTGTTTACACAGCGCTTACTGGTCTCAAAATAGAGTACTTAAAGAAACACTGGGGGGTTTTCCCACATCGTTACAGTGCCATTTGTCACTCGTAGTGTTGTACAGGGGGACACAGCGAGCTGGTAATTTGAATCTGTTCACACATTCATCAGAAGAATGCCCCATCAGAAGAAAATATCTTTTGCTACACATGTAAGATTGAACCTTATCTTGAACGCCAGAAAAGTTGACAGTGCTGAAATGACTAGTTATTCTTTTCCCAGTCCAGGGAGGGGGAGTTGTCTCTCCATTTCTAATTGGCTTGCTTTTGGCCATCCTGAGCAGAGACACCGTACCTTTTCTTACACTCAAACTCTGCACAGTGAGTGCTGAGGATATTCACTGGGTGCATACCCTGGCAGGGGCCCAACATGGATGGGTGCATGACAGATAAAGCCTTGACTTTCCAGACAGACTTTCTCCCGACTGTTCTCATTAAAAGCAGATGATCAGAGGCCAGGGCTCGTGGTGAACTGCCTGAGAGTTTTATGTCCTCTGGATGCACAAGGCAGAGTCTGCATTGGTGTGCTGATGATAATTTGTAGGTCCCTGCTCAGTACATGGCCTCAGTTGCAGTGGGACACAAAGAGCTCAGAGTGGATCTTGCTAGTCCTTCACACTGGTGCCTCCAGCTCTCAAATTGCAGCTGTAAAGACAAACACAGTTATCTCTGTGCCTAAGGGATGAGACAGAACCATGAGAACCATGCTTCAGCTCTCCTGCCATCCAACAAGTTTGAGCCAGTGCGTATCTGGACACAGCATTTTGCACACTTGCACAGCTCCAGCCAGCACATGGCAAGAGCAGAAGCAAATATGCTTGGAAGAAACAGTAAGGAGGTATATGTGAAAGAGAGCACTCATCCTTCAGGTGGGCATGGGCAACCCCCATTCTTCAAAATGGATCCCCACATTTAGCTGTGGGAAAAACTGATTTGATCCTCTCTTTGATATATTTCCTGCCCTCAGGGTGGCTCAGACCTTATACATACCCTTGCCTGCCCCAGTGTTGTGCTTTCTTGTGCCATGCCTGGAACAAATCTCCCAGCCACATCAGCAGGGAGATGCTGACTCAGGCCTTCAGGCTGCTATGGAAACCACAGTTATCGTGCCTGAAATGCCATCATACTCCCTTCTGCAAACCAACCCCTTAAAACCCAGCATTAAAGTCAGATGTGGGCCAAACCCCTGCCTGGAAGGCACAGCTCCAGCCCACCGGCAGCAGCTGAAACTGCAGGGAGAGCCTCACTGTGACACTGCTGCCTGTGGCAGGCAGTGAGAAAGCCCTGTCCTTGCCACCATCTCTCCTACCAGCCCTGGGTGGGCAGGCACAGCAGGAGGGCAGATGAGGAGGCTGGTCTCAACTTCAGGAAGTGCTTTTTCTGTTTCAGCTCCAGCCCCTTTACAGACGCCCGTACTGGGTTTCCTTGCTACTTCCCCATGCAGTCTGAGTCACAGATGCCTCCCTGCCCCAAGACTCCTTCCCAAAGGGTATACAGTGCCTTGCAGCCTCAATTCTCACTGTCTGCCCAAGGAAGAGGATGCGTGTGGGAAAGCCATGTGTTTACTTTACCATCCTTTGGGCAAAGACTTGGCACAGAGAAACTGCTGTTTGGATGCAAGAAAAAGCTGCTTCCCTGCAGAAGGGATGCAGACAAGTACCAGAGAGCTGGTAGGGTCTCTGGTCTTGGAGATACCATGAACATAAATTGATAAGGTTCAGAACAACTAGGTGTGACATTTGGGTTAGCCTGTTTTGAGCAGGGGACCTGTTAAAGAGTACTCCAGATCTCTCTTCTGGTTTGTTCTTCTGACTGCCTGTCAGTATGAGCTGGCTGGTTGCCTAACTTTCTCGAGGACGTGTTCCATGGAAGATCCCCATTCCCCAAATTCAGGATTTTAACTAGCACAAGACCCAGCACCCTTCTTCCCACTGCCATGACTGAAGCCGGGGAAAAAGGGGTGCTGGTTGGCAAAAGGCTCAACAGGATCCTGCCATGGGCATTCCCAGCCCAGAAAGCCAAACCTCCTGGGCTGCATCCAAAGCAGCGTGGGCAGCAGAGGAGGGAGGGAGGGGATTCTGTCCCTCTGCACCCCAAGTGAGTTGGAGTGTTCTGCCTGAATAGGAAACGGCTCTGAGGTGACCTTTTAGCAGCCTTCCAGTACCTGTAGTGGCTATAAACGACCTAGAGAGGGACTTTTTACAAGAGCACATAGTGATAGGACAAGGGGAAATGGCTTTAAAGTGAAAGAAGTCAGGTTCAGATTAGATATTAGGAAAAATTTATTTACTGTGAGGGTGGTGAGGCACTGGAACAGGTTGCTCAGAGAGGTTGTGGGTGCCCCAGTCCTGGAAGCATTCTGTGTCAGATTGGATGGAGCTCTGAACAATAAGGTCTAGGGGAAGATGTTCCTGCCTTGGGGGGTGGCTGGGATGCGGGGAGGGGTGGCAGGACTGATCTTTCAGTTTGCTTCCAACCCAAACCATTCTATGATTCTGTGATGTCCCAGCATAAATAGCTTCAACACTACCAAGATGCAGGGTTAACAGTCCTACAGAGTGACTGTCCTGGTGGCTGCTGAAGGTACCAACCACAGCAAACCTACCAGGAGAGTGAGTCTCACGATTTAGGCTGGTGCCTTCCCCACAGAGACAAACGAGGAACAACAGCTGATGTCAGATGGCATAACCTTTCACCGTTTGGGGATGTGATCAAGAAAGCGAAATAGTTCACAGCGGCTGCAGAAGTCCAGCCTGCAGGTGGATCATTAACACCTGATCGATTTAATCTTGACTGCCTGTGGCAAATCCGGTAAATCATCTGCAAATGTGAGGGTGCAGGGAGAGAGAAAAGGACACATAAACACCACATTAAGCGTTGAGGCTGTGAGAAAGTAACCTGGGCACTTCCAAAATTAAGCTCATTAAACTCACGCGCAGCCTTTGGGGAAGACTGAACGCATCCCGCCTCTGCCCCCACCCTAGCCGCTTCCCGTTGCCTTCTGGAGGGGCTGCGTCCT
>JAOTQP010001179.1:42136435-42150510 GCA_026413545.1 Cichladusa arquata
TCTGCCCTGGTGGGGATCATGATATTGAACAGCACAATCAGAGGGATGACAATCTCAGTGCAGCTGATCTGGACTAGGACAGCATTCTGCTTTCAG
Source organism: Cichladusa arquata (assembly GCA_026413545.1). Taxonomy (NCBI): domain Eukaryota; kingdom Metazoa; phylum Chordata; class Aves; order Passeriformes; family Muscicapidae; genus Cichladusa; species Cichladusa arquata. The sequence goes on from JAOTQP010001179.1 coordinate 42,136,532, forward strand.
AAAAATTCCCTGAGCCTGAGTGAGCTGGCAGGTGAATATGCACAAAGGACATGCTGAGCACTTGTCTCACCCAGCCAAGATGGTACTGTGGAGACAATGCTATATCATTTTGAAGAGCTTGCAAAGGTACATTTTCATTGCATGAAAGCTGTGACCCAAGGAAGAGCTGAAACTACAGAGTAACCGCACTCCAAGTATGGAGTGAGAAGGCGTTGAGAAGGGTGCTGCTTTAGTGCTGTAGATCCCATTGGAGCTGGAGGAGAGCAAAGCTCCATCACAGCAAACAAAAACCACAAACAAAAACACGATCAAACATAGTTACTTATGCAGGAGAAAGTCATATGCACTTCAATACTAACCTTGCAGGTTCTCACAGGCCTTCTCCTTCAGCTCTCGCACCACTTGCAGGCGACTCTTATGGCGAAGAAATGCTGTTTTCTGGGAATCTAGGAAGATCAGCTGACTTTTCTGAGCTGATAATTAAGAAAATCAAAACAAGTATTTGTGCAAGAGAAACAGAAAAGCATTTTTTACACAAGCACAGTCCTTCAACAAACTCATGAAAAAATCCCTCAACTCGTAGAAGATGAAAAGGAAAAACAAGGAATGGTAACAAAACATTGTTTCTGTGTGGAAGGGAGAATAAAGCTATAAAATATTTTTTTATTTCCACAAACTATTCATCAAAGCTTACATGACAGATAACCATTTTCCTGGGTCCATAGCTCTGCTGCCATATACGCTTTGGAACAAGGACTGTCCGGCTTGTTCATGGACATGCAGACACAGAGCCCTTTGCAGCTTTTGACTGTGAGGTCTGGAAAAGTTCCAAAGGAGCCTGACTAAGCTAAAAGGATCCCATGACACTGCAGGGCTGCAGGATGCACTGAGGAGAGCCAAGTGCAGCTAACTGAGCAGCATCAATTAGGTGGAAGCGAAGCATACTTCCATACACCTTCCAGTACCAGAATGCTGTGACTTCCCACAGACTCTGCAAAGATCTTCTGTAGCCTCTATAGCACAGAGAAATCTTAGATTCTTGCACAGACTCACCTTCCAATATAGCAGGTTTCAAGTCGGTCTCCAAGATATCCAGTCTACCATACTTGTGAATCTGGATCAGGGAAAGAAGATAAGGTATCATTTAAGGATCTAACCCAGATCACATCCCTCTGTTTTGGAACTCTAAAGACATATTTACACTTCTGTTCTTTTGGTTTGAAATGTCTTACCAGTCTCAAAGCCTCTTCCCAAAGAGCCCCTTCTAAGAGCAGGAGAACAGCCTCTTCATAGTCCTAGAAGGGAAGATCAACCATGGGCTGCTGCTGATGTTAGTAATACATGTTCGGGTAGAAGCTATTCAGATGTGTATTTCTATGCAGCAGTATCACAGTCAAGAGAGGAAAACACTACTATGCTAGCTACTTTGATATGTTGACCTCAAAAAACCCAAACAAGGAAACAAAAATCACAAACCAACTCAGCAAAACTATGTTACTTCTCCCACACTAAGGGGAAATCCCTCTGGAACTCTGTCTTCCTTATTCCAGCCCTTATGTTTCAGCTCTCTGAGACAAAAGCTTCTCATACCAAAGCATAGGCAGCTTCAGGAGTGGAAAAACTCTGGGACACAGCATTTATCTCCACCCTGCTCAATGTATCACCCAGGCCTGCTCTGCCCTCCCCAGGGGGCCCATGGCACAGACTGTTTTGCTGTCAGCATGCATGGAGTCACATGGGGAGCAGGAGAACAGAGAAAACACAGATGCTGTATCTGACTGACACTTACTGGACATTACTGGGCAGGAGAGTGATTACATTACCTGAGTGTACTGCTCCAGGAGTATGGCTGCCTCTGCGTACTTTCTCTGTTCAACTAGTTTACCTACAAGAAAAAGTGGAGTTTCAGCTTTTCAGAAACAGCTAGATTTTGTGCCAGAAAGTGAAGTTGAGGAAAATCCCACTCACTGAGAAACTTTCTATCTGCTCATACATGTACTCAATTGCAAAATGACAGCTGTACTTTAAAAAGGGCATCAAAAGAAAGCATTAAAGGCATGAATTACTGAAATCATATTAAGTGACAGAAAAAGCAAATACTGGAGTATCCAGCTCTGGAAGACTAGACTCCCTCTGTGTTTAGTGGCCCTTCATAAACTTCACCTCTGAGTAAGGCTGAATTCAGGACAATGCTCCATTCTCTTGCTGAAATATACACCAGGTCACAACACACCTCATGTCTGGCATGTGTTAGTGAGCACAAATTCTGTGACCAGCTACCTATTTCTCCTTAGGACGACACACAGCTTTATGTACCAGCTGGTCCTAGCTGCTAGCTGGCTTCAAGGAAAAAACAAGATGCAGTTCCAAATTATCCAAAAGCCTTTAGAGCTGGTGAATAGGCAAAGCACTTGCATCATTTAATGTCTAGAGGCCTCAGCAATGTCAGACACTTCAGCCCAGGTCCATTCCTTGCAGATAACTAACGAGGCAATCTGGAAGAGCAGTCTGGCAAACAGCTGCAAGGGAACAATGCAAGAATCAGTCAGCACTGGGCAGCAAAGGCCATGATTGCTTGGCAGCTCCTGGGTTGCCTACCAATTCAGCTTCAACATCTTTTGGCTCCTTTGAGAAACAAAGGTTATGTGCAAATGCACAAACCCTTCGGGAAACATGGGATCTTTGTTCTCATTTAAGAAAAGCACTGCTGAATACTGAGGTTTTCATTGAATTTTAGGAAAAATCAAAGTGAACCATAAACAACAGCAGCCACTTCTGCTCTGCACATTTCCATCTCTTCAAGGCCTACCTGCCATGCTCCGTGCCAGGCTGGACAGCTTATCTTTTGTGTAACCAAGCCGTGATGCCATGCACAGGGCTTGCTGCCAGCTGCCACTGCTCTGAAAAGCATCAAGTGCTTTTGCAAAGATGCCAGCACGGGCAAGTATCAATGCAGCCTGTTCATACAGCTGCTTCTGCATCAAGTACTCTCCATATGCATCACTGATATCCTAAAAGAAAGGGCAAAAAAATGAAAATAAATATTAGTAAGGTCAGTAGCAGTCCTCCATTAGAAAAAATTAAGGGCCCATCAACAAAAGCCTCTTAACCAGCTTCTTCAAGGACTTTCTAGGCATGAAGTTTCTACCCCATTTCAAACTATATCAAGCCAAGAGCTGATGATCAGCACATGGACACACTTCACAGAACTACAGCAAGTGTCAGAGGGAGGCACCTGACTCTCCAAACCAAATGATGGGTAAACTGGATACTGCAAGAAACCAGACCCTTCCTCCCCACCCACATGAGCAGTTCTTGTTAGAATGTCGCTCTGAACCAACCTGCTTTAGGAAACAAACACTGGCACAAGGGAACACGCAAGCCCTGTAACTCCACAGGCACAGGCTACTCAAAGCTCACCACCTCCACAAGAAGGGGCAAGTGGATTTGATTGAAGGATACAGGGGGAATAATCAAACACTCCCAATGAGTCATTCAGAAACAGAACTCCCTCATGAGTATAGACTCCTTTCTGCTTTCACTGTGTTGCAAATAGACTGATTTTCTCTATTTCCCCTCTTACTGAACCTGTACAAAGGCTTATGTGTTGTGTATTTTAGATTGTATTAAACGCATTTACATTTTATCTCAGCCTTGGACAAATTAAAGTTCTTCAGTAACACTGAAACCAAAAAAGGACACTATTTAGTAGGAAACAGCACATCTAAAAGTGTCCAAGTTCTACAGCACTTTTCCGAATAGTTTAAGGATAATGAATTGTCCCCGCACAGTCTGCAATCCAGAGAGATCAAACAGGAAGAAGTCTTCCTGAGGTTATGGGAGTCATTCAGCAAGATAGTGCAGCAGAAGAAACAGGACTTCCAGGTGTTCTCTCTGAGTCACACAATCAAAGGAGTAATAACCACTGATGACCAGGTCCCACAGGGTTAGTGCTGAGAGTCATTCCAGCTGTTGTCTCAGAAGAGGGTCTCAGACAACACTGGAATAGCAATGACCTACAAAACTTGAACACAAGCAGCTGCAGTTTCCTGCCTCCATGCAAGGTGCTGAGGAGATCCAAACACACGCATAAGGGAATATAAAGCTTTGACTGACACTGTCACGAGCTTACGCACCTTGTACTCCTGAGTGCTAGAGGGGTACAGCTTCAACGCCTCAGAGTACAGATTTTGATCTTTCACCAAGTTCAGAAATTCAGAGAAGTGTTCAGGACCTGCAGAAATAATGTAATTTTTGTAAAAATGAAAGAGAAAGTACATGGCTCTCCTGTCTCCCACACAGTTTGGGTTCACAGCATGATGAAGCAACTAGAGGTGCCTGGGTGGAAGAGCACTCATCCTACTACTGTAAAATCAAGTTGTTCACTTCCTTGAGGTTTTGCTAGAGAAATTAACCAGGCACAATTCACTTGAACAGGAACAGCACAAGACTTCATGTGCTCCATGACCCCAGAGGAGTAAACATTTCTTTCTTCCCGCACCAAACTACAGTACAAAAAGCAAGTAGCAGAAGTTCACCAAGCATTACCAGACGGGAAGATGATCTTGTGCAATCCTTCTCTTTCTTTAGCTATTTCCCTCAAAGGCTTTCCAAAATGGAAAAGTTACACTGCAGAAATCCTCCTTAGGACACCTACCACATTTGCTGAGGTGGCCAAGAGCTTTTGTGTATCTCTTTAAGTGTCTGTCTATTGTGTATCGCTGATAATTGGTTTCCATTTTCCGGAGGGTATTTAAGAAGGGCAAGTATTCTTTTGGGTCCTGCAAAGAATAATAAAAACTGCAGTTGAGCTAATCTGTTAAAACCCTTATTTGTCCCAATCTTCACCAACAGACAGTCTCATATTTGAAAATATATGATAATGCACTAAAAATGACATTTTTTTTACAAATGTAGGCCATCTTAAAGAATCAATTTGTGCATATACTCTTGCCAGAAATTACTAACTTGAATTACCAGGCTCCCACATGGACTTCAGCAGTATATAAAGGCTAATAACATTTGAATTTCAAGCCTGTGTGTCATATCTAATGTTGTTTCCTATTATCTATGATTGTGTATAAATTTGCATCCATAAAGTTGATCAACTTTCCCACACCAAAGGAGGTCATAAACCTGTTAATACAAATAGGGTGTTCTATAGGGTGTTCTAAGTGATGGGAAGCAGAATTTGCTGTAACATTAGGTAACTCTGAAGATGCTGATGGGCATTTCAGTTCAGAGATTTCACATTAAACCCACATGAAGACACATGCTATTATCATGGGAACCACTAAATAAGCAAGAATCATGAGTACAGAACAAGAATGGAAGGCATGCAATCACAAAACTTCAGATACCAATCCCTCCCTTCCCCAGAGCTACTTTACCCTACTGCTCTAGAAGAGCTCTCTTTCATCTTGAACATAAATACATTTCCCAAGTTGTGCTCAAGAAGTCCCAAAGGATGCAGAGACATGACACTTTCCCCGCATCATCCCAAGTACACATAGGGCTTCTGAGCAACTGGAATCCTGACTGGATAGAGAGTCATTACTACGAAAACATGCAGGCTGATCTGCAGACTACAAAGAACCTTTGAGAAAGTAGAAAAGTAAGTTCCTTAGCTGGAACTAAAAGCCAAGACCTTTTGAGACTTTTCTGCCACCATGACGACTAAATCAAAGTCATATGTCCCCAAGGAATAATCATACAATTCATTGACATCCACAAGGAAAAGCAGGTACTTCAGTGCTTCTTCTGCACTCACAGCTTGGACATCTGGTGTAATGCTTTCTGCAACGAGATAAAGCAGCATATGACCTGTTACACCACCAGCAGTGGAACCCTGATACGAGGAAAAGGATGCATCAGGCACAACTTGACATCAGGCAGGGACCATCAGACCAATAGCTTGGTTTATCTTGCAGAAGGGTTACTTAGCCTTTGCTGGGCAACGTCAAGAACCTTCCCAAGCAAAGCACTGAACATGAAACTGTGATGAGCTCAAAGCATTCAGCTCACAATAAAGGCAGTTTGCTAGTCTGAGATACCAGAATCCAGAACAGGAACTTCCTATTCCACGTTGGGAGAACTGGAGTTCCAACTGGAAAGTGAAAGCAGGTCCAGCTCTGGGGTTGCTCTGCCAGCAAACCTAGGTAAAAGGGTGTAAAACCCTTTAAACCTAGGTAAAAAGGTGAGGGCATGTACAGCAGCCTATCTTAGCTGATATGCTGCTGTACCTAAACACACAGCTAGTTCCAAGTACATTTCAGGTTTTTGGATTGCTCCATAAACAGTCACCTTAAAATAATTTTCTGGGTGAACCACACTAACAATCAAAAGTGTTGAGGGATACATTCAGTGCAGTATTTCAGGGTGCAGCTGCACTGGAGCTGCAGGTTGAGCTCTGGGTGGTGAGAGCTCCAGTGTGAACTGCCAACCCCTTGCATAACAAATGGGACAGAAACCTGTGAGACAGCAGGAGCTGAGGATGTCCAGATTTTTGCAGAGACAGACCATGAAGGTATAGAAGTTCTCACAGGCCCAGGGATTCCCTTGTTCAGGGTCCCTCCTCAGAGGCATCACCTGCTATTTTGTTACTTAGTTATTGCACTGAGACTAAATTATATTAAGGATCAGGATGTCTGAGACACTGCTATGGGAAACCTGAGGTTGAGCTGGTAAGGAATCTTGATCTGTGAGTGTGAGGGGTGTAGCTGTGGGGGGTGATCCCAGCTCAGGTGGTGCAAATGTGACTGCCAGCGTGGTCCTGGGTGGTCAGATGGAGAAGTTTCCTCCTTAACAATTTTGGTTGGACAGCAAAGTTTCCTTAACACAAATGTCCTGCAAAACACCCATTTTCAAAACTTTTGAGTTCCTGATACAAAACCTCGAAGATCGTGAACCTTCTGGAGAGCAATTTCCAGTTCTGGAGGACTTTTCTTTACGTGTGCTGTCAGTATTGATAGGCAGTATCTGAAAAAAAAAAAAGAAGCAGTGAATGAAGAAGTGAGAAGGCAGAAACACAGCTTATTCCTTTTTGAGCACAGTTTGTGCAAATTCTAGTTTGTGTCTTAGTTACAAAAAAAAAAAAAAAAAAAAGAAATTGCTCAGGTACTTTGATCCTCCTAGAGGAAGGCAACAAACATGGGAAAAGAACAGAATATGCCAGAAAGGTTCTTCTGCTTAGCATGTCTTCCCAAACATGTCACAAAGCTAGAGGTGTGTTTTGAATAGAATGAGCTTCCTTATCATGCCAGCTAGCATAATGAAGAGGACATACCTCTCTCTGAAAGTTCAGATAGTTGGATACAGCTTTCCAAATGAAATCTGGCACAAAAATAGCCTTTTTTTATGAAAGAAAAGCCTTCTAGGGTATTACTTATACTTCCACATATTTTGCATTTACTATTTCAAAACATCTTTCCCAGCTAAGCAGATGCTTTATTTTCTGAAACAGTTTGCTGCAAAGTGTCTAAATTCTCAGGGCTCAGCAGCTACCCATCACCTGTCGCTCCCCTCTCCGCTGTTTAGCACCAAGCTGCCAATAGTTTAGCACCATTTCACTGGGCACTGTTATTATCCTATTTTCCCAGCTTTTATCTTTGTCTGGTGTTGATTCATCCAAGGCGGATGGTTACCAAAAAGGTAATCAATCAGGAACACGGAGCTGATCATTTACAAAGTAATTCAGAGTCAAATGGAAGAGCTGATATCTTTCCAAAGGGCCAGCTGCTTCAAACAGTCAGCATCTCACCAAGATGAAAATCTTGCTCATGCCTCCATTACCACACAGACTGATCCTAAACTGGTGTATCTCCTAAACCTTTATAAGCATCCTACATCTATTAATTCTGGTAAAATGTTGGTATGCTATCTGTGGAATTATTTGATGTTTCCAGGACAGCATCCATCCTCAACAGAAACAAGGCACTGTGTAGTTAATTTTGTGGAGCACAAGCTCACTTCAGAGAACTCAGGGCTGAACAACTTGTCAAGGACAAGATGCCAAGGACAGCTTTGCTTCCTGCCAATGACCTATTAGAAATCTCTCTAATGGCTCCTTCACGAACAATAAAAAAGTGCTCACTTTTGAGGGTCAATGTGTTCCATGGCAACTCTCATCACGTCACATACGAGGTTTACTTTTTTCTGATCAGGATGCTGGTGTGGCTGGCTGTTACTGCTACCATTCGGAGACGGGTACATACTCTTTGTGAAATCTTCTTCTCTAGAAAAAAAACAGGTAATGCGAGTAAGAGCACCACCCACCACATAGCCCAGAACAAAGACAGTAAGGTTAAGGAACTCAAATGCATGCAGAAAATAACTACTCATTAACTGCAATGCTAACAGAAAGCTCTCCAAAAATCTCTGTCAGTCCAAACTGATTGTCAGCGAAGAAAGGCATCTTAAAAAAACTCTAAAACTGGTCATATAACAACTTCAGTAGCACAAAAAAATCAGAAGGCAAGATTTAAAATATACAGCTGTCTTCTACTAAGCTGACTTTAGATTTATCCACTGAGCAATTCAGAAAAACAAGCCATTTGCTATTATTTCTGGTCAGGTGAAAACTGAAAATTAAACCAAACACCTAAGTGACAGCACCAGTTACTACACAATTACTGACTTTAGCAAGCTTGAAAAGTCCTGGAACTATCATCACCGTAAAGCCTCATCAGTGAGCCTTTAAGAAAAAAGTCAGGGAACTTGGTTTGAAGATCCAAGCTAGTATCTTGGCCTCAGACTAGATACGCACAGCCATATTTAGTGCCCTCCCCTCTTTATGAGTCCCCCCATGCACTCTCCTCTCAGGGGAGCAAAACTTTCGCTGTTCTCATTTACTGCTCTACAGCAACCCTGCAGAGAAGCCAAAGCACTCAGATAATGCACTAATTACTTGCTGCAAAAATCTAATGGCTGCCTGCAAACTGGAACTCCCAACAAGACACACTATCCATGAAACTACTGAGCTTACTCAAGCCTTTATGACTCAACATGCCAGATTTCTGATTCCTTGCACCCACACTGAAAAGCTGCCAATATTTTGACAAAATAATGTACCACCACTGATTACACACATTCTTCCATTTGCAGACTTATACTTACTTCAGTTCGGTGAAAAACAAGTTGATATAGTTCACAGAATCTATTTGCCTGATAAATGTTTCTGTGTTTTCCAGAAAAACCTGAAATGAACAAGAGTATTACCACTGTTATTTTGAACACTAACAACATGTACATCAGGTACAAAAATTAATTCAGAGATCTTGTCTGGAAGTACAGGATGAAGGAAACGCTAAATCGGATCTCTCTGTATGATGTTGCAGTGCAGAACAGCCATCGCTGTTGAAAGTGGGAATGACAGCACCACCTACACTTTTGAGAGCACTGTTTGGTGGATTCCAGGACAGGTTAGTATGGCAAACAACACAAGAGAACTGGGCGGACTTGCCTTGGGATTGTGGTCGTAGAGAAGATTGAGGTTGATTCGCAGCTTCCTCATACACTGAAAAGCTTCCCTGAACATAAGCCTGGAGGAATGAGTCAAGCGGGACAGTTTACATAGTGGATAAGATGCAAATAAAGGCAACTGACTAGAGCTAAGCACAGAATCAGTGGGAAGAGAACAGCCTACACAATAAGCTGTGTAGACAGCCTTCCAGAAAAATGTGCAAGGTCAATACTGTTCGTTGCTGACCCTTGCAGTGGGACACACCAGCTTCCAAGGTTGATGAAGCAATACAGAACTTAGATTGTTTTTATCTCCATTAAAAGAGAGTGTTACATTTCGTATCAATTTCCCTTTCAGAAAATTTAAATGTAAATATATTCAGTAAAAAATGGAAAACAGCCAGCTTAATCCTAAAGTGATTAAGATGTCTCGAGAATGGAGCAGATGAAGATTTCTCCCACCCATGCAATTTCAGCACACATAATAAGCCCTTCAGTGGTGAAGTGAGAAGTACCTGGAACAGCTGAAAGCTAGATTTCTAGGTGGTCACCCTAGAAAGAATTTTGTTCCCTCTAACAAGGTAAATTCCTCTGAGTTTAGCCTCCCTCTCTCTTCCAGGTCAGTCAGCCTCTAACAGCTCAGACTGTGGGAGGGAAGACAAGAATACACCAGTGCCATTTACCTGTCTAGCCACTTCCGAATCTGGGCAAGCACCAGAGCACGATGGTGAATGGTCTCCAGATTTCCTCTTGGCATCTATAACACAAGATCCACACAATTACTTACCTGTTGTTACTCTGTCTACATTGTGGGAAACTGAGGACTGGCCAATTTCTTAGGCCTGTCTGCTACTTGAAAGTGCACGGGCCTGTTTGCTCACTTCAGAGGACATGCAATTTCAACAACAGTGCAAAAAACACCTGAACATTCTGTCAGTTCAGAAACATTCCTAGCTCAGAAGGCTGAACTGTCAACTAGGCATGACCTGGAGCAGTCCGATCAAGTTTTCATGTTAGCCCTACTCTGAGGAGAATGAGGGCTCCACACCTGCAAAAGTGCCTCTCAAATTACATCCTTCTCCATTCTGTGAATCTCTGGTGGTTCCGAAGAGTGAGTTCAGCAGATAACTAAGTGCCAAGGCTAATGGAAGGCTGCTAGAAAGTACTAGGAAGTGTCTTGAAATTCATGATGAGAGGCCACAATATGTAGCACTACACTACCTCAGTCATTAGGAATTGAATAGTCCTTCTCCGTTTTGCACATACCAATCTGGCCCATACTGAACCTAACCCCCAAAGGCATGCTCAAAATCCCTTTGCATCCAGCTGGGCAGCTGGAGATCTGTGAGGTGCTGTGCTGCAGCACTGCAGGGCATGAGCTTTGTATCACTGCACTGACTGTTTGCAGGTTGGCCAGGTGCCACTGTGACAGACCCCTGCACACCCCGATAGCACATCAGCAGACGTGGGCAGAGCACTGACCTGCAGCACCACCTTTGTGTCCTGGGGAACAACAGTGACGATACGTGAACCTCGCTCCACCTTGCGCAGGGTCTCACCACTGGGTGCAGCAGCACTGCTCAGGCTAGCCTGGAGGGCTGAAGACAACATTTATCAGCACACATGGCACACGCAGCACAGTGCTCCATTAAGGACTTCCTATGCTGTAGGCAAGGTTGTACTGTACCAACCATACCACCAGTACAGCAGCAATCTTCAACAATTCCTGACAGGATGAGAACTTGCTGAGAGCTAATGACTGCTGTACCTGTACACAAAGCAGAGGTGTGTTCTTTGCACAACAGGATGACAAAGGTCAACAGGCCAGATAAAAGTACCACTGAAGGGTGTAAAAGGACCAATAGGTGGCTGTCCTGCCTTTACCAAGGTCATCATACTTCTCACAGCTAGTCACTACCAGAAACTCTTTCTACCTTAATCCCCTTTCTACCACACACCCTCAAATAGCACATGGACTTCTTTTTGACATGGAGGGAAGGGAGAGAATGCAGAGTTAGGCTGTTGGAAACAGTGTAAGAGTCAACGACAGCACAAATTCTCTTCCCTGTGAAAAGCATGTGATATATATCAGTTCCAGGAGCTCCTTGCTTTCTTGTAAATTTCTGAAAGCAGCTCTCTTACTCTTATCTTTTAAACCCTTCCTTTGAGGAACCCAGATACAACAGGTTTGGATGTGAAAAATGGGGACACCTTGTGTTTCCAAGACAAACGCTACAAGTTAGCAGCCGGCAGCCAGTGCTGATATTTACCCTTCACTGATAAGTTCTTCAAGCAGAAGCACTGACAGGTGTGCGAGTTGGTTGTCACCAACAAAAACTCATTGTATGTTGCAAATGATGTGATGTTAGAAGCAACCTGTAAAAAAATGAAGTTTATCACAGTTTAGACCAGAACAGGGAAGCTGCATTTGGCAGAGGAAAAGGGTATGAAATGATGGGCAAAAGCTCTGTACCTCAATATCATTAACAAAAAACCGGCAACGATCCGTGAGGCCCAGGATCACCTCCTGTATTTAAAATAATGACAACTATGAGCTATCAGCATCACAACCCCCACTCTTTCACACCACTGACAGGAACTGGATTGAAGTACCTTACAACTAGGTAATGAGTACCTCGTGTGAACTACTTAGAGAAGCCAGACAGCAAATCATCCAGCCTCTCTTCCAGGAGGACTAAACTTGAACATCCTTAAACACTGATGGTTGAAAACCCAGCTTGGCCTACCCTGTAACTGCACAGTAGCAAAATGGAAGCAGAAGCCATGCTAGAAATCTAGCTGCTTTTCTATTCAGCAGAACTTGGTCTAAGCACCACTACAGAGCAGAGCAAAGCAGCTTCCTTCAGCTGGATGCACACTGAAGGAAGGAAACCCCTGAAATAACAGCAAAACAGCTAGCTATTCTTTAAGCTATTGTAACTATCAAGAAACCATCTCCAACAGGAAAAACCAGTAACAGGATATCTACAGTAACTCAGTGCAGGCATATTTGCTAATAGGTTAAGTTCAAATAAAACAAAGCAAAACGGTCCTTTCAAGAAAAGTGTGGTAGTAACTGCTAGAAATTTCCAATCTGAATTTTCTTACTCTTTAATGAAATTATTTGTCATATTCACAGAATGGGGTGATTGGGTGTTAACTGCAATCCACCAGATTGCACCACCCTTGCTCTAGAAGGCAAGGGAAGATAAGCTCTCAGCTCTACAAAGGGCTTTATTGAGAACATCATGAACTAGTATCACTGGGCCCTGGGCAGAGGACCATGGTGTACTTTTGGCACAGAGAACAACTGAGTAGGGAATTTAATCTGCTCACAGTCTTACTCACTTCGCCACTGATCCTCGTGATGGAAGTCTGCACACAGCGGTAGGGGAACTGAACAGCAGAGCTACTGCTACTCCGCCAGGGCTCAAGGACTGGAGTAGAAGCCTCTAAGGAGCAAAGAAGATCTACTAGTTTTCCAGCCAATCAAAAATTCATACATTAAAACCACATGACATGAATCTTAAGAAAACCAGAACTGGGAATACACTACACTATCTGACAGATGGGAAGAATGCTGGCACAGAAGTCCAGGACACAGCGGACAAGAAGGTGGTAACTTCCAGGGGCTCAGTAGTACTTTTATTCCACTGTGAAATGAGAGAGAAGATCTATGGATGTGGCAGTATGTCAGCATTGAACTTTGTGTGTGTGCATATTCGTGTTAACATATGCATGTGTATATATATACAGTTACCTTTAATTGAATTCTGACACAAACCACTAATTTCAACCCATTTCTAAATGGGAGCAGAGGAAATATAAAAGCAGCATGGACTACTCAGCAAGAGTCACTCTAGTCTCTGAAAGTCAAATAATTTCATTAAACCTTTTAAGAAATATGTAACAACTACACCAGGTAGCGCCCAGCTTACCCCACAGGTATTTTAGGATCCGTCTATCAGTCAGCTGCAGAGCTACAGTTTTGGTCACTGGGCTGCAATACAGGCTGATCACTTCTCCATCTACAGGCACTGACAACCTGATGCAAGAGAGAGGAAACACAGAACATCAGTAACAGCAAATACACTTAAGAGCAGATACCTCACTCCTGCCTTTCTTGTACCCAGATGAAAAGATGCACATCTTCAGTATGGACATACTTTATCCATGTAAGGATCTTCTGCAGTCTTCTCACACTTATGTCAGCTGACAGTGGCATCACAGAGCACCAGTAACTCCAGCCAAGAGGCATCTGCCTAACTGTGCTGGTCACTGTCTGCACTGCAGCACTCTGCAAACACACCCCTCTTTTTCTGTTCTCATGCAAATCATTATGTCTTTGCTGGGTGAATGCTGCAAAAAGCAACTCTCCCAATCTTGTTGGGAACTATAATTCTGTATCCCAGATGGCTTTCTTTTGAGTCTAGTTTTAGCTCAACTGGCCCCACAAAGACGAGGTGAGGAGGAGAAGGAGGAGAAGGAGGAGAAGGAGGAGAAGGAGGAGAAGGAGGAGA
>JAOTQP010001179.1:42150610-42168996 GCA_026413545.1 Cichladusa arquata
ACTCATCTGTAGATTGTACAGATCAGTAAAGGTTACCCTCTGGAGCTATGACAGATTATTTTATTTGAAATGTCTTGGTTATACAGTTAATAATTTATTTCATCAGTGGAAATGAAGACTGGAAAATTTTATTAACAAATCTATAACATGATATATTGGATCTATATTTCTCTTTTTGAGAGAAAAAAATGGAATTAGAGGTCATCTCAAGAATCTAAAGGAATTTAGTTATATGAAATATATTTGCCATACTATGGTCAAGTGTGTCTGAAAAACATCTTACAAAATTCTTTGAGGAACAATTTTCATGCATCTTCTCCAAGGTATCCATACTTGCACAACCTGATTTTGCAGAACTTTCATCTTCTTGTGGCAGAGAGTCACAGAGGGTACAGGGAGAAAATTTTTAATAGTTGACAGTTAACTTTCCCTGTTTAGTGAAAACAGACAGACTGGTTATATTTCTTAATGGAGACTTCATAACTGACCCACAATTTAGTCCAACAGCCATTGTTTCAGGTGGAAAGACTCTACGTGTTATATTTAGAATTTCTTCTCTTTTCAGACTCTGTTGATCTGCAAGTTCTTTATAAAATACTTTCAATGTGTCAGGTTGTCCAGAGGGATTGCAGAGTGTCCATCCTTGGAAATACTCATAAGTCAACTGGAAATGAATCTAGGCAACTGTACACAACCCTGTTTGAGCACAGCGTTTGATAAGATGACATTCTAAGGTCACTTCCAACTTTTCTAGGATCATATGAGCCCACATCTACAAATATTCATCGTATTCATTCTTAGGAGCTTCCTTTGAGGAAATCCTCAAAGGAGATAAAGTGAATTTGAGTGCTAAAACAATCCTATGTATTCCAGCTATGGTTCAGAAACTTCAGAGAAATCACATGTAAAGTCCATGGCCAAATTACCAATAGAGGGTAATCCTGTCCCAACAGACCAGTTTTTCCTCACCTATGTGGAATTTTATTTCCTCTCTGTGAGGGGAAAAGAAAAAAAGTCCTAATTTCTCCTCCTTCAGCCCTTAAAGTGAGATTGTCAAATACTCATGCAAGGCACAAACCCCAAATTCTATTTTTAAAATGTATTGACCATCCAGAAAACAGAAAGAGCTGCTGTTTGATACCTCTGGAAGTCTGAGCTGGACTAGGAGCTGGTTCTTAGTGGCTGGTTGCGAAATCTTCACCTATTATCTATAGTAATGTAGGTCCCTTTAGGCTTTGTGAAAACCTGACCAAAATATACAAGTTTTCACTTGGAGTCTATGAGGTATATAAATTTCTAAATCTATAGATGGAAATTTACATTAGCT
Organism: Cichladusa arquata; assembly: GCA_026413545.1. Classification (NCBI taxonomy): domain Eukaryota; kingdom Metazoa; phylum Chordata; class Aves; order Passeriformes; family Muscicapidae; genus Cichladusa; species Cichladusa arquata. The sequence goes on from JAOTQP010001179.1 coordinate 42,151,938, forward strand.
GTGCCTTTGCCTCATTTTTCTCTGGGAAAAAAAGCAGAGCACCTCCAAACTAGAAAAATTACCCAAGAAGTCAACAAAACAAAACGTCTTTCTCTGTACCACAAGCCTGCAAGGCATGTGGCAGATTACATCCACTTTTACCTGAGGCATAGTGAAACTAATGATGTTACAGTCACTTTCATGAGAACTGATGTCTTGTTTTGGAAGCTAATGACAAACTATTCATGAAACGTGAATTTTTTTTTTAGCACAATGTAACTTTTCCCAACTTTTCTATGTTTTTATCACTGAATGACAAAAATGCCTTCAACGTGTATTTCACATCAATGGGCTTTATATATTTTCTGTCACTATAAGTTAGTCTAATGCAAACTAGCATAGAAAATATCTTCCTACTGCCTTTACATAGAATAAACTGTATATTTTTGCAGAAAAATATGTGTATTTTTTGAATGTAGAAAAGAATTGTAGCTTCTTATGTATTTATATAAAGTAATGTTTAAATGTTTCTTTTTATACCCAGGGACCAGAGGGATTAGTAGTGCTATATAGATCATGTAGCAAACATACATCAAGTGAAGTTTTGTGGTGGTGTAAAATCAAATTAGTAGGAAGTACACCATGTTTCCTCTGGAGTCTGGAGGTTTACTTTTACCAAAGTAGAGGAAGCTCACAAAAGTTGTACACCTCTGCAAACCGAGCAGGAAGAAGACTATAAAGGCATATTGCCTCTCTTATAAGGTATCTGTGTGTCCTGGAAAACACATTTATTCGCACTGTATAAGCTACAAAGCACAATGTCACCATAGAAAAATTGTATATTGATATGTACCTTGTTCTTGTGCCTATTTTTTTTTTTTTACTGTAAGCATTTGTATTTTTTTTCCTCATTGTTCTTGCATCATTTTGAGGACATTATTTTAATACAGGATTCTTGGCTATAGGCTGAATTCTTAGGCTGCTCAGTGCTTGGCAGACCAATCTGAAACTTGCACTCTTTCCAGGTAAATCCATGCGCTTTTCAAAAATATCACCCAAATCACACGCTTTGGACCATGTCCAAGTCAGGTTTTGGAGGCTGTGGACTCCCCAGCCTCGTAGGGCTGTCTGCTCCAGAGTTCTGACACAAAGTAAAAAAACCTCTGTTTTCTTGCCTTAAAATGAATTTTCTATTTTCCTATTTAGATCCATTGCTTTCTGTTCTATCACTGGGCATCATTGAGAAGACAGTCTGATTTTATATTCTTTGCATTTTCTCATCAGGTATTTTTGCCAGTGAACTAGAGATACCCCTGAGCTTTCTGTTCTCTGGTTGAACACTCCCATCTCTCTCAGCCTCTCCTCATATGAGAGATGCTCTGCTCCCTTCAGCATCTTTGTGGAGCTTCACTGGCCCAGTATGTTCATGTCTCTGTTGTTCTGAGGAGATGAGAACTGGACCCATCACACCAGGTGTGGCCTCAACAGGACTTGGCAGAGGAGAAAGTTCACCTCCCTCAAGCTGCTGGCTGCATATCAGGATGCATGTCTCCTGATGCATCCCAGAATACTGTCTTTGCAACAGGGACACATTGCTGGCTCATTTTTTAATTTCTGTCCATCAGAAACTCCGCCTCCTTTACAAAGCTGCTTTCCAGCTGGGTGGCCCCTACTCCTTATTGCTCCTCCCCAGGTGCAGGATTCAGCATTTATTTACCTAGTGGACAATTTAACAAGGGAACACAGACCTGTTATTTTAACAATAGCTTATGAATTGCGCCTAAATTGAAAAAAAAAAAAATTTTTTTCTTTTTTTTTTTTAGTGTGATGCACATGGTAATTAGTTTTTGATTGAGACAGTAGTAGCAAACTTCTACAAGTGTTGACAAATGAACTTTTTATGTGGCAAAAGCTTATTGGGCAGCTTATACCCCTGAAAAGAGCTGCTATTCCCTTCAGGCATGATAATAAAACCTGATTTTATTTTTAATTGTCAAAAAAATCAGCTATTGTTGTGGTGATACCATTATCCAACGTCTATAAAGGGCTTTAACATTAACAAGACCTCCTGCAAAAACAAAATATGTAATGTAACTTACCCTAAAGAACTAAAACAAAGAGGGGAGAGAGGTGATCAAATTTTACCCACCTTACTCACTACACTTTTGTCTAGATCACACTCCTATTCTGACATGCAAAATTTTTATGCAAAATTTTTATGCCAAATCTATGTATAAGATTAAAGTTTGGGGGTTCAATGTATATCTTTGAGAAACTATTTCCTTCAACATCCATCAGATTGGCTCATTTCTCTTCCTAGAATGTAGAACCATGGCATGGGATTACCTAGCTAAAACAATTTAATTGGAACTGATAAATTTTGTTTAAAAGAGACCCATACAATGTACTGGAAAGGCTATATTACAAAGACAGTTGGACACTGATGACATTCAATTAATTTTCATGTTAATTCCTGAATACACCTTTGTCTTTACTTGGACATTGGATTCCATTGAAGGTTCAGGTACCTGACAAGGAAGGATTTGCTCTGGTGAATCTAAGCAAGACCAAAGTGATGTTGGAAACAGTTTAAACAGATTTCTCCTCTTTTCTTGCTAGACAACTGATGCAGAGAACTTTGGTTCAGAAACACACCAATGTTTCCATTGTACAAGATTAGTGAACTGCTCTGCTGATTCCACTGAGCAATGCTGACATTAGGATGAGCTTAGATGAAAAGACAACATTAGCATAGTATAAAATAAACAAAGTATAAAATTACAAAGTATAAAATAAACTACCAATACAGAGATTTTCCTAATTTGGGTTTTTCAAGGTAATATTTCTCAATACAGTCTGATAAACTGAAATAGGGGAAACTTAAAAATCAAAACAAGATTATTAACATGGATATGGTTTGCAAATTACTCTAGATGTCTGGAAAAGATGAAACAAAACCTGTACTTGGAGTCACTGAAATCCTCAAACATAAAAAATGCATCTGATGTTATTCAGAGTGAACACCAATTTAATCACATTCTGTAAGCTGGATAAATAGCAAGGAGTGTATGTCAACAAAAATTCTACATGGAAGAGTATCCTCTATGTAAGTTTGAAAGAAAGTAGACCCAAAGAAAATAAGGCCTGTGTGAAGCTAACAATGAAAGAAACTTATCTCCTCAAAACAAATATTTTTCTTTTAAATAGAAATTATATTACAATAGAACAATCACAGAAAATTATTTCTTCTAGCCATGAATAGCTGAAGCCATTTTTGTCTGTCATAATATTTCTTCTTGCTGAAATCATAGGTTTGGGATCAATTTATATCAGAAAGACAGCCTATATACTATTTGTAGAAAAGGTATTTTTTTAAAGGGATTGAGATATAACTAGCACAGATGTCAAAATAATACTTTAAGCAAAAATAAAGTAAGCTACTCATTCATCACTTTTACACAGGGACTGCAAAATATTCTGCCTTTCCCTTTCTAATTCCTAGATACATATTTACACAGCAATGAATGTATATTTCAACTCTCTTCAGAAGATCAAAAGAAAAATACATAATAATTACAAGAAATTATTATTCTCAGCAGCATAAATCTTAATAAATAAAGCGTTTTGACTGAAGAGTGGGGATGCAAGAAACAGAAATTAGGCATGATATAAGAAAAGCTGTGTACTATATTATCCTTGTTAAAATATATTGTCTCATTGTAAAAGAGAGTGGAATGATGTTTTCAAAATGGATTAAGTAAACTATTGATTTGTTCCAAGTACACTGGGGTATGGATGTCCAAGCTGAAATAATTTATATGTACTGTTATTCCAAGAAATGAATTGGCTTGAAGTAGGAAACCAAGTACAAAGGCAGACAGCAAAGCACTTCTCTCCCTCTGGAGTTATCAAATCCTTGTGGAAAAACCAGCTCCCCTCAGCCTAGGCACCTGTATGCAATGGGGAACTTATACACCCTTCACACCTGCAAACTACTGCTGCAGTTTCAAATACCATTGCAGCTGAGTCTGCATTACTCTATGGAAACAGTAAATCAGATATTGGTGGACTTGACTGTCAATATTACACATTACAATTTTGTCTGTATTTATTACCATTATTTGTTCTTTCTGTTTGAATCAATGTTGTGAATGATGGATTTTTTGGGGACAAATCACAGCTTCTATTCCCCAGCCTGTTATTTTAAAAAGTAAGTAGGAAAAATAAACTGAAGTTTTTGCTTTTATGGCCTCCTACAAGACCCATGAACAGGATAGCTTCTTGTCTTGGCTGTTCACCTGAAACAGTAAACCAGAATACTTTTGCACGGTCATTGCTGCTCCAGATTTAACATTTGGCGACATGGCCTCACATTCTCAGATGACCTTTATCAAAAGAATTAGGTTGCTGCTTTTTTTTCCTGAGATTTGTCAAATGGATGAGAAGTTTGTGGGCAAACACTTGGGCTTTATCACAATAAAGTGATGTGCAGTGGGGTAGAAGGCAGTTTTTATTTATTGTCTAGGTAGCTCATAATATTTATTCATACTAATTTTGTATTGTTTAGAGGATAGAATGCATGGCTCCACTTTATGGACAACCACTCGTTTAAAAGTCATATTATTACTTGTTGGGAAGGATGAACCAGGAAAACCTTGCAAAGATGAATGCTCAGATTCTGAAAATATAGAAACCATAAGCGAGATTGAAATGAAAGCCATCTTTGAGATACTGAACCTCAGTTACCAAATAACTAGAATACAATAGGTACCCAGCTAAAAGTAATCCCCTCTTGATGGAACAATGCTTTCTGCTGGAGAAGCAAGTTCCAAAGGTCAGAAGAGACCCTGCTAGGTCCAAAGAGCAGTTTTTAGAGTTTAAAGTATAACACATTATGGTAATGTAATAGTTCTTATAGGTTGTATGTAAATGCTATAGAATTTGTATCTTGTGTTAGATTGGTTAGTGGAAATTAGAATATTCAACATAGAAGAAGATTTATTGTATTGTAAACAGGAAAATTGCTCTCTTACTCTTGCTCTTACTCTTCTCTCTTACTTTCTTTACTCTCTTACTCCTTACTCTTACTTCCTTACTTTCTTGCTCTTTCTCTTACTATCTCTCCCTCTCCCCGTCCTGCTCTGAGCTGCAGCTGGCAGCTCTTAGCAGGACTTTCTGCACCCACGCCCTTACAATAAACTGCAACTGTAAAACCAGCTTATACAGAGCACCTGAGTTTGTCCCGGGGAACTGTCCATCCCGATATAAAGTCGCCCACACAGTGTCATGTGCCATCCCCTCTCCCCAAGGGCCTCGAATTCCAAGGAACAGAGCTATCCTCTTACATGCATGTTTAGCATGCACCCTTGCCAGGCTGGGTGTAGGCATTAGGACTACAAGCAAGTGCTGACCAGTAGGCAGCTTCATGAGATGTCTGGCTCTCCCACCAGAAGACAGCCAAATTCCTTAACTCATGGCCTCCAGGCTGCAGGTCTAGTAAGAGACTTAATCCCTTCTAGGCACTGTCCAGAAGTGTTCTCAGACTTCAGCCACAACTGACAGATTTCTAGTACCGTAAATTCAGGCGCTCTTCTTCAGCTCCAGCCACGTGAGGCACTGCAGTCAGATGGTGAAGGACAGACTGAGCAGCATGCTGACCTTGACCAACAACTAGGAAGCTGCCATCTGGCAGCCAGGTGAGAAATCGGAGCCCCAGAGGATTCATCACTTCATTGCTGCTGCTGCTCACATCGAGTCTGTCACAAAATAAAAGAGGTTTGCACACCAATAGAACCTGACTTCAGTAGGCCATCTCACTAGAGGAACAGAGGACTTCCTAAGCACAGCCTGGCTATTCAAACAGACAGCATGGCTGGGAGAGCTCCAGTAAAGAAACACAGCTACCTAAAGCATGAATCTTGCCACAGGCTGAGCTGGAGATAAAGGATGAGACCTAGAAAGCTCCATCTGTTTTCCCTAGGTAGTACTGCTTCCATGCCAACTACCTCTAGGAACAAACAGCGGGGGCATGGTGGGATTTTTAACCTCAACACTGTCTCGGCCACACAAGCAGCTCTTGTGTTGTGATCATGGGCCTGGGCACTGCATGATCATTCCTTTGTACACCAGGCACAGAAAGGCACAGGAAGGGATATCTCAGTGCTGTCACTAACAGTCACTGGTTCCTCTAGATTGAGACCTCAGTAAAGGGCATTTCTCAGCACTAGCTGCAGACACAGTGTCAACAAAATGAAACCATATTATCTGACAGCCTCTTAAAAATCTTGAGAAAAGTGGTCAGAGCTGTGACATCTAAAGCATCCAGTCAGGTACAGCTCTTTTCTCCCCTCTACAGCTGTAGTTCTATATTACCTATAGGTTTTATCCAGGTATGGTGTTTCCACAGCTGCTTTAAAGCCATTTCCTCCCACAGCTCCAAACTTGACAGATGGGTCATTCACTGTACTCTGTCCTAGCAAACACAAAGCACAACAACGCAGAGTTTAGAGATTCACCCAAGAGAGCCCCTTCCATCTTCAATCTTATCAAAAAGTAGATGCTACATGAAAGGATTAAAAAAGTCAGAAAATGCCATCCCTGCTTGTACAGCCAAAATGTAACTCTCATTAACACTCACTTTGAGGAAGATGGTCCCCTCCAACATCGCAGTACAAAACAGCTGTTTCCTCACAGCAACACTGTATATAGAACTCCTTTGGGAAGTGCTGGGTGCCCCAGACAGATTCTGAGTCACTTCCCAGTGATAGTCAGCATCATGCCATCAGAGAGGCTTATTCAAAATACCACGTGCTGCATTCAAGCTGAAACTAGGCAGTGGAATATTACCAGCACAATTACATAGTCAAGTGCCAAACAGTCTTTTCACAAAGTTAATGCAACCTTACTAGTCTCCCAAGGTACTGTTCTCAGGAACACAGGGTTTCTTTTAAGGAAGCTGCAACATGCTCTCACCATATCTGTACAGAGAGATCCTGTTATCAGCATCCAGGACAGCCATGTCCCCACTATGTTTGGGATCTGTGTGAAATGCAACCTGATTAATTGCCTGTTGGAGCTGGAGCTCATAGGTACACATGGGTGGAGGAACCACAGCATGCTGGAAGGCTGTGACAAGCACTTTATCTGCAGAAGAAAAGAGAAGAAGATCCAAGATGCACCCCAGTCCAAATGTTAGTGCAACTCTTTCTGGATTCTTTATTAGAAGTAGAAATAATATTGTAAGAAAATGGTTGCTGCACTCTTAGTGGTTATCATCAAGTTACCCCACCTATCAATTACACGGACCCCTCCTTAAAAGCTTTGTAGAAACAACTAAAAAAAGAACTGAGTATAAAAGGCTACCCCATCTTTTTTGACCCTAGAGCTAGAAAACTGTTCCACTGCTTACCTCCATCTATAACAGCCACATTTGCCATATGTTGACTACTCTCCCCCAGACCATGGTCTGTGGTCCAATGCCAGTCATAGAAGAGGTACTGCCAGCCCTGGCAGAGTATATGTAGTCTATACAGGTTCTCTCGGTCCCATAGGAGTGACACCAACTGATTTTCCTCCAAGCTACCAAAGTGTAGACTTTGCTTCAGGTACCAGTGATAGTTCCCTGTGGTCCACAGCTGAACTGTAGAAAAACAAATAGTTACCACAGACTAGTATTTGAGACTCAGCTCAAACTCCTTACCAACCACCAAGGCCCTTCTAGGGCTGGGTTAAGTGAAATTAAAATAACAGTTCTGGTCTTCAGTTCTTGAGCTGTGTCAATAAAACACATAGCACAAGAAAACAACACAATTGTTTTGCGCAAAAGTCAATCCGAAAATTCACTGAGCTGTCCTTGTGAGATGGTACCCTTGTTTAATGAAGGGCTCAGACCTTTAGAATACCATTTTACCACCCCCAGTTACAGCAGCCTGAAAGACGCTTTGAACTCAGGCTGAACTATCAGTTCTTCCTCACCAGCTGTGCTGGTTTTGGCTGGGGCAGTTAATTCTCTTCACAGTGTCAAGTATGGGACTGTGTCTTAGATTTGTGCTGAACACAGGGTGGCTAAGTGATGTTTTAGTTATTGTTGAGCGGGGCTTACAGAGAGCCAAGGTCTTTTCTGCTCTTTGTACTGTGAAGCTGGCAAGGAAGCTGGGGATGCATAGGAAGTCAGGAGGGGACACAGCCAGGACAGGTGACTCCAGCTGACTAAAGGGATATTTCAGACCATATGACATTATGTTCATATATAAAGTGAGAGGAAGAAGGAGGAAGAGGGGGATATTTGGAATGATGGCATTTTTCTTCCCAAGTAACCACTACACATGATGGGGCCCTGCTGTCCTGGAGATGGCTTAACACCGACCTGCCCACGGGAAGCAGTGAATCGATTCCTTGCTTTTTATGCAATGCATGGCTTTTGCTTTTTCAAAGCAAACTGTTATTATCTCAACCCACGACTTTTCCAGCTTTTACCCTCCTGGTTGTCTCTCCAGTCTTGCTAGTGGGAAGTGGGCAAGTGACTCTGTGGGGCTTGGCTGCTGTCTGCAGTTAAACCTTGACACCAGCACAGCAGTCTAAAAGCCATGGCTAAGCCTCCAGTGTCTCCTACCCTGCAGGTAAGTACCCACTACTAATGACTTTGCAGGCACGTGTTAAGAGCCAGAGCCTCATGGAGTGCTCTCACCATAAGTGTTTGGTTTGGAGTTTTCCACCTTCAGGTCTTCCAGCCATATAGCCAGGATTGTAGAATCTGCATTCCAAAGCATTTCATTAACCTGCAGAAATAAACATAGCTATTACTGATATTCCTGGTCCCAGAATGTTTACAAGATCAGGAGGTGTTCCAACAACAAATGGTGCATCAGTTAACATAGAGAGTGCTTGTGTATTGCAAAGGTCCTGACAAGGCATCCTGAGAAAACCACAAATGGAGAGGCCACAAAAATGACAGCGGCATTCTCTCTGCTTTCCTTGACACTGAGGAAGCAGCTGCCAAAAGACTTCCCAGCATCCAAGCACAGAAGCTGAAGTAACACCCTAGCAATAGCTTCACTTATTTGGGATAATGTGAGTATATAATCTCAGTCTTGCAATGGCTGACATGCTGAAAAGTACTTTTGAATCATTTGCCTAGTATGAAGTATATAGAGCACAGAAGTACTCCAGGGCTACAATCATCCTTCACTACACGTCTTTGTTCTACAGGCTTGCAGAGGGCATTGCATCTTCTCCACTGGCTTTTTTATTGTTCTCTTTTCAGGTCACTTCTTCCATTAGGATAAGCAAAAAGTATTAGATTAAAAACCTCTTCCTAGAATCTGCAAGAGATCTAGCCCTCTTCTCCATTACACTCCCATCAAAGAAGCCTAGACAAAGAACTTACTTTGACTTGCCCTTTCTGGAAAGGGAGGGTGAACTCTCCATGAAGAAGTCCATTCTTTTCCAAAAAAACCACATCATGTTTGTTGGGTTTTTCTTGTGTAGATGCTATCAGGTTTCCTGAGGGCCTTAAAAAAGAGCAAAATGAAAATGCATTGCCCACACAGTAACTAACTGTCATTTTAAACCCCAGTCATCTCCTATTTTTTTTCCAGTAACACGAAGAAAAAGAGAGCAGAGGATGTGTTTTCCTCAGCACTGCTCAGACAGTCATAGGTCCAGCAAAAATCAGAACTTATATCCACAGCTGACCAAATTAATGTCAGCACTAGGAAAGGAACCTGTAAAATTTCTTTCTTTAGTTGAGCCCAAACTCACTTGACACTGACTATAAGCAGAGAATGGATCCCTTCTTCCCACTCGTGATGCAAGTATTAGGATTTCAGGGTTTAAAGGGCTACTTTTCCTCATGTTGAATCAGAAGGCAACTTTCTTCAAGTTTTGGGAAAAATCAACAAAATGCTGAAGAAATTAAAATGATGCTGATCAAAGACTGTGACCAGGGAATAACAAGGAACACTGCTGTCAGCATACAGACTGCAGTACTACTCACTTCCAGGACAGTGCTTGTTCTAATCCTGAGACAGGTTCACTTGTTGACTGCAGCACAAGCTCTCTGCTCCATACCCGGACCTTCCGAGTACCTGCAGGTTGAGAGAGCAATGAGACAAAGGTCTAAGAAAACACTGGGAAAAGACTTTCCTAATTTAATGAGGGTAGAATAGCAAATTTTGATGCATTTCTCTTGTGCACCTTAAGAGCTAAGAACTTATTCTATGTTAGGCAGTTCTCCCATAGTAACCATGTGACTAAAGGAACTGTATTAGGAATTTCAGTCTGATGTAGTTCAGCCATAATCATTTCCCCATCCAGTTTTCACCATAAAAATGTTAAAATTTTGCAATAAATTTATGATCGTCCTTAATCTGAAGTACTGAAGGTAAAAACCCAAACACGTGGAATAGCAGTGTGGTTTGATGCAGTTCAATATGTTGACCAATACACCTCAACTGTTCAAAAAGTAGTATTTATAATGGAAAACATCAGTTACAGTCTTAGAAGTAATGCATATGCTCATCATCCCTTTGACTTCAGGGAAAAAAACAAGGGAATCATGAGTATTTAAAAAAAAAGTGTGCAAGGCTAAACTCTAGTATGAGGGACAGTGGGTATATGAACCCAAACAGATTCATCCATTTGGCACTGACAGCCTATCAAGTATTGCTTAAAGCTTGGGCAGCTGAAAGAAACAGTTCAGATAATACCTACAAAGTAGTACTCCCTCCTGGCATCTCACTGAACTGAAAACCAAACTGCAAAGAAAGTATTCAAAATATCCCATCTATAAAATGGCTCTGAGAACATCAGAGCAGAGAAAAGGGCAATGAAACAGCTCAACTCCCACTCGCTTTAGGTGGCCAACAGATCACAAACAGTTCTTGCCTTACCTAGATGCTGCTTAAGAAGCCCCTTACACACGCTGGTATTTCAAAGAAGTTTGGTGCCATACCTGTCTCTGGACAGACAGCACTCACTGCAACAAACTGCCCGTCTCCTCTCCACGTCACCCGAGGCCTGCCATCATCCCAGGCTGGTGCCGGTAACACTTCCTGAAGCCACACAAAAGCAAATTCCATCAAAGCTTGGGAAGGCAACTGCTGTCTTTGTCTAAACAGACTGCTTCTTCAAGAGCCTTAGGATGAAATCCATCCATTAAAAAGTGTCAAGACTAGTAAGTTAAAAACTCGCTATTCAAAAACATTGTTTTAGGAAACATTAGAATTAAAACTATTAAATTCAATCTGCTCCTCCTCCAAGTGCATATAACTGTCTCTTCACATGAGCACACACAGTCCTTCCCATCCATCAGGGTCTCTACTCATGGACAGCAGAGCATAAGCCGGACATGATAAATTGAGATTTGTTCAGGACTGACACTGTAATGGCTGCAAATCTTACTTTGAGCTCTGTTTGAAAAGTAGTAAGTTCTTGAATTCAAACTAAGGTAAAAATGCATGATTTCAGAAAACACAGAAACAGAGAGAAGCAGTCTATGAAGAGAACTACCAGAAAGGTGGTAGCAAATGGGCACCACAGGAATAACAGAAACTCTATTTGTGTGCGTTTTCCCTGAGAGAGCATTGGCTTGACACAAAAAAACCAATATAATACCGTCTGTTTGCGATGTGCTGCCTGCTTCCCTTCTGATCCATGGAATTGTGTCTCCTTTTTACCCCAACCAAGAGCAACAAACTTTCCTGAAGAAGAAATAATCCTTGTAGTGAAAGATTTACGGATAATACCTTAACTACTGTGCACTATGTCCATAACCACAGCCTCAAGCCGCCCGCATCTTCTCCCCAAAAAGCCTGCTGGGAAGTTATGCAGTCTAGAAAGTACCTTCATACATGAATTTATGCTGACAAGTAATAACATTGACTTTACCCTTCAGCTGACCAGCAGCACTACAGGCTAAACAAAATGTCTCCTGGGGCCTCAAAGTGCTCAGTTCCATCTCCTTACTTTCCACATGCTTACAACATATGAGTTACAGCTAGGGTAACTTCATGCCAGTGCACCTCTCACCTTCTCCGAACTCATCTTGGTGGATTTGCTTCTCAGTAATTGGTTCAAAATCCCGTGTCATCATGATGAGTGTCTGCTGACCTGCAAGGCAGATATTAAATACAGTATTGGTAATGGTATCTGCAGCAAGTAAAACCTCAGATGTTCTCCTGTGTGCTCCTATTGTTCTGTCATGGACCTGAATATAGAAAACATGGTACTAGAGAGAACATATCCTTCAAAGCAAGAAACCTCAAACTGAAATGGAACATTTCCAAGTTTTTCTACTCAAAAATATGCTTCCTGGCCTAACCTTAATAAGTCTTTTTCACCTTCCAAACAAGTATCTGGTTCCTTTTCTCTTGAGATATGAAGGATAAGAAGGCAACTGGGAACAGTCACCATGGATTTATGAAGAGATCATACCATCCTGATAACCTCCTACAATGAGATGACCAGCTTGTGGATATGGGGAGAACATTGGATTTCATTGATCTTGATTCTAATAAGGCTTTTGATGCTGTGTGCCACAATATCACCACAAACAAACACAGGAAGTATGGGATAGATAAAAGGACAGTGAAAAAACCAGCCAAACTGCCTCAAAAGCTTGCTAACACTGTCAATAAGTGCAGCTCCAGATCAGTCACTGGCATGCCTCTGAACACCAGGGGCAATGATTAACATCTTCCTTAACGACCTGGAGCATGGGACCCTCAGCAAGTTTGTAGATGACACAGAACTGGGAGAAGCAGCAGGTACAGCAAAAGGTTGTGCTGCTGTCCACAGGGACCCTGTCATGTAGGCAAGATGGGCTGTCCAGAACTTCATAAAGTTCAACAACAAAAAAAGTCATGTTCTGCATATGGAAAATAATAATCTCAGGCACTAAGACAGACTTGAAGGAACTGAGTGGCTGGAGAGCAGCTTGACAAAAAAAAATAAACTGTTTCCTGATGCACCTAGTTGAACCAGCTAGCAGTATGCCGTGCTGCATAGGTGGACAACAGCATCCTGGTTGCATCAGGAGTGCTGCCAGCAGGCTGTGGGAGGTGATCTTGCTCCTCTACTCAGTGTTGGTGAGACATATGGAATGCTGACTCCATTTTCGGGCTTCCTAGTGCAAGACAGACATAGACATACTGGAATGGGTCTTGCAAAGAGTCAAAATTATGATTACAGGCTTGAAAAATCTGTCACATAAGCAGAGGCTGAGACAAGCCAGACTACTCTGGAGAGAAGACTCCAGGGGAATCTCATCAGCGTGTGTAAATGTATTATGTGGGAGGTGGGGTACAGTAAAGAAGACACAGCCACGTTGTTTGTAGTGCTGAGGGAGTGCATAAGAGGCAACGGGCACAAACTAAAATACAGAAAATTCCCTTAAAACCCAAGAAAAGTTTGTTTTTTTTTTTACTCTGAGGGTGGTTACAGATAGAAACAGGATGGCCACAGGGGTTGTGGGGTCTCAAACCTAACTGGGCACAATCCCCCAACAACTTGCTCTAGGTAACACACTTCGAGCAAGGTGGTTGGATTAGGCAATCTCCAGAGTTTCCTTTCAGTCTCACTCCACGATTCTGTTTTGTCTGAGGCTACTTTTATTTTCTAGGTGAGTCACATCTGCAGTTAATTACGGTCTCTAACACATATATTTCCTGCCAAAGGCCAAGAAAGAGTTTTTGTTACTAAGAAGTCAAGTGGTGATATAAACAAGTCTTATTTTTGAGGCAAGATCAAATGTACTCTCTGGGAAGATTTTAAGGACTAAAACCTCTTCCACAAAGAAGCTCTTTGGGCCTAACCAGTTTCTGCTTGGATCTATGAAGCACTTCATGAATCATGAAATTAAATCTAATGTATAGGATCTGGTAGAGTTTTTTCCACTTTAAGTCTTAGTCCAAACTTTTTCTACCTCTCTCTCAATCTTAGTTATGTTTTGTGCTTTGGCCATAGAGAGTTTCACTCTTACAGACAAAAAGCTTACAGGCTGTTGTAGATACCTGTTGCAAGCAAAACAAGCTCTTGGTCAGGACTCCAGCTCATGACACTCAGACCGCCGTCCACACTTCCAACACATTCTACCTGCAAGACCAAAATAAGATCCCAGGAACATGAGTGTAGCACTATCCAAGCACAAAAGCGAACAGTCACCAAGGCAAAAGAAAATTGCCCCCTACTTAAAAAAGAAGTCTAACTTCATACTTTGTGTTGAACAAAACTAAAGAAACATTTCTGACTAAAAATGGTTCTAGAATGTTTATGAATAAAGTCAGGTAATGTAGAGTCTAGCACATCCTACCACTAACAGTTTTAAAAAGAGCTTTATTCTGCAACCCTTATGCCAGCACATAGGGTGCCAGTACTAATATAGCCAGATAGGGCCTGTGATTATATTGGTAAATATTATTTAGTAAAAAACCACAGACATAATGACTCCTACCTAGACAATTCCAACACACAGGTATACTCTGACCAGCCTGTGTGTGCTGAACTTGACAACTGTATATACGTGCACCAATGTCAAAGTTTATGGAAAATTGGTTTTACTGGGCCGTCACGAGCAGTAGGCAGAGAACTTCTGTTATGCCTGGTTATCCTGACTTGCAAAAAGTGTGGAACAAAACAACAAATACACCACTCATTGTGTTAAACAGTACGATGATGCCATTCAAGGAATTAGGCTTGGGTGTCACAATCTTTTCAGGTAAGAAAAGTGAGACTGGGCACCAGTCAACAGAATAACTATCACTCTCGTAGAGAGGGTTTCAGAATAAGCAGAGGAATCTTCCAGACCTCCTTCTTGGTGCCCAGCCTGCAGGAGGAAAGTAAAGCAAAAAACCAGCAAAGCAAGCCAAAACCCCACAAAATAAAGAATCTGAAGTTACACCTGTTTGCTGATGCATCTATCACTGCAAAAAAAGTCTCCTGTATCATGAGCTCTGCTAATTTCTATTCCCTTATGACATGTTTTACGTTGCAATACAGGACAATTTTGCAGATACAGCTAACTGCATATTTAAGTTGTATCTGCAAATCAAGTGCAAACATAAAAAAAAGTTCCAAAGCTGGAAATAACCACAATCTTACAGCTAACCCAGAAAGACCACTGTCATCTCACGACCCATTTAAACCTGCATTGTTGGACTGATACTGCAGAAGCTGATTCAGATTTCAGAGGGTGCTGTTGTGGTGTTTAAGTGCCTTGCTGAAGATGATACAAATCTGACACTGAGGATTGAATAGGAAGCAAGTATCTCAGTTACTGCCACATCCGAAGTCAAGTCAACATGTATCAACTGATATCAACTACCATGATAATGGTAGGTACAGTGAGAATTATGAATGGATTACTTTATTCTTCACCTAGCCTTAGCAATATCCTCTTTCTGTAAGACTCTCCAGCAGATCCTTTGCTGCTGGAAGCCCACTGAGCAAACTTAGAGGACCCAGGCTATGGCCAGGCAAGCCACCATTTCAATTCTGGTTCTTTTACAGAGCATATATTATCTTTAATCATTCTCAAAGCTACCACAAAAATCAGCTTGTCTGTCCAGAGAATGGAGATTAGAAACAGTTTGGTATGCAATGAACGTACAACTGGTGCCTAAAGGAATTGTAAGTGTTACTCTTTGCTCTGAATTTCATCAGTACTGCTGAGTCTTTCCTGCCATGTTACCTGTTTCGTGCTCAGATTGCACAGTAGAATGTCTCCAGCTGCTGTAGCAACACACACACTCTCCTGCTCTGGAAGATCTTCAAGACCCACAATGTATCCACTTCCATCCTCAGGCAAGAACCCATCCACAGTCAGAGAAACTTCTCTTGACACCTTGATACAGAAAAGCCAATGGCTTACTAATTACACATCACCTCCCTGGGATTTTTGAAGGAATGACAGTGTAAAATCCATAGACATATTTCATCCTACTACAGTTGCACAAAGGATTACACAGTAAAAAGAGTGTGTGAATGGCACCAGAAAAAAGCCAACTTGCAAGTACTTATCTTCACTTATCCATAGGAAACCGTGAAGATCCTCTTATGGTAAAAGTGATAGAAGAAAATGAGAAAACCCATATACGGAAGCAAACAATATACAACTTCCAATGTGCCATGCTATTCATCTTTAAACACCTTTTTCATACTTCACCATGGTATCAACATTAAGAGGTGCACGGGTAGCTGCTTAAAGTGCACTGCTCTTAAAGGCACGCAGACTTCTAGACACAGCACAGAAAAAAATTTCTAAGGAAAATAACCTGGATGGTTAAGGTGCAGCAATATTTAAAAATTAAATCTCTGGAAAGCTCCAAAGGTCTTTTGTCAGTCAATTTCAGAACTGAATGTACTAAAGGATTAGATGCCTCAGAGTTGCACAGTGAGAAGAAAGTAACCCACTCCTAACAGGAATTCATGACTCAATAGCATTCTATTCCTTTAGCGGTACGTTGGGGTCTTTTGCCCCCAGTGCAAAGTTTCAGAAGCTTCCTCTTGTACTCTTCACTATCTCTTTGCCTGCTTGGCTCTGTTTTGTGAGCCTGTCCGGATGCAACTGTTCGCCAAGTCGTGCTTAAGACTAAACCACCTGAATGACACGCGTCAAATACAGCCACGCTCTCAAAATGGCAGATTTAGTATTTTAGAAGCACAGAAAGCCTCTTCGGCCGCCCAGACCACGGCACGGTGAGCCAGCAGCAAGCGGCGGCGGGAGCAGCGGGAGCGTCCCGGAACCCGCAGACTCGGCCGCCGAGGGGGAGCCGCCTCAGGACACCGGCGAGTACCCGGCGGGCTCCCGCCGGCCGAGGCGGAAAAGCCCCATTCCAGCTTTGCAACCAAAGCCGACCCAACACACCGGCAAGCACCAGAACCCTGCCCCGCAGCCGCGGCTCTCACCGAGTCCCCGGCGGGATGCAGCTCCACGAGCCCGTACGGGGAGCCCACGAGAACCGCGCCGGGCTCGGCGCCGAGGCAGAAGCACTGCGGGGCGCCCGTGGCGGCGGCGGAGCGGCACCCGCCAGTCCGCAGCAGCCGGAGGTTCCTCATGGCGGAGGGAGCGAGCGGTGCAGGCCGC
>JAOTQP010001179.1:42190283-42202366 GCA_026413545.1 Cichladusa arquata
GTCTAGAGTCATCAAAGGTCCTGGGTGTAACCCGGCCAGCTCCATTGGCATGATAATGGGAAAAATTCTTTAAATTGGCACAGTAATAGAAAAACACTCAACCCGCAACACTATATCACATTATATGAAATACTGCTGTATGACCTCTTTCCTGTATTGAAATAGCCTAAATCAGCACACTACTAACTTCAGCAGATCTACAGAACATTCCTTTAGCTGGGAAACCTGTCTTTGTCAGATCTGTTCCATATGTTCTGACAGAACCACATGGGAAAGAAAATAACATTCCTGTTGTGCCTTCAGATACAGATCACTTGCCTCTGTCTGGTTGTCCTGCTACATTTGATATTTTGGATGCCAGTGGAGCTGGAGACATGCAAAAAGAAGTCTTGTATTCTTCAGTTCCTGTGTTGGTGACTTCTCCTACAGTATTGAATTCCCTCACCATGTCTTGTCTATCATAGATTGGCAGCTGTTGCTCTCTTGGTCCTAGAAGATGAGGAAAGTGCTTTCTGGTGCCTAGTCTATATTGTGGAGAACCTAATGCCAGCAGACTACTACAGTGACACACTAATAACATCACAGGTGAGTTGAGCACCCTCACATCTTCTTGGACTCTCATACAGTGATTTACAATAAATATTTAAAAGTGAGTAGTCATCCTGCTGTGTATTTCATTACTCACAGGACAGCGATAACACCTTGAAATCCCTTTCATTGCAGAGGTATTGGAGACTTGAGAGTACAAAATTATTACACTCACAGAAGCAGCATACATAGAGCAGAAAAACTGGTCGCCAGCTCTAGGAAATGGGGTGCCACTCCTAAGTAATAACACGAAAGTCACGTTGGTCAGAAGGAAAGAGGCCATTAATTGCACAATTAGTTATTTTAAAGAAGTCTTAATAGTGGCAAAGCAGCAAATTCTTGTATGTGTAGACTGAGTATGAGCAAGGCACCATCTTGCAGCCCTTCAGATGTTGTTTTTGAAGCTGCACTCTATCTTTGGAGTACCATGTACCTGTGGATGAAAATGCTGAGTTTTTTATATTCACCATATTCATGGTCAAGCATGGTGTTAGTTCTCACTATGGGGCTCTCTGCACATTGGCGATGATTCTGGCCTTTTGATGTCAAATGTGCTGTGAATAACTTACCCACCTGATTCAAAATCACTGGATTTCAAGGTTTTCTGTGTGTCTCGTGTCAGATATACTATGTCCTCCCAGGCAGACAACGAGATAAGCTTAGTCCCACATAGTTCAATGAAATTGTAACTGTGTGCCCATACCACCCACGCCCATCAGTGCCCAGTCTTGAAAGCCTGGCTGTGACCTTGGTGTCCCTGTTGTGTATGGTCCTTTCAGAGAGAAGAGGTTTGGTTTTATCTATGGGCTCACAATAGAGGAGGCTTCAAGGGTCAGTAGCTGAGTGACTGATAATGACACTGAATTTGTTGACTAACATTTACTGGGACAGTGGTGTGGTGGTCGAGAGGCCAGCTCACAGACTGGGGAAACAGTTGAATGACTTTGAAGATAGCAAAATGTCTGTCCAGAGGAGGTTGTGTTAGCTGTTGGATTTAATAGACAGCACTCAATACTCAACAAGCAGAGACTGACGGGGAAAATATGACAGACTGAAGAGGCTTGCCTGCATTTGGTGAGAAAACCTTGTCAGCTGGAAGTCTTCTTTAGAAATAATTTTAATAGAATTTTAAAGACGAAGCATATTACTTGTATGGTTTGTACCCCTGTGCCACAGCTAAGTGGGCTGACACAGCTGGGGCATTAATATGATATGGCAGAGGGAAGCCCTAAACATAATCCTGGTTTTTAGTACTTACCCTCCAGAAAGCATGGCTCTGCTGGGGTGAAACCTTTATGAACTTGGATCAAGGATCTCACTGACTGCACTTCTGTGTTTTGGCTCATGCAACCAGAAACAAAGCACAGACAGTACTTAGACCACAAAGAGAAGCTTCAGGGAGAAGATCAGGTGCTGCTTGCTAAGTCAGAGGTTTTAAAGGTGTTCAGTCTGTTGGGCCATGTAGAGTAATTCAGACCTGGGCAGATTTTAATGCCTGTCATTCAACTGGATGCGCATGGTATTAGAGAAAATCCCGGTAGGACCAATGCAGGAAGATGTGTCAGATTTTCCCTCTTGACTTTGAGATTGGAAGGGAATATGATTCTTTGAGTGAGAAGAATGTATGTTTCTCTGCTTGTATCTTGGCCTTGTTTCAGCTCCATGCTTTGCACTGGATGCCACCTACAAGTACACTGCTCAGTGAGTTTGAAGGTTTGGAAGACAAAGGATGCTCTGCTCTTCCCAGGGTGTGGTTCACTAGAACGCAGCACCAGTGATGACCCTGACATGCCTGGGCCATTGTCCTGTTGAACTGCTCCTTTCTTCCAACAGCAGGACTACTCTTGACCAAGACTTCATTGTTTTCTTTCTTGTCAATTTTAGGTAGATCAGAGAGTCTTCAAAGACTTCCTGTCCGAGAAGCTGCCTCGCCTCATGGCTCATTTTGAGCAGTATCGGATTGATGTCTCGCTCATCACCTTCAACTGGTTTTTGGTGGTCTTTGTGGACAGCCTTGTGAGCGACATCCTCCTGCGAGTGTGGGATGCCTTCTTGTATGAGGGAACTAAGGTACAACTCTCAGTCTAGGCCTTCCTCCCATCTGTACCATCTCCGTGGCATAGTGACAGGGTGATGGGCATACACATCTATCAAAGATATATGAGGTTGAACTGCTTGTCCTATCCTGCCTGTTTGGTGACATGCCCTGATGGCCTGTTTTCTATGTACTTGCTACTAGTAGGTAGACCTAGTCCCTGATTCTGTGCACGTGTTACTTTTTAGTGGGCAGTTGTGCTACAAAACATATCTCTGATAGGCCATAGTGTCTCCTGCTCTGTCACACAGCTGACAGTATTACGGATAAAGGGAGCAAAAGATAGGCAGTATCTGAAAATGTGAGTCCTGCATTGTCCCTGTGCATAGGGAGAACTGGAGAACCCTTGTGAAATCCCTGTGGGATCCTTTTGTAAAGCCTGGTATTCTCTGGGATTGCAAATTAGCTAACATATGGTCATTCTCTTGAGATTAGCTCTGTATTCCTTTAGGCCTGCCCTAGTACAGACTATTGACCGCAGGAGTAACCCTGGATCTAGTCTGTACTGGAGTCTGTGTGCCCAACACTGTCTTTTAGCCAGGATGGCCTGGACCTTTAGTTCCTTAAAAATTTATCCACTCAAGTACCTTTCAACTCTCCAGGTAATTTTCCGCTATGCTCTTGCGATTTTTAAATACAATGAGGAGGAAATCCTAAGAATTCATGACAGTGTGGAGATCTACCAGTACCTACGCTTTTTCACAAGGATGATCACAGATGGCAGGTAGGACTCTGAGTTGTAGACAAGCTTCCATTTTGTATTTGTACTTGCTTGCCTGTTAGGTCAGCTTAACAAGAGTTGTGACTAGTTTATTAAGAGAGATGCAAATGCACTGATAAGTCTGTGGGACATGGATCTGTTTGTCTCTTTTTGACTTTCCCTCCATGGCATTACTTAAAATCCTTTTGGCTTGGGCAAGCAGAGCAAGCTACAAAGTCTGGGTCAGTCTCCTTTTTGTAGCAGCTGACAGTTGTGCTACTGATTGCTGGGTTTCTCTCAGCTGTAGTTGGGGTGTTTGGGAACACAGCACGACCCATGGCCTTGAATGGCAACATGTGTCTGAGATGAAGATTTCTGTGATCAGAAGAGCTCAACATCAGGAATATTCCTCCCTGACAGGAATATATCAGATTTGGCATCTGATCCATTGTCTCCTAAATGATGGCTGCACACTTGTACCTTAAAAGGTGGGATGGTATCAGTGTATGTGAAGTACTGCTTGGGTTTGTGTTTGTATTAGTGTGGGAAAGAATTTCTTTAAGACTCTGCTGTTTGGTGACTTCTAAGCTCAGAGAGCTGAAGTCTGAGGCCCTACTCTTTAATACCCCAGAATGCTCTTTGTGTATCTGTTACCATGTGTTACCAGCCAGTAAATAAGTTGACCAGGCTGTCCTTTCTATTGTAGGAAGCTGATGAACATTGCCTTCAATGACTTAAACCCCTTCCCCATGAAACTGCTGAGGAACTGTCGGTCTATGCACAGGGAAGAGCTGGAGGCTGAGCTGTGTGAACTTGAACAGATCAAGGCAGCCTATGTGAAAGAGAGAGCAGAGCACGGACCTCAGGACCTGAAGGAGGTTGCTAGTGAAGAGGAAGAAGAGAGCTAACAAAAAGAGAGTTCATCATCACTTCCCTCCCATCTTGCAGAAGGTCATCAGTAGCAACTGACAGTAAGAAATGGACCAGAGGGGGAAGTGTGGTCACCGGAGTTCATCTGCCCCAGTAAGCAAAGCTGTAGTTATGGGACCATTTGGAGACTAAGTCAGACTTTATAACGGATTGGAAGGTGTCAGAGGAGTTTAATCCTCTTCTGTACTTGTCCCATTTAGCCCATCCTGTCCTGTGCAGTTCAGGATTACAGCTGAGGGTGCAGAGGAGATACCAGTTGTGGTGTCATGACAGGAATTGACATGGTGCAGAAGACCCAACCAAACAGGGCTTTTACACATTTTCTGATGGAGATTTGAATGCAATCTTTATCTGCAAGTAAAATTTCCAGAAATAATGAACCTAGAACACTCCCTCATTGTTGCCTAAAGCTTCTGAATTGGTCAGGAAAAAACCTTCTCTTAGAGGGTATGGTGCCTTCAGTGTCCAGCCTGCCAGGAGAGTGTGTGCTTAACACTTACTGATCAAGACACTGTCTCCAGATGAATGTGAGGTCTGTGGAGGTTCTGAAGGATGGAGGACATCATCTTATGGGACTCAGGCTGGAACAAAGAAACAGACTGTGGGAGAGTAGAGTTGCTTCTCCAGTTTGGTTCCTGTAGGAGGTTCATGGGAGCACAAGGTGTGTCTCCTGCTTGGCTGGGAAATTTTGGGAGCTTTTTCTCCTCATTGTTTAGCTTTGAGGCCCTGGCATCTCTCTGTGCTGGTGAGTTTGCACCATAGAGGAACTCTTATCTCTGTATGAAACCAACCACAGCCTGCCTGCAGGCAGAGCCTAGTGTTATGTGGACTTTTACTGGGGATGTCTGGGTTTTCTGATAGCCTCACTCCTGGCCATCTCTCTGCCCCACAATTAGAGTCCTCCTGTGCTGGGTTTTTACATTGATACCTCTTATCTGACTCCCATTCATTATGGAAGGGACTAGGGTTTTTCTGTAAGAGTTTGTGATATTGATGGTGTTTTATCCATGGCATATGGCTGGTAGTGAACCTGAAAACCCTGGGTACAAGGTCACAAAAGATGACTTGATATCCTTTAGAAAAAAACCGTTCCTGTCCCCTGAACCAAGGAGCTGGCCTCCATGGCTCTAGCACACAGAGATGCCCTATCTGCCTCTGGGAATGGGGTCTGATAGCCTTCTGCCCTTCCTCCCAGGCTTGCCCATCGCCCCTGAGCTAGATACCCTGCCTGTGCAGCTCAGCCCTCCACAGACCCAGGATGAGTCAAGTCTTTAGATAAATACAACTTCTTTTCCTTAACATGATGCCAGATCCTGCTGCCTCACCTTCCTGCTGAATGGTGTGTTACTCCAGGTGTGCCTGCAGTGCACTGACAGCATTCAGCAGACCCTGCTATAAGGGGGGGCTCTGCTCTATGTTTTTAGAGTGACCTTGAACCCAAGCAGATTA
This sequence comes from Cichladusa arquata, assembly GCA_026413545.1. Lineage (NCBI taxonomy): Eukaryota > Metazoa > Chordata > Aves > Passeriformes > Muscicapidae > Cichladusa > Cichladusa arquata. The sequence goes on from JAOTQP010001179.1 coordinate 42,196,046, forward strand.
TGCCTTCTTTAAACATCTTGTGGTTGGTAACCCAGCCCTTAGAGTTGTCAGTGCTTGTAGAGAAAGGAAAGGGAGGAATTCATAGCCCACAGTGTTCTCAGCCCTGTGGGCTGTAGCCAAGATGACAGACTCTAGGGGAAACAGTGCTTGTTCACCTGAGACACATGGTGTGCCTCACTGGACAAGTCAGCCAGTTTCAATGAATTATAGAAGACTGAGACCTTGGAAGCCAACTACACAGCAGAGAAGTAATGAAAGTGGAAGTGAAATTTTGGGAAGAGTGGATAGATCCCCTGAATGTCACTGAGAGCTGCACACAGTAAAAGTGTGGGATGAGAAGAACATACTACTGGAAGCCTACTACAGTATCTCAAAAAAATGAACTCATCTTAAAACTATACCATCTAGATAGGGAAGTCTAAAAGGCAGAAGGTTTTGCTTCACAGATGCTGTTACTAATCTAATTTATTTATACTCTTATGTTCATGGGTGCACACAGAGTTTTGCTATTGTTACAGACATTATCTTATAAATCAAAACCATAAAAATTAGAAGTTAACTTACAATTTTATTTCCTACAGCTTTCTGCAACAGCTTAAAAATTTTTCCTCCTGACTTGTCCTTACGTTTATTAATAAAGGCATTTTAAATGTGTTATTAGACAAGACCACAGCCTGACATATGTCTACAGTATATAATAAACATTGGTCTATGTGATACACAAACTTTTCTGAAGTAGAAATAAGGATCAAGATATTGACCCTGATAGGGAATTCTGAAAATAATTTTAATTTAAATCGGTAGGGAAGGACATGTGAGGGTTGTTATGTTTCTTTTCTTTTGTGCCTTCTTCAGCTCTTGGTTTTGGTCCACATGTATTTGCTGAGGACCACTTCCTCTGGTCATTGATTACCAATCATTTTTGGTGATTCTTTAATAAACGGTGGTGGATGCAGGAATCTCTGCAAGGCCTGTACAGACCTGTACCTTGTAGCCAAGCTCACATGTCCTCATGGGCCTTCACCTACTTTCCTTCTGCTTCACAAACTTCAGTGCTACTGAAAAGCACTGAACTCAGGTCTCAAAATTGCAGTTGGGCCAGACGCAAATCCCTCAGGCCCCTGCAAGACCTGCAGTGACTATCAGTCAGTGCCACGGGTGTTTTGGACCTCTTGGTTACCTCTGCAAGAAGTGCTCAAGAATGAGTTGTGCTGCCACTGCCAGCTGTTGTGGCTGGGAAACAGTTTGAGCTCGTTTTGCAGCCAGCAGCTCCTTCTGCCTGTTCTGATGCCTGTGGATAAAACAGGTGTTTTTCTACCCAGAGCCAGTCTTTGCTGAGCTTTGCTGTGTGCATAACATTATTTGTGAAATTAAGCTTTCTGTCTCTGCGTTAACCTAAACCTTGGGATACCGGCTTCAGTCCTAAAAGAATGGTTTTGAATTCCACACCCACCCTTCTCCCTATGATGTGCCATTAACTTGTAGTTTGCTTTGTTGCAGGATCTTGTGGCCACCAAAAGTTCATAGGGTTTGAAAGGGTAAGTTGGTGGAGTGGTGCCAAACACACACAAAGCTACTGCTGGCCCAGTAAGTCCCTGAGCTGCCAACAAGAAGCATCTCCTCTTTACCCCTTTTTGGCCTGGGTGGTGTTGGGCTGGCAGGATCTGTACTGTCATATGCTGTGGCTAAGCCCTGTATTCTGGCATGCTGCCGTGGTAAGAGGCACTACTGGGGAGGTTGTTTCTGGGTTAATGTTTAGTCTAAGCTTAAGCTTTTCATCCAGGGTGAAGGTGAGAGCTAAGGGGCAAGGCATTTTCCAAGGGTGGATAGCAACAAAACCCTGTAGCGGGAGCTGTACCACAGGGCTGAGTTTCTCTTCCAGTCTGCAGTCTGGGCAACCTCCTGCCACCATCACAGACACAAGGCCTGGGGCTTGCTCTCTTCCCATTTAACTGAGACAATGCTGAGACTTCTCCAGCCATCTCCCAGTGCTAAGAGCTCTTTTACCAAACATTAACTCTTGTTTGGTCTAGGGACATGCCTAGTGCAAGAAAGCAAACCACTTGCCCATGACTGAGCCAAAGTGCTGGAGCTGATATAATATGCTGCCACCTGAGATAATTTAACCCCTTTCCCAGAGTTCAGTGGGAGGCTGTGGCCTGCACAGAAATGCTGTGATCATGAGATTATCTGTGTGCTTTTTGTTTAACCTCAGGAGCTCTCCAGAGGGGAAGACAGCACACCAGGTATCCCTAACCATGACAAATTTGGGGTGAAAGGTCCCCATCTCTGCTGCAGCCAGATGTTTGCTTTAGTCACATGGTCCACTGCCTTTAAGACGAAGTCCCTACTTCTTGTTATTAAATGACAGCTTCCTGCAAAGTGCAAAGTCTGCCTTTCAGACTCCAGCTGTTGGATCAGTATCTGCTCTGGTTTTGAGCTTAATTTTCATGACACATAACCTCTGGCACATTCTGGTGTCAAGCTGTTAGAAACTTGGACCCTTGGAGCAATATCCATGGTAAGTAGAATTAAATTTCAAGCCCCCTTTGTAATAAAAAAATCAGCCAGATAAAAACTTTCTAACACAGTTTTGAGTGTTAGAAAGCAGCATTCTTCATTGTAGTGTGCTGATCCCTCAGAGAATTCTTCCACTAACTGAATGCCCTGGGTAAATGCTCAAAAGTGAGTTTTAATCATACACACTGATGACATACTCATTGGCTATCCCTGCTTACTTGATGTATGCGTATTACTTTATTTTACATAGTTGCACCCCTTACTGGAAGTTGTTATATGGTTTTTTGGGGTTTGTCTTCAATGCTCAATATCATTTTTAGGTGGCTGTTCCTCAACCCTCCTTTTGAGTAAGTGCCTGCATCATTGCTTTGCAGAACTTCTACTTTGTCAACCTTGCAAAGCTAAGCTGGCATCCTGTTGTGTTTTGCATGACATTTTTTGTCTACTTCTCTAAGACTACATTGTTCCCTTTATTTGATAAGAGTAAAATTTTGTTCTGTTCTACTGTCCTTATCATTTGGGAAAAAATAGTACTCAGCCCAACATCACAATTCCATGCTGAAAATAATGCCTAGATTTTTTTTGTTTTATGAAGTCATTTTGCTAGTAGAAAAGTAATGTCTATGGGCAGCATTTTGCAGGGAGAAAAAGTTCTAAAAGAAAACTAAAACCAAATGATATTTTTTGCTGCATCTTCCAATAACATTTTTCAACATCATAAAAATTCTTGCACAAAGATGGGAAATGCCAATGCCACAAACTCTGAAAAGGCTTCCAGTTTTGACACTAGCATTTCAATGGTGCTTTAAATCAGTCCCAAAGCTGGGTGTTGTGCCCTCCATGCCACCCACCCCATACATGTGGCACAGTTAGTGATAGTGAACTGCATGGGGCTGGAAATAATTACAGTAGGAAAAATGAGAACCAGTGAAGTTTTTGTTAAAGATGAAGCTAATTGGTCATTAACTAATTAGCAGCTTCCTCTACATGTCTCCATCCAGAGCTACCAGAGACATGGCCCCTTGTCCTCTGCAGGCAGGGATAAAGCAGACTTCAGTGCTTGGTGCAGCATCTCCCTTTCAGTGCAGATGTACTGGGCTGTGTGCTGGTATAGCTTAGCCTTGAATTAACTATACCTGAGGATATCATGTCTGCAAACCAGTCATGCCATTCCTAGGGTTGCAAGGCATATCACCGTACAGAAGGCTGGTTTCCTTCTCATTCATTTCTGCAAATGCTCCATGCCAGTCAGGATCCTGCTCCCAGGGTGCCATGAAAAGCTGGGTAAAGTGCTTCACCATTGCAGCACAGACACCATGAATCTGGCCATGCTGATGTAGCTCCTGCAATGCAGACCAGCCACAACAGGTGCCAGCTCTGCTCTTCCAGTGGCTTGCCATAGGTTGAGATGCTGCACATGGTTTCTGGCTAAAAGTGGTGTTGTCCTGTTGCACTGCTGTCAGGCTCCCCTTCGTAACCAACTCTGCTGGAGTGGTAGCTTTCCACTTCTCATTATTTTGCATGGGCCAGAAAGAGATGGGTGGGACACCAGCCTGCCTCTTGGCTGGTTTCTGGCACCTAATGGTGTGGGATGGCAGAGAGTTACAGAACACGCTGCTCCAACTTCTGCTGCTGGATCTCAGTGGAAAGCACTAACATGTTGGCTGCTGGAGGCCCTTTACACACCAGAAGTGTTGTGTGGGAGTGCTTTTTCCCACAAGCCACTTCTGTGGATGCAGGCTGTCAGCAGCGGTTGCTCAGCCAGACTCTTGCTGCTGCATGACCAGTTGGGATATCTCAGGGAAGAAGAGTAGCATTCATCCCAGCCACCAAGGATACCCCAGCGCCAGCCACCACAGTCAAAGACTGTGAAGGGGACTGGGGAGAAAAACCATTCACTTTGTCAGCACCTAAAACAGGTTTCAGGAATGGCACTTGCACGAGTAGCCCAGCCAGATGCCTACAGTGGACAGGGCTGTAGATACAAGAAATCTTTCCCCCCAGTAACCCTAAACAAAGACATCTTTGTCTCCCTGTCATCCCACATGCAATCTTCTACAGCTCAATCAGGGCTGGAGCACAACGTGTGTTAAAGGAAGCACTGGAAATCATCTGTGTATCAATACATGACCTGTCTTGTACTTCTCCATTGGGAACATGTGAGAGCACACTGCAAGGATCCTGAGGGGTCCCAGAAGTCATCTCAATTCCTGTAGGCAGGGCAAGACCAGGACAGCTGCTGCACTAGCGCCCACAATTTGGGTCTGCAGGAATTCCTTCCTGTGCTCCATCCATGGACCTTCCTTCTCAACAGCTGTCTGGTGGTGTATCTGCTGAGTGCCTCAGTCTCCTGGGATGTCCCAGACTGGCACGTGGTAGCAAAGGATGAAAATCACTCTTAGGGGCTGCTGATTGGTTCTGAAATTCTGTTCAACACCCCTGAAGAATTCAGTGGATCTGGTGTTTTCACAAGCATCATTTGCTTTTCCAGAAAGACTTGAGGTCTCCTGACAGGTGTGCTAATGACATCACAAGAGCAGTCACCTCTTTTACTAGAATTGGGGTCTGTAGTGAGGAAGTGGTCACTGGATTGGTGGTTGTGATCTCCCCTTAATGGAATTACCTTTCAGCTAAGGACACACTTCCTGCCTCTCTCTCTTGACACTATCAGCAGTTTTCTTCTCCAGTGATTTCAATCCCTGCTGTGTTGCCTGTTGTTACTTTGGTTGAGAGTGTTTGAGACATTTTTTGGAAAGGTTCATGAGGCATCTACCCCTTCCGTCTTTGCCTACATCTGCTAAGGGTGATACACAGCTTCTTGATAAATAGTACTTTGCCTTGAGGAGTTAATTGGTAACAGCATCCAAGCTACTGTTTGGGCATGTTTGCTTTTCTGTTTGGTCCCTTACACTGATCTGCAGCATCTCACTTGTGAAGGACACTGAGTCTCACAGTCTTGTCAAAGCTGCTAGCTCAGCCCGGAGCTGCCTCTGCTACCCAGTGATGGGTAGTGATGGGTGATGAGTGATGGGACTAAGGTATGTGGATGAGCTAGCTGTCTCAGACTGTGATCAATCAGACAGGACCAGAGCGGTGTTAGCTGGGGGGGTGACCTGGCCAAAGAAACCACCTCTGCTATTTGATCTTGGGAACTGCTGTCTACTTACCAAGTTCCTCATTCAGGGCACCAAGGAGGTTTGTGGTGCTGCCAAGGTACCAGCTGTCCCCAAAGTCTGTGTGTGAAGGTTTCTAAAGCCATATGCTATCAGTAAAGGGTTTGCAGCTTTGGGTCAGCGTCTCACTATCTGCCAGGGACTGCTGAGACAGCCAGAGGCTGCCAGCTAAGGCTGGCACATTAAAACGTGTTGCAGGCGTGTGTGCAGTGCTCAGGATGAGCGGTACCTGGTGGCCACACTGAGGATAGGGCACCGTGCGCCTCTCTCCTCAGAAGCTCTCCGACCTAATGCAAGGCCTCTGGTACTTTCTGCAAGAGACGGCAAAGTCCCGATGCCGTCAGGTCGATCTCGCAGGAGCATCACGCACCCACCTTTCCCCATGTGCCTCCGGGCACAGAGTCAGGGACCCACCTGCGGCGGCGGTGCTGACGGTGAGCGGCGCAGTCCGGCCCGGGAGGGCGGGCTGCCCAGCCCGGGGCAGCGGAGGCACCGGAGCACCTTGCTGCGGCTGCAGCACCTTGCTGCAGCTCTCCCCGCCCCGGCACCGGGACAGGCCCTCGCTGGCCGCGGCAGGCTGGGCCCGATGGCCCCGGGCAGGCTCTCGGCGGCTCCCGGGGCCAGCGGC
>JAOTQP010001179.1:42341001-42351091 GCA_026413545.1 Cichladusa arquata
CATTGAACTCTGGAAGAAAAAAGCAGACTTTTCCTACAAGCAGCTCAATGTTTGTGGAGCTTTTTTGGAAAACTGCCTTTATGAAAGGTGTGAAAATCTACCTCTGTTCCCTCTGTCATTGATGCAAAAAGTAAATTTCTTTCATGTGCCTGGTTGATACAGAGATCAATGACAAATGTTGTGATGGTTCAGACGTCCCAGGTTAGAGCTTTTCAACTGTGCACAGCTGTCTTCTGTTTCCCCTGAACCTGAAGAACTGCAGTGATAATATACATCAGTTCTTCCTTGTTGGCCCGGGGCTGAAAGGTTAAACTGGTCTAAACGCATGACCAGCCCCATGACCTAATGGCAGCTTCACACATTTTAGGGCAAATGTATATGGATGAGAAGTTGTTTGCTCAGGGAAAGCATTCACAGGTTTCAGCCTTTGGACTCCCCTTCAGATAGACTGGAATGGGAATTTCCATGAGTAGAAACAGCTGGATCAAACTCTCTGTAAGTAATTAACACACAGGAGAGACAGTTGCGCTTGCACTTTATCAAGCCTCTTGGTAAGATTATGTACTCCAGATAATTAATCATTACATTTCCCTATACACATAATTACCTCTACTTTCTTGCTCTCCCACCTCCACGCATATAAACAATTCGTATGCATGTATTTACAGAGTAATTACAGAGTGCATATGCTGTGATTAAAGGCAATATAAACTGTGTTACTCTAATTACAACAAAAAAAACCCAACAAAAAAAGTACCCAAACAAATGAAAGCACAAGCAGGAAACCACACCACTTCTTTAACTGGATCAAATCCCTTTCTCTTCAGACTAATAAAAAGAAAAAAAGAAACTAAAATATTCTGTGCTATGAGCCTGGTAAAAAAAATGAGCCTGTCAGCCAGCCCAGCAGGTCCCTTGGTTGTAAATTATTTAATATATGGGACATAAATCAGAAAGCAATGTTACTCGGGACAAGATGAAAGAAATGCTGCATCTCAGAGTTAGAGCACCATTTGGGTTTAGTTCCCTTCCACCAAATAAGAGAAGCTCCTGCAGGTATGGCTTCAGTGGAAAACACCTGCATCCCCCATGAAGTGAATACAGGTATGTTTGCCTTCTGAAAACCCTTGCTGGCTTTGTTTACATGAGGTGATCTGATGTGGCTCTTATAAAACGAGCAGCACTGCTCTCTCCTGCTGAAGTCGCACATTCCCCCATGATATTTTGACATATGACCTGTGTGTTTTCCATGGCAGACTGCTCAGATGCTGTCCTTCAGAGGTTTTGGACTCAAAGCACTCCAGACTACTGGCAAATGAAGTAATTCTGTGGCATGGGGAGAGCAGGATCAAACGGAGTAATTCTGCATGTTCTTGGAAAATTGTCAACTGGTGTGACTCTTGAGGATGATCCTGCTGAGGGTCACGAGTTGGACTTGATGATTGTGGGTCCCTTTCAACTCAGTTTATTCTGTGATTCTGTAATCCTTTTGTCTGGGCTTCACGTAGCAGGATATTTAAGTGTAGTCAACATCAAGAAAAGAAGGTAACATTGAAAGGACAAATTGTTTACATTTCATTGTCTAGAAAGTGCCACTCACTTTTGCTGCTAAAAATCAGTGGTGAGACCACAATTTCAGCATTTGGCTGACAAACACTGCTAAGAATGAGCCACCATGATATCTAAGAGTGTGCATAGAGTGATGGTTGGTTGTAGTTTTTATGTATCAGCAGGGTAGCTGTGAGGGCCCTATGTATCCTATGACCCAGTGCTGGTGACGAAGCTCAGCACAAAGGGCTGTAATTTCCACATCTGCAGTTCCAGACAAACTACTGTGAGGTCTGCCTGGAGAGGTCCTGGACACCTGGACACCAGCTTCAGGAGTAGTTTGACTTGCTTTCTGCCACAAGAGGATGACTAGGATCCATTGTCTCTGTGGATGTCAATGCAGTTTTTCTCTGCTATTCGTACTGAGACACCACACTTATTGCTGTGGACATTCTCTAGACCAGTCTTTGTAGAGGTGGATGTAATGCCTTGTGTTTTGAAGTGCTTCCTATGCTAACATCTGTGAGAAATTTAGTGTGCTTAATGGAAGTCTTAATGTTGAGTAAATAAATGAAGTAAATGTGGGACATAGCAGAGGATGATCAGAAGCACAAAATCCTAGGGCTGTTGAGGAAAAAGTATGTCATAGCAGAAGATTGGCAGGGAAGACAGAAGAAGATACCAGACAAAGAAAGGGCAGAGATTAAGATGAACAGACAGTCTGGTGGCACAGGAGTAGGGATGGCTTTGAGCTATTGCTAAGTGCCTATTGCTAGAGACTGCAAAAAGCCTCGGAGTCCCAGATTCCCTGTTGTGCCAAGCAACAGGGAGTTAAACACCCTGGTGTCTTACAGCAGCCAGCTGATGTTGATGGCAGAGCCTGCTACAGACACCATTTTGTGTTCTCTCAAAGGTAGGATGGGCAGTAACTCTCCAAACCTTCTCACTGCTTGTAACACAGCTACTGGGGGCTTCTGTAGGAGCCCAGTGAATGACCATGAGATTCAATCATACACTTCCTTCTTACCAGAATACTTAGAGCTAGTGGCAGGAAGTTAGAGCTAACCGTCTGACCTTATTCTGGCATATACTTTGTCCTTGCAGCCTTCTAAGTTAGTTTAAAGTAGTCATTACAGCACCATTTCCTGTCTGTTTAAGAAGAAAAAAATTATCTCCCCAGTTGCCTGAAATTCAGAGCCTGACTCAACTTTCCTGCCGACCATGCAGCTTTGGATCACCACAGCGCCAACCCCAACCCTTCAGGGTCTGGCCTGAGTAACAGTGTCTCATTAATTAATACACAAGCTGTGAAACGGGATTGGAGCCAGGTGGCTTGAAATTCTGCAGCCTTTGAGGGAAAATTCTGCATTTTGTAAGGCGGAATATGCTGATGATCCCAGCGGAAGAGAAACTGAAGGTGTCTGTCTCCAGCTGAAACTATGCCTGGGATGAAACTCTTCCATTTGAGCCAGAGAGGTGATTTAAGCTGGTACAGAACGCCATTACCTGAAGTGCAATTTAGCCAGGAAACAAACCTCCACTTACAAAAAGCGCTTGATGACCTTTAATTATCACAGCAGGTCTGGACCTCAGCTTTCAATCTCATCAGGTAAGTGTTTGCCCTCTGATATCAGGGTGAGTCACTGGTTGAATAAAGAGGTCAGAAGGAGGAGAAGGTTTATGCAATGTCAAAAGACAGAACCTTTTCTTACAGAGATCCTCGGTTGGTGGGAGACTGGGACCATTCACAATTAGTAGTCGGCATCCCTTAAAAGCAGATTCATTGGTCCTATAGGGTCACTTGTAGCATTTGTAATGCATTTAAAGTACTTGGTAATTTCTTATTTGAGGGAAAATACATATTGGACGCTGTACACGTTGTTCTGTATATTTCTATGCCAAGTCCTGTGTTGCAACACAGATTTTTATTTGAAAAATGCTAATAAAGCTCTTGTGCTCCTCAGTGCATAGGAAGAGTTTCCTGCACTCGCATACCAATACCTTGTATAATAAATTCATAGTGAGTAAATGGAAAAGGAAGAAAGGTCACCTTCAGGCTTGCTGCAGTATCTGGAGTGAACTCTGCAGAATTTGTGTTGCAGGGGAGGTGTGATTTTTGCCAAACGGGTCATAGTATGACAAAGGCCCAGGCCTTTTAGATCACATGCAGCCTTGAGTCTTGCTGGGGCAGTGGAGCAGACTCAAGGTTAAGAGACTTGGTTTGCAGAAGAGCCTCAGGTGTTAGCCTGGCCAAATAGAAAACTCGTGCTCACAGCTATCCTCATGGTCCAAATTACACATGCATTCCACAAACCCACATATACTAACTGGGAATTATGTCAGCTGCAGACAAAGCAATTAGGCTAATTTTCTCAGTGCATATGGCATGTCAGCAGCTGGCAAACTATTTGCAAGAGGGCTCCTAAAAGTGCTACCATTAGCCAAATTATTGTCATGGATAATCAGAGATCAGTTTCCTTACATTGACAATGTAATGCACAGTTTTGTTAGGCTTTGAGATGGGGAATTTATTTGTAGCAAGAAACCTTCTTCATTTTACAGGGATACAGTTATAAAATAGTTTACCTGTGATTGGTCAAGGACCTCCTTGCCTGTGTTAAATCTGATATCTGGAAATAATAGCTAGAATTTATTTCACTGGTAGCAGTTGTCTAATCCCTTCATTTCTTCTGCAAAATAAAATTTGCTCACTCTTTTGTCACCTAAACTGTATGACTAATGTTCTAAATTAAAACACTGCCCTGTTATTGTAACAGCAAAAAATTTCATGACAGTTATAAGTGTGATGCCAGAGGACTAATGTTAAAAATATTCCTTTCTTTCTCTTTCCTCTGAGATCTTCAGTCCACAGGGATGGGATCCCATAAGACAAAAGGTGCTGGGCTCAGCCTGGTAAAATCAAGAGGGAGAGAAAAGGAAATGTGGATGGGAGGCATAGCTGCATGTGTTATGTGTGTTGTGCTATTATGTTTGAAAGGCATTGCTGCAGAAAAGAGGAAGTTTGTGGGTCACTTAGAGCACTAGTCTTGGTAGGTAATGAATGTGACTGGGTTGAGAGAGCAGTGAGGAGCCCTCCTGGAAGGGTGCTGAGCAGCACTGAGGCACAGGAGCAAGGAGCAAAAAAAGGGCTCCACCTTGCTTCAAGGATCCATCCAGAAATGCTTTTTGGGTGCTGTCTTTAGGTTAGCCCTTCCTTGTTTGGCTTTCAAATGGAATGTCCAGTGCTACAGCTGTGACTCAGTCCAAGCAGCAAACGGTTCTCACCTGGTGCTGTGTCTTTATTGGTATTGAAAATTGCAGACCTGTGCATTCATAATGCAGAACAGGCAGGCTGAACTCCTCAGTGTCTGTTTGATGACATTACACTCCATTCATTTTGGGTGATGACTTGCCAGCCAGCTTGCCACCTCCTGTGCAGTGTTGTGTGACATTCTCGTGTGCGGCCTCTCGTTAGATGACGGGGTGATATACTACAAGGCATCCTGCAAGCCCCAGCCAAAGAAGGCTGCATAAATTACTGCTTTAAAGCCAGGCAGGGAGAGATCATAAACACAAGCTCAGAAAACTTAAGACTTCAGGATATGGCTGTAAGGGCAAGATAACATTGATAGAATAGAATCTGTGCATTGTTTTAAAGGACTTCTCCAGGGTTTTACACAGGGCCAAATTCAGCTCTGTTGTGCCACTGATCTCAGTGCCAGTGTTATGTGATAACAGTTGCTTGGGCTCCTTGAAATGGATTTGGGGCAGAAAAGCACCACTAGATTCAGCAGCTACACTTTCAGCTGCAACACTGTATTTGAAAAGGTCTATTTGTCATCCTGGCCCCTAGTTTTCTCATGGCTATTTTGATCTTCAAAGGACTTTACAGGTATTGATTAATCTCAGAGTGGACCTGTGACATATTTGCAGTGAGTAACTATCACCGCTGCTGCAGAGGCTGCAAAACTGAAACAAAGGAGTTTTGACTGCACAAGAAGCTGAATTGGCCACCGTGAGATCCTGGCTATCCACCCTGGCCTCAGACCTCTTGATCACACTTCTGTCAGATAAAGTATTCTACTCCTTACTCCCCTAGAAAGTATTTCTTTTGGATAAATTGTTGATCCTGTGGGACACTGAATTCAATATAAATCTATCTTTAATAGAAGAAATACCATCTGGAGTTAGCTCAGAGTGACTGGCTAAAGTTACCTGGACCAGATTGCATTGTTTCTTCTCTATTTACAAGGAGAAAAAGTGTGGGAGAGCACATACACAACCAAACAGAAACTGATGAGATTTATTTGGATTGCCGTTTAAGATCATCTGCCAGCACTTTCTTTACTGGATATAAAATAAAACTCTCTATACAAAGGTGTGAAATGAATGATCTCTCTCTGCTGAACTGTGCAAGCAGTTGTGTTGGGAGGGATTATGAGAAACACTATGAAGCTCACGAGTGATCTGGTAAAGAACCACAGAAAATTGCAGGCAGCTGTCTTTGGCTGAGAAGCAGTTTTGCAGGGATCTCAACTGAGTCAAATTCTTTTATGTGGATGAAGATGGGGGAAGCAAAAAAAAAATTGGAAAAGGAGTAGAAAAGTCTGTTTGGAACTGACATTTTGGAAGAGGTGCTGGTTTCAAAACATAGCTGGATTTTACTTAAAAGAGGAAAACTCAGTCAAAATGACTCATCTTTGGCTTATTTTATTTTTTCCTGGAGAATTCTGCTACCTATGTGTTAGCTTTTCTGCTGTGGGCCAGACATGAGGACATCTCACTCTGGAAGTTTTGATGTTAAGGAATTAATATCTTGAAGTTGCCAAGAGATATCTTCCAAGAAGAACTTTTAGCTGGTAATAAACTTGGTACATTTGACAAATAATAAAAGTTACCACTGCAGCTCCAGAGAATGTCAGTTCTGGCGCAGGTGGTGTTTAAAAATGTTATTTTGTAAACTGATGCACCCTACAGATGTTTATAATTTCATCTTTCACCTAAACTAATGCCCAGGGAAAGCTAGTGCAAACCTTTCCTTTGACTTTCCTTTTCAAGCCTCAGCTGAATAGTTTGCATTTGGTGATGATGAGTGATCTTCTGCAGCCAGCATACTACATTGAATATTTCATGTACCTTTTGAGGATCCATGCTAATTATGGCACTACAGAATTACTTAAAACTAATTTTAAGGAAACACTTATATTTTAGAATAATTGGGGTAAATCCTGAGTGGCCTGATAATGGTGGAGAAATCTCTCAGTAAGTGAGATTTGGTGGTTTGATTAAAAACACTTTTCTATAATCCATGAAAAACTTTGAAGTAAGCATTAGAAAAAACTAGATATAAGCTACAAGTAATCCTGTAAGTCTTCTCAGGTTTTATAACTCAAAGTAGTCTGCGAGGTGTTTGACCATATTTACAGAAACTGAATTTTTGGCAGGATATTATAAAACTGAAAATATTTAAAGTTGGCAGCCTAATACATTCATTCAGATATGGTGATGAGATCTCTGGATTTAATAATTACATTCCCAGCAATCACAATTATAAAAGTTATGCTTGGAGATAATCATGTGAGGCAATATAATTCTCTGTTGCTACCTGAATTTCAACTGGCTCTGTAACATTAAAGGTGAAAAATATTAATTAAATGCCTTTCCCTAACATTAATTTCTCTGAATACATTTTTTGTCTCAGGTTTTTTATAAGGAAGTATCAAATGAATTGTATTAATAAATTCAGAAATAAGTGTTTTATTAAGGGTATTAAGGATGGAGAGTGCAGCTGAACATAGTACCAGATGAAAAAAAAGAAAACCAGGTTTTCCTTTTAGAAAAAAATAGCACTGTTTCCTTCTGGTTTTTTCCAAGAAAAATAAACGTTTTTCCCTAAAGAGAAATAATCTTAAAGGATCCATGCATTAAAATAGGCTTTTAGATTATGAAAGGGAAGAAACTACTCAGAGAGCTGCATAAAAAATAAGATGATATATTAGTAAAATGGAATTAAATATATTTTGTCTTTTAGTGCCTATTCTCTTGTTTCTTAACAGAGTAAAAGATTCGTGGATCTTCAAAAATGATGACATGCACTTGAATCAGAGCACATGCATCAACTTTCTTCAAGGATCCAGTGAGTTAAAAGGGCATTGCAGCAAATAGCATCTCATTTTTTGCAGAGCTGATGGATGGCTGATTCATCCAGGGTCTCACAAAATGCTAGTGCCAGAGTCCACTTGCTGTAACCATTTGTAGGCAATTAAGGAAGTGTAAATGAGCAGCATATTAAAATAACATTTCATTGTGATTGAGCAACCTCTGGTATTGTACTGCTCTCAGCAGTGCCACTCACACACTTCACTTGATATTAAGTGAATTGCTAATGGTGAAATTTCAGTGGGTAGAGATGTTAATTAACTGCAAAACCAGGAGTGAAGCGAGTCAGGGATGGATAAAGAAAACCTGCATCTCTTGCAGCTCACAGGAGCTCCTTTGACTGACGTCTTTCTTGCACAATGTTTCTCACTTCTTATTCTCTACTATCCATCTTACTAACCATATTTGCTTCCTTTGGTTTTTTCTTTCTTTTTTTTTTTTTTTTTTTTCTGCAATCAGAGGCTGCACTTGTGAGCCCGAAATGACAAGACTAAGAACAAATGCTGTGACTCTTAGAAAAAAAGACCTTAATCCAAACTACCCATCCATTGCAACCAGCAGAAATTTCCTGTTGGTATAGAAACCTCTTTCTCTGATAGCATCTTGTTCTTTCTACTGAGACTCATTTCAGACTCTAACTCAAATTTAAGGTAAAGAGGAAGCTCCCCTCATTCATCTCAGGAAAACACTGCAAGATTTTTTTACCAAAACTACCACAAATTTGAAAACATCTTTCTCTCCATGTTCCTTCTTCAACACCTGGTGTTCAGTCCCAGGTAGAAACTGATTCTATGCTCACTACTTGGTTGCTAAGTGACCCATGCAAAATCTCTGAGCTGATTTTCCGTCTCTTGTTTTTTGACCATGAATGAGAGAACAGGTAGTCAGAGGATGAATTTCATTCATATGCAAGATTTCTCAAAACACATGAGAATCTTCTTCTGTACTGGTTTCAGAGCTGTGAGGGAGAGTAGCAGCCTGGCTGCAAAATAGGGCTGATATGTGACAAAGATAAGCAGTCCTCACCTTCAGTGGTCTAACTCAATTTCAGAGGAAAGACAAGATCATAAAACTTGGAGGAGAGTCAAAGCCCTACATTCTCTTTCTGGAGGGATAGCTGATTGATAAATGGCTGCTGGTTTTGCCCCTGTGTGTCTGATTTTTAAATAAAGCCTTGCACTGGGGATGGCTACCGAGGTAGGAGAGCTAATTAGGTTTGGCAAATGACTTTATGAATTGGTTTGAGGCAGAAAAAGTGGGTAAGGAAATCAACTGCTAGTATACAACCTGGTATTTTTCTTCAGAGTGGCTTTGACGTGTGACTTTGCTGTTTAAGGATTTCATTTGAGGGGGAAGGCAATGACACAGAGAAAGGGGGGCAGAGGGGCAGCAACCTGCAGACGCACCTGTAACCAGGAGATGAGGTGCATTCACAGCCTCAAATCATGCTGAGTGTCCTGTAGCTCTCAAGCCAGCTGCTTCCAATGTTATGCTCCAGTAGGACCTGAGGATTAAAGAATCATCTGCAATGCAGATCAGGTTGCCTTTCAGGGAACAGAAGAAGTCACAAAGTACAAGCAGGTGCAAGGTCCAGTCAAGAGGGCTCTCTTGTGGTCTGGATATGAGAAACAATACTGCCACCTGAGTTAACTCATTAAGCAGATCTATAATTTCTATTTTACCCTCTATTTTATTAAAAAAGGGCAATGAAGCAAAACACTACCAAAATGCATTGTATTAACAGAACATTGTCACAGCATTACCTTATAAAGGGAATCAAAATCTGAGCCAAGGCACTATGCTTTTCTTCAATAATACATTGCCATCAGTGCTTTTCCCTGCAGAGAAGCTGCATCTTCATGCATCCCATGACAAAGAAGATAGTCTGGCACAGAGACAGTGTCATCCTTTCTCTGAATCACACAGACCCTTTTAACCAAGAGGAAAAAAAGCTGGATTACTTTGTTTTTGTTCTTTTTAGATGTGAGGCACAGCTGTGTAGATTGCAGGCAACAGCTGCCTGTTTTGATGCAGCATCCTGCACAGCAAGAAAACCAAACAGTCACTTCTCTCCTTCATTTTGAGCATTGGCTTGTGCATTGGGAGCATCAGTGTGCATCTGCCTGTTGTGAAACACTCACTGGATCACGATGCAAGTCTGGCAGCAGACCTGCAGAAGGGTTTGGACTTGTGATTTACGACTGATATCTCTCACTACCAAATCCCTGGGCACTGCACATCTTTAAATTAAGACACTTGCCTCAAGGTCTCCCAAAAATAATCACTATCTCTGGAGCAGAAGTAACTTTTCAGTTTAAAATTTTATTGTGGCTGTGGCTTTGATGCAGCCGTCTGGCAGAGGCTGAGTGACTGTAGATTTCTG
>JAOTQP010001179.1:42535890-42547475 GCA_026413545.1 Cichladusa arquata
ATAAACCAAATCAACCTAATTCAATATTTTTCTTCTGCAAAAGTACAAGCATCCTGTAAGTATCTGTATGGCAGATGTGCTACTCCAAATGACTATTCCTTAATGTCATCTTAAAACTTAACTGACAAATCTAGATAGAAGGACTTGAAAAAGACATGGGAGGCTGACCTCCAAGCATGATTTCTTTTTGCGAAGAACCATGATATGGGACAAAACCTTGAGAAGATGATGCTGTAGTCTTCTCTGTGGATTATTTGTGGCCATGGTTAATAGATATATTTTTTAAATTACATTAAGCTTTTCTGTAAGTGGGCAGACATTAAATATGTATGAGTATTGCTTTCCTCCCTTGGTTTAAATACTAGCTAGCCAGAAATGCTGAGAAGAAAGGAAAAGCTGGGAAAAGAGTACCTGCTTAGAAATTCAGGAGCCTACAGGCATGCCAAAAATGAATTTAAGTGCTCAAATTCTTCTCATTATAAAGCAAGGCAATATCAAAGTTTCTAATGTCTAATGTCACTTGTTTGCTGCTGATCTCTCCTTTTCATTTCCTTTCCCTTCCTTTTCTCTTATTTGTGTCTACACTTTTAGTTCAGTCATTTTGGAAATGCACTTCCTGAGAGCTCACTGAAGTTTTACTTACTCTGTAGAAAGTACCTTTAAGAAAAGAGATAAGAAAAGCACAAAAAAAGAAAAAAAAAAGAAAGAAAAGAGAAAAGTGGAAGGAGGAAGTGAAAGGTAGAAGGGAAGGAGAAGGTCAAGAAAAAGGAAAAAGGAGAGGGTGAGGAGAGGGAGGAAGGGGTATGTGAAAAAAAAGGAGAAGCAAGAAAATGGAAGTGTGTTAATTTGAAATAAATTTTTGGAACTTTTCTGCTGAATTTCCTCTTCCAACCTCAAAATTTAATATATATTTTTTTAATTTTTAATTTTCTTTTTTTAACAACTTACATATCTTGTACTTACCTTGCATTGATTTCTGGGAATGCACAACAAAATTTATGCAATAGAGGACAAATGCAGTAGAATCATTCATAAAGGAAGTCACAGCAGCCATTAACTGATGGAGTTCTCCTTTCTAATGCTGTCAGCCTTAGTCCTCCAGAGGCTGTGATGCTGTTTTCCTTCCACAATGTGTGCTCTGTGCCGTGTTCCCCTCAGTATTTGCCAGCAGTCAGACTTTGTGAAGAATACTGCCTTCTGCACAGTGAAGTGTAAATTTCTTGAGTGTTAGACCGTCGATGTGTCCTTTTAAAATAATGTCACATAATGTATATATGAATAATAATTAGAAAATAAACCAGCCAGGAATGATGATATTCTATATTAAATCACAATGCAGTTCTTCCCAGGGTTGTTCTTGTCACTAGAGATTTAGCTGCAAATTTACACAGCAGTACTGCTGTATTTTCTGCTTTGTAAATCTTGCTAACTGGTAATGGGGATTGTCAACTCCTGAGCCCAACAAATGTATCTAAATAGATATACATCTGTTATATTTGAAAGTACTTACAGAGTGGGCATTCCACTCCCATTGAGACAAAAAAGTCACCAGTGAGGCATATGATTTTTCCTTCAAAACTCAGTATTTGGGCCAGAAGCAAGACAAAAGAAACAATTTTAAGGGAATATTTTAATCACAGATCTCCTTGCGATGACAACAGCAAGTCATCTGAGTAGGTCTGATTTATGAAGTCTAAATAGGTGGGATTCCTCTGGTCTGTACACATTAAAAAACCCCCAAACCCTGGAACTCGGCCTCTATCTGGAGGACATTAATAGGTGAAACACTGAAAAAAACCCATCAGTGAGCAGGTGCAAATTAGGTGAGCCTCAAGCAAGATACAGCTGAGATTCCTGCTGCTGTTTGATCTGTTTCTCTCCCTCTTGCACAGGATAAAAACAACAAGTTTTACATACCACAGCAAGTCACACTAGTTAATGATATTTATTGCCATATTTTTAAATGTTTCTATAAAAACTTGAAACATATATAAAGCCACCAAGACTTTCTGAAAAACAAAAAGATTAAGTTATTAAGTTTTCACTCCTTGTCTAAATGGTTTATGCAGAAGTTAAGAGCATCTGATTGTTGCTCAGCAACTTGGAAAATAATGCAATTAATTAGATACTTTGCACATGCTTAGAGAACTAAATTTAGGTAGCCATTATTAAAGACATTTGTTCACTCTCTTTCCAGTTTAGCATTCTACATTTATGGATGATAAACTACCAATGTCTGAGGGTCTTTCTTGTGGGTGTTTTTCAACCTTTGGTTCAAATAGGAAAACCTAGTTCAAAGCAGTGGTTTTATCTGCTTACTGAAGCCTGACAGAACCTCTCAAGAAAAATACTCATGTTTCTCTTTTGAAGGCATATTTATTTTTCTTTTTAATGGTGATGATATATAAATATCTCTGCTTAGAGTTTCAGCAGAACTTTGTAAACGCAGTGGTAGATGAAATGAAACAAACTATGAGAAGGGCTAAAAGGTGGTTACCTCTGGTTTTGTATTTCTTTCATCCCTGGATAATTCCTTGTATCCTTACAGCTACAGCACAGTTGTTCTAGTTTGATAGTCTCTCTGTTAATGACTGGAACTAAATATTTTATGTGAAGTTTATGAAATTATAATGTGTAGGCACTCTAGGATTCACCACCCATTTTAAAAATACCCTGCAATTCTCTTCATTTAATGGTAGACCTCTGTAATGATACATGACTCCTCTGAACTTTATTTGAAGTAATGCAAGCAAAGGCCAAATACTTTCTGAAAGTAATTCCCAATCCTACCATAATTTTTTTTTCTAGTTTGAAGATATCTCAGTCTATACTGAGATATATATATATATGTATACAGGTGAGGGAAGTCTGTCCAGGGAAAGAAATTTAATTTTTTTCAACTGAATGCTCGAGGCTTCCACAAAAATTCATAGTGGCTGCAGGGCTGGCAGGTAAACAAAGAAAAATGTTTCTTAACAAGGGCAAGAGATGCTTTCATGCAGTGTCAGTAATTCAGAATTGCTGTGGTAGTCTATTAAACTTATGTAAAGCTCCTACAGAAGGAGGAAAAGGAAATATTTACCAATCACAACCTAAATTAGGGTACAAAGTTAAAATACAAATAAACAGCAATATCTTTTTTACTGTGACCCTGGATATTGCTGCTTATCCCTAACAGAATTTCCAAAATGTATATTATATGTTAAATTTCACAGAATTTTCTTTGTTCTGTATCTCTTTTTGCATTGACATCCAAGTTTCTGTTATCTGGTATTGCTTTTTTTTTTTGCTTCAAACATGCTTCCTATCCCCCACTCCCCACCCTTTAATAAAGGTATCCATCTAGAGGTTTAGGGACTGTACAATGCTTGGAGACATGAATTTAAAACATTTTTTCCTAATACTTCCACTTGTTTTAAACAGACTGCATATAAGACTTCTTTTTAAATTTCTCACACACCAAAAAACCCCATGCTTAGTTTCAAGATACTGGGCCTTCCTGACAGCGAAGGACACTATTCCTGTTCCTGTTCTTAGAGCATTGGCAAGTTCATGGAATTGCAGTGTCTGGCAAACTGCATGTTCTATAGCCAATGCCCATTGACTAATAATTGTGTTTGTTTTTATTGGTGAGCAACTTTATTCCATTTTTGGAATAAGGATTGTGACACACTGCAAATTTTGGTTCTTCTGTTACATATTTTCACATTTGCAATATTTACAGTGCAATGCAGGAACAAAGTTTAAAGGTTTGTTGATGAGAAAGTTTTAAAATCACATCATCAGGAGAAATGATTTCTATGAAGAATCAGAAAATCAGAGTTATTTCTACCTGGAGTGGATGAGACTCTGCCACTTGCTCATGCAGTGCAGAATCATGTCACTGGATAGCAATTGTATAATATGTTTTAAAAATTAAATTAGGGTACAGCCAATGCCTATTCCAGTAATACAGAGCCAGGCAGTTTTACAATGCTCATGCCATAGTTCCCTCTGCATGAGGATCTGTGAAGTGGCTTAGGGGCATTCTTTAATAACCAAAAGGCACAGTCCCTTTTTCAGCAGGTGGTATTTGTGCTCTGAATTCATGGGTTGATCTTCCAGCAAATTCAGCTTGCAGATGCCAAAATCATATGAAATGCACAGTACAAAAGGATGATACAGTGCAAACTGATACAGATTAATTTCCCCTCCTTGTCTTTGCTTCAACATCCTTAACCCCTCTGAAGCAAAGAGCAAAGCCCCAGAACCTGAAGAAAAGTAACAAGAACAATGAAAATCTAGTTTGCTATATTCCCTCAGGCTTTTTGCTAGATGCCTTTCATCTGTCCTCCTTTCCAGAAGAAATCCATACTGCATCTTCTAGCACACTGGTCAAAAATGCAGTCTTGTTCATACCTGACCTGGATCAAAGTTCCATTGCTGATTGCTATATTAATAACGGTGAAGTCACAGCCTTGACCTCCTCCTGCTATGTGTGCCCTCTCTTTTCTCTACATTTAAATTCAAATATTGAAATTTCCTTACTGCTGTGGAAATATTTCCATGCAGGGCTCGCTGATAGGAAGCTGGCCTTAGGACGTCTGCCTGGCATTACTCTACAGTAAAAATTTAGAATAGTCATGCCCATGTGCACATAAACCTGTAGAATAAACGGGTCATATTCTGGGAAACCTGAACATCTTGAATTTGCAGTAAGAAATGTAGATGAAAATCTCACTAATTGTATCTCACTGTTAAAAAATGGTTCATTAGAATTCCCTTGCTTGGGTAGAACTTCTTTTGTCAAGATATGGTTTGATCCCAAAATTCTAGGATGGTATGAATTTTCAATTTTGAAGTCAACCTAATAAAGTAAACTATTGTGTTTCACATAGAGTTTTCTACCAAACAAGACTATATACACTTTTGGGAAGGTGGGTTTCAGGATAAAGGGAGCCTGAGTGTGGTCTGTCAATCTTTCATCATCAGAGTCAAATCAGGCATGTCCTGTCTAGTCAAAATGTTTACCCTCTTCATCTTGCTTCTTGCTTTCTATTGCCAGCAGGCAATATGTGTATAAACAGCAACTGAGTGCAAAAAGATTGACACAATGACCCTGCAAGGGTGGCTTTGCCGAGCTATGAAAGGATCACCAGGAGGTGAGAAATGTTTACCCAGGCCCAGAGAGCACTGCCAAGCTCCTCTGCTGCCAGTCTCATCTCCCTCCAAGCAGTTCATGTTTCCTGATGTTCTTATTGATGTTGAACAACAGTGAACACTAAAGGCTCTGTAACAGATTCAGCAGGACAGTGAAAACAAGAAACCCAAAGTGTTTGTGTTAGACCAAGTTGTGAGTGGAAACAGCAAATGGGCAGGTGGTGGTAGAAGGTGTGAAACCACAAGTAATTATGGCCAGAATTCATGTAGGCTGTCCTTTTTTAAAATATGTATGCATGAAAGAAGGCCGAAGCAGACCTAACAGCTCACCTGTTGGAGCCTGCTGGTCCCTCTGTGAGCTCACTCACTAATCCATACGCATGGCCAAAAAATTATAATGGATAATCATTTACTACCACATCAGTGAGCTGAATGCTTCAGTAAGAGATCTGATGCACACCAAAACTGGTGAAAAGGAACTTTTAGGTTCAATTAAGAGCTGATAGAATGAGAGATCTTCCTGGTAGTAGCAAGCATCAAAGAAACTCTGCTCAAAAGGATACAAAGTGCAAGAACTCCGTGGATTAAAAAAATCTGGAAGAAGCTCAAGACCACTTTAGAAGAATGTAATTTATTAATTTAATTTAGGAAACAATGAAAGCAAGAGATAGTAGAAGCTCTTAAATAAATAAAACATTTCAACCTGAGCTGAAGCATTTTGTTTTGCCTTCATGCACCTCCACATGCTTTGTAACTGCCATCAGCTTTTTGGAAACACAAGATCTCTCCTTTCCTCTTTCCTCCCAAAGCTCATTTGGGGGACCTCAAATGCGAACCAGCCCATTTCCCTCAGGTTCTCCTAGTACATCCCAGTCTGCAGCCCTCCAGCTCTCATGGTGGGTCTATCCCCTCCACATTCCCAGAATCCAGCAGGAGAGGTTCGTGTGTATCACCCACATCAGTTTTCCCCCTGTTACTGCAACAGGCAAACAATTAACTGAAGACCTTGCATAATACTTGATTTTTTTCTGATTTAAGACATAGAAGGTCAAGTGTGTCTAGTACCATAAAGGAACGGTTTTTTTCCTCCTAATAGCCATGCCAAGGAAAGGGAAAACCCTATCCTATCAGACTGTCATCGGTCATGAAAGAGCAAACACTTAAAGAGAGCACGTGCATTAATTAAAAGTAATTGGCTTTCCTTGTGTGCTTGCACTATTGCAGGGCAAATACAGGCACATCTTCCAGAGCTCTCAGCTGCACACCAGGACTGAGTCACCAGTCAAGGGGACAGACTTTCCCTGAGAATTTGACCATGTCCAGGCCCCATGGCACAATTTTTTTGCTGCAACATGCCATCTAACACTTATTTAAAAAAAAACTTAATTAATATACTAGGAAAGGGTCATTAGCTGTTACCTCCTGACTTTTTCCTTGTTCATTCTTTATTTACAGATCTGTGTTTCCAAGGGCTAAAGTGTCTTCTTCTCTATGAGAAAGTCTCTGTCTCTGAGTTTTGGAATTAAGATAGGTACAGTCAAAATATCATTAATTTTCCGTATTTTAATGTGTCTCAGTTTTGTGTTTCCAAGATTAGTGTTTAGGATTTAAGTTCCTTAAATTCACATATTTTTGAAGATATGTGCAAGCTAAGTTGATCTCAAATGCTGTTCTTAACATTAAAGAATTTTTAGTCTTTCTTTTTAATGTATTTAAAAGTTTATCAGTGTCTTGTTCAAAAAAGTTCCTTCGAATACAAGACTTTCTGAATCTCACTGGAGTGAGTGCTGGCTGAATTCTGACATCAGCACCGAACCCAAAAGTTGTGCTATTCTTTAGTTTGTATAAAGAAAATTCAGACTTAAAAATCTCCTCTATAAGCCTGAATGCAGATATCACGTGTTGCAGGTGCTACCTTTGCATTTGGAATGTTTCAGTATCTATTACCTTTGCATTCTGCTATTCCTTTGAGTATTGCACTTAATTGAAGGAGCTTGTTGCACAGACACAAATAAATGTGAGAATGCTCAGTGCATGTACATTTCTGTCCTGAACAGATGGAACAATGCTATACTCACGTTATACCATTGATATAAAACGGTTTAGCTGATGCACAAAGACTTTTATGCTTATGATATGCAAGGAATCTATTATTACACAGTAACTATAGTAAAGTGACACAACTGGGGAGTATTTTTTCTCCATATGGGAGCTGCCACACTATGTAGATTTTACAATGAGCTTAATTAGATGTCTGTAGAGGAGTGTTTGATTTTTATGTCAATTGAATATAATTTGCTGCAGCACAGGGAAAAAAAACCTCCAAACAAAAAACCCCACCCCCAAATCCCGGAATTATTCAACTTTGAAATTGTATGAGAAATCAGAGCAGGTGATTTAGGAAACAGCCATGAAGTATATGTCGAAGAAATGAAGGGAAGGTGCCAAGGCAATAAAGATGCTGACACATTTCTGGTTTTGAAGGAACTAGAGAGTTAAAGGGCAGCACTAAATGTCTCTTAACCCCTCTGTTCTTATGATATATCGTGGCATTAAACTTGAATGCAAACAGGGAAGAAAATCCAGCCACCCTTACTCAACTGGACAGCTTCTGTAAAGTCAAACTACTCAACAAGATAGAAGCTGTAGAGAAGAATCTCAGAGTTAGACTAATGATTCCAACAGAAAATGACTTCACCTTCACTTCAAAGGTTTGATGATTCATAATAAGGATCCCTACTTCCCACCCTCCCATTGCAGGAAAAGGTTGGTACCAGCTGCTCCAGGCAAGACAAAAGCTGAATTCAGTCACAGAGTCAGAGCATGAAGGTTCATAATTCAGAAAAATATGCAGTTTTTCAATTCAGACTCCCTCAAAGTAACACATATTATTCACAGTAAAACCAGCCAAAAGCGACACCCACAAATTTCTGTCTTTGTTTTCTTGTCTCACTTTCTGAAATACAAGTAATAAAATAATAAAGAAGTAAACTGACTACTGTGAAGAGATTTTGTAAAACAGTTATGCCAAAATAATACAATACACCAGATAAATATACATGCATATATAACTCAGAAGGCAATTTAAATATTTGAATGCTTCTTTTATACTGCTAACTACATATATATATATATATATATACACATACATATAATTTTTTTTTTTTGAATTGGGGGGGATTATGGAATCAAACAAAAAAATCCCAAATCCCCAATTAACGTTTTTTGCTTCCTGAGACTGCATGAGGCTTTTGCCATCTTGCACAGTTGTTCAGAAAAATAATATCCTGCCATTTTCAGGTGTTTATTTCTTAGCAAATAGCTTTGTAGAAATTAATTTATCAGTTTCTCCCCAGGGTCTGTTAAAAAAACCCCAAACAAACTAGGCTTTTATTACTTTAAATGGCAGTGCCCCTATTTAATTTTCTATTATAATGCGGAGTTTTATGCGTTCTTGCTTCAGCTGTAAGAAAAAAAGAGATGTCAGCTCTCAGTATATCATATCCCGAGTGTATCTTTCCATCTAATCTAGCAATACGTGTGCAGAATGGGAGTCTGGCTGTTTTCTGAGTTAGATGAACATTGTCCAACAACACTGTTGTGATTGCAGGTGCCTTTCTAGCAGCAGAGTCATATCATAAACACTGAAGCAATTTGGCTGAAGGTCAATGTGTGCGGGGCAGACTGCAGGTATGGGCAGCTGCATATCTGAAGTGAGACATCACAAAAATTGCATTTGGACTTCTGAAACCAATGTTGTGTTTTCCTACCTATGTCCTTTCAATCTAGCTGTTGAAAGGATGAGATACCTGTAAAATGAGTTCAGCTGGAGGAAACATTTGAGCTGTCTTTTGCAAACAGAATAAATATTCTAGGAATTTTTGATCCAGGCATTTCTATGTGAGCAGCCCCTAGCAGGTCCCTTGTTTACCTGTATTTGCAAATGACAGAGGGAAATTATAAGCAGAAGTGCTGGAAAAAGAGCACCAACTGTGAATGCAAGATTCTTTGCCAAGAGATGTGATAAAATTCTATTAGAAATGTAACTCCACTAATGAAAGTAATGAAGCTGCCTTTTATTATATTTTTATTATATTATATATAATTATATATTTTTATTATAAAGCTGAATCAGTTTCTTTTTCTTGCAGTGAATCTTGGAGTTCTGATCAGAACTTGCTGTAGTATCTAAAACCAGAAAAATAAGCCTGTGTTATGACTTTTCCTGTGCCCTTCTCTGTAGCTGTGTGCAGACATATAAACCCTGTATGTGGGCTCTCTGAGACCATGTTTCTGCTTACAGGATTGACAAACCTATCCCTTTACTGCAGAGATTGTTCCAACGGCTGACTGTTCTCATTGTGGGCTGGCTCACAGACTGAGCACCAACCACTTCTGAAGAAGCTGTCATCCCTCTTCAACAAAAATGTGTTTTCCTCTCCATATGACATAGAGGATAATAGAGTTAATATTACAGACATTTTTTTCAGGTGTCTTTCAGGCTTAGAGACAATCTTATGGTCATTTTTTGATGTTTGCCTGCAAATGGAAATTTTATCGGTATATTGAAATCATGGGACTCTGTTGATGTGTGCTACTGTGTGATAAACGGGCACTGTTTAGAATTGTTAGACTGTGCTTTGGTCACAAAGGCATTAGGACTTCAGGTGCAGGCTAAAAATACTATTGTGCAGACTATACAAAGTGTAAATACTGTAATATGCTGCCTTTAGATATTTGTCAAAATGTGGCTTTGTTCTGGAGATGTTTATAATGGACCAAGTGTTGTCTATGTTTCTGTAGCTAACATAAAGTGTGAAAAATAGTGTCCTCTCTCAGGGCAAGAAAAATGTGGTCATATGATTACCCCCAACTTCTTTATTTTGGAAATGAAAGGTGTTCCACTGGAGCTCAGGCCAGTGATAATGACAGGCTTTAACAAAAGACAGCTCAAAACTTTACAGTGTTGACTTTCCTAGACCGTCTAGACTAAAGAATAACTTCTTTAGTATCCTTATGATGCAGAAATTGTGCTATTTATCTTCCTTTGTCTAGAGGCAAGTATATTCTGAAATCCAATCTTGTTTTCCTCTGTCTAGACTTGTCAGTTGCCAGCTGGGTACATTTTTGTTTAGCCTTTCTTTCTGGGTTAAAAACACAACATTTAAAGTCATTTCACTCCATTATCCTGAATTTTCACTGCCCAGTTTGGGAAAGCAGTCTCATACTGGTTTTTTTAGTCAAGTTCAGCCAGATTTTAGGACTGATTTTAAAGTGTGGTCTGGAGGTGATTGTCTTCTGCTGATCCCACAGGGAGCTTAGGGCCATCTCTCTCTGAGTTTATGGAAGGTATTTTCCCAAGAAATGCTAGTTACTTGTTACTAGTTGCTATTGCAACACTCATCATAAAGAACTAAGCTAATAGCAAAGGAAACATACTTAGCTAAGACTTGGTATTTCAAGCTGTATAAGGATTTCAAAGTTAATACATCTCTTACTGAATACCACTTTAAAAATGTCACTTCTGGAAGCAAAGTAGCTGTTTTGGTTTTTGGCTGCTGCCCTGGGAAACTTAGGTTCATGTGTATGGTTCAAGGGTGCAGGGAGATGTGCTTGGGCTCAGGAATGGGAGTCTCTGTTGGAACATTTGAATATCTCCTTTGTCAGGCTGAAAAGGAGAATCAATAGAGAGCAGAAAATACAACAGAGAATTAAGTAGAAAATCCATTGTAAAACATCCCGTTGTCCCTGCTGTATTTAAGTGCAGTGGGGGAGCTGGGCTACAGCTTTTGCAGAAGATTGAGTGGTAACCTAACACTGCCTGCAATAGTTGATTAAAATAGTTGAACAAATACAACTATTGAAAAAGTTTTAGGCTAATCAAAGTACAAAATAAGGAAAGGAAATAAAATAAAAATTGTGGCCAAATAGCTGTAGAAAATTGTAAGTGCTGATTTGTCAAAAGTAGATGAATAATTCTTAATGAGAAAATATATCAGTGGAAATAATCTCTTTTTTATTTGTAATGACAAACTGACTT
Source organism: Cichladusa arquata (assembly GCA_026413545.1). Classification (NCBI taxonomy): domain Eukaryota; kingdom Metazoa; phylum Chordata; class Aves; order Passeriformes; family Muscicapidae; genus Cichladusa; species Cichladusa arquata. The sequence goes on from JAOTQP010001179.1 coordinate 42,547,070, forward strand.
CCAGGTTTATCAATCTTGTTCCTTCTGACGAGTGATTCAGAAAAAAATGAGCAGAAGCTGAGCTTGCAAGACATTTTTCCACCACTATTGCTTAGAAGTTGGGGCCTGATACTCCGACTGCATTGATATTTGTGATCAAATTTCCATTGGCTTCAGTGGTGCGAAATACTAGAACCTAAGCAGGCCACAGGGGCACCCTTTGGGGCATGGCTGGCCAGTTTTTTGTACCATCCATGTGGCCCAGGTGTGCTCATCAGAGTCACGCCAAGGTCCTGCTGGCTGAGCCCACCATCAGGCTTTGTGAGCCGGGTTTCAGGCACACACCACCATGTACAACAGGAGATAGTGCCAGTTACACAGCCCTGCTATTTAGCCCTTTTATTATCTGTCTCTGTTGTTACAAGAG
>JAOTQP010001179.1:42730362-42741776 GCA_026413545.1 Cichladusa arquata
CCAGTGACAGGACATGAGAAAACGGTATGAAAGTGTGTCAGGGGAAGTTTAAGTTGGATATTAGGAAAAAAATTCTTCACCCAGTGGTTGTAGAGGTACCACAACAGTTTCCCCAGGGATGTGGTCAAAAATTGAAGCATAGTAGAGTTCAAGAAGCATTCAGACAACATTTCCAGGTACCTGGTGTCAATATTGAGGTAGCTCTATGCAAGGACAGGAGTTGGACTTTAATGACTCTTTTAGGTACCTTCAAAGTCAGGATATTCCATTAATCCAATGATTTTGTAATACTTTAATATCATCATGCAAAACAAAAAGATGGAAAATTACTATCTTATTCCCACCAAAGCTTGGCATAACATGTTGTCTATTCTTCCCAGATCCTAAATTATTTTCTACTGAGCCTGTGTATATTGTGGTATAGATGTTTTGGTTGTAAAATAATATTCTGGGTCACACCTAATTGTGATTAAGCACTACAAACCAGAATAGAGAGAGAAGTGGGAGATAAATAGGAGATAACTGGCTGGCTATGAGGTTTGACATAGGTGCTGTTTCTGTTCCTGTTCCTGCCATGATGCCACAGTGGCTGGGGGCTTGGGGCAGCTGTGGGGTGGGCCAGACATGCTGCCATGGTCTTTTCAAATGCACCCTGTTCAGTGAGTAAATAAATCAGCGTTAATAGGAGGAAGCACACTTGAATATCTCAGTGACCTGAGGTATTCTGCTACTGAGTGATGTGTGCTTGCAGATTCTAACACTGATATCAGTCTGGGTGCTGGGAGTGGTAAAGTTTTGTATAAACACACCAGAAAGCCAGAGCCAAACTCTATATTTTGTTGTGTTAGTGTGCATTGTAGTTCAATTTGATAAGTTTGTTTTTTTCTGAAATCTTGGAGGTTTATTCTTAATCTTCCAGGGTAACAAAAAGCCAAAACAAGTCCTTTGGCTCTTTTCTAGGAGAGGGTTTTGTTTGTTTGTTAGATTTCTCTATTTCCTTCTTGCTTTGTTCCTTTGTTCCTCTCCTTTGAGAAATAAACTTAATGGCATCTTCCTCTATACATTCACCACACACTTGCGCAGTGTGGTAGGAAAAAATTCTTGTAAGGAAACTATTGCAAAATGGTTGCTGCAATATTTCTCAAACGTGGAAGATGTTCCCTGCTTACCTACCCACAAAGAGTACTCTTCATTTCAGTGGTACAGCTCTGAGATTATTGATTTTATTTTTTAAAATTTCTTTTAGGCTTAAGCTGGTGCTGGTTTTGAGACAATGCTCTTGAAATCTGAGAAGCCGTGACACATCTGATGCATTGCTACTAGAAGCATGAAAATCCTCAAGGGTTAAAATTTCATGGTCACGGTTTTCAAAGATCTGTCTAAAAGAAACCCAGGAGTTTTCTTGTAGAGACAGCTTTTCAAGATACATTGGTGAGTCAGTTGACCAGTTGGTTTTCTTGATTTGTGCCATGAAAACTAAGTGCCCGTTAGTGCTTATCTAAGGTTTGCAAATAGAACCAGCTCTCTTGTAAATCCATATCTCATTTTTCCCTGCAAAACAAAATTTGGTTGTAGTTATGAGTATTCTGAGCAAATTTCTTACTGGAATACTTCTCAGAAATACTCAGAAATACTAACTAATTTCTGTTAAAAGAAAAACAATTCAGAAGATATATAAATAGTCTATAAAAATCATTGAGAGGGTTGGCATATTGAATTACTGTCTTATTTAAATACTTCTTGATGCAGACAACTATAAAAGACATGCCTCTTTCTGTTAGCACCTGTTCCTGGTGGAAACAACAGTTACATTGATTTATTGCAATTTATTTTCTCCCTGGATTATGGTTTTGACACTGTGAGAAGATTAATTGGAATTAATGGCATTTGCACAGCTAATTAAAGTCACTCTTCCTTCAGTCAAATGAATTCCTTTTATCAGAGACATAACAAAGTCTTGCTTAGTTCTTGCAGTCTGCATGTAAATGTTCCTTGCTTGAATGAGCATCTCTGCAGTCATTAATGGTTGAATACAGACTCTATTAATGATACCTGGTAATTTCTTCAACACTTGAAAAGCACAAATAATATACCCATTTATTCTTACAGATAGTGCAACAAAATCAGAATTTTCAAAATTAAAATTAATAGATATATTCTTACTCTTGAGACAGATTCTGGAAATGAGCATAGTAGTATCAGAGAGTGTACTGTCAGTTTTTCATTGTCCTAACAGAAAAAAATGGTGCAGCTCAAGGAAGTTAATGCCTCTGTGTAACCCAATGGTGCAGTCTCTCTGCCTAGGCATAACACCAAGTAGCTTATTAACAAATTGGTATGTAGAAAGGTGTTTCATGGAAGAACACAAACAGGGTGGGAATCAGAATAAAACCAACACGCTGCTAATCTGTGTGTGTCCACTGAAAATGGAGGAGAGATACCTTTTACGGTGGAGTAAGGCTTTGGAGGAATATTTTTCTTAAACCAATCCCTAATGCTTGAGCTGCAATGGACTCTGTTGGCAAACATGCAGAGCATTTCTAACTGCAGTGGCTCTCTGAATTGATATTGAAGTCCAAACTTCAACTGGTACTGAAGTAAGGGACAACTTATTTTTTTCCATATAACAGTGGATTTATGTTCTACTTTGATTTTTGCTTTTCAATGACATGAATCCAAGGATGTATTGAAGATGTTGTCTGACTATGGATTTATTACAAAAAATCCGTTTGCTGAAGTTTTTAGTGTGAATCATCTTTTAATGTATATGGAATCTTAATTCATGCAATAAAAAAAGAGAATTTTTTTTGCAATTCAGAGATCACAGAACATTTTGAGTTGAAAGGGACCCAACAGAACAATCAAATCCAACCCTTAAGTGAATGGCCCATATAGAGGTTGAACCCACAAACTTGGTGTAATTAGCACCATGCTCTAACCGACTCAGCTAATCTCATCTCATAAGATAATACTTAATCATATGGCTGTGATTACAAGTTCTGTTTCCTAGACACAGATCTAATTTTCAGACTCAGAATATACTAATTATCTTTGCTTTTATACTAGACATATGCTGAAAAAATGTGATGAAAAACATAATAAAAAAATTCAAATTAATCTCTCTGTGCAAAAGGTATGACTATTATTATTCACATAGTCTCTTGTGAATGTTGAAGTAAAAGTTCTTGAACACTGACATGAACAAAATGATATGAATACTGGCACTGGTAATTGCACTATGAATTATGATTTTGGAAGATGTTAACTCTTGGGTTTTAAGCAGTAGAACAAACTGCTATTTGTGTCTTGTATCCATTGTATGATGGACCAGCCAGTGAGTTACAACTAGAAAATTATGGAGAATGAGGAGAAAAAGGGGAAGAGGACAAGAAATTCTAAACCTCATAGAAATATTTTGTTAAACCTGAATGAGAAGGAAAAAACTCTATTAAATTTATCGCTGAATCTCAGCTGCAAAAGCAGACTGTTAGATTATTGAATATGTTTCTTTGCTTCAAATAAGCCTTCCATAATCACTTTAAAACAATTTTTTAGGGATAAGTTGTAGTATTTGTATTTTCTGGTTGTTGAGTCAGTGAAGTAGAACATAAAATTCTGGTTCTGTACAGACATGCAGAAGAAAGGCTGTTTTACAGTGAGAGTACAGAGTAGTACATTTTGTCTGCAGAGACACAAGACCTATTCAAGAGGTATCCCAATTTTCAAGGTAATAATTTCTACTTTAGAGTACACTGGTCTCTGCATTGAGGCTGCTATGTGTGAATGAAGCTTTTTTATCATGTTGCAAGGACTGCAGCATGAATTGTTAGTCAGTTTTAGATGTGAAAATTTAAATAATACAGTGGGTGCAAAAAGTTTCTTTTTCTCACATCCCTACAAAATTATCTTGATTCTTTGATACAACTTGAGGTTGTTCAGCCTGAAGAAAAGATGGCTCTGGAGAGACTGCATAGCAGCCTTCCAGTACTCAAAGGGGGCTTGCAGGAAAGCTGTAGAGGGACTCTTTTCAAGGATGTGCAATGACAGGACAAGGAGGAATGGCTTTCAACTGGAATAGAGCAGTTTTATATTAGATATTGTGAAGAAATTCTTTTCTGTGAGAGTGGTGTAGCACTGGCCAGGCTGCCCAAAGAAGTGATGGATGTCCAATTCCTGCAAGTGTTCAAGGATAGGTTGGGTGAAGTTTTGAACTACCTCAGGTGTCTCTACCCGTGGCAGGGGGGTGGAACTAGGTGATTTTAAGATCCCGTCTAAACCAAACCATTCTTCTATTCTTCTACAATTCTATGAATTTACATATTCAAAGAAAAATTGCAAGAAAGGCTGAACCCAAAGTCTCCATGTCTGAGAAAAGCCAGTCTTTTAATCCTCACCCGATACTAAACAAACCAAATAAAACAGTAGGCTAAGAAAGCCTGTGTTCTGTTTCTGAACAAGGATATTCTGAGCAAGGAAGGACTCTTGAAACTCTTCTTCCAATACTTACCTATATAATGCTGGATTCAGTTCACTCTCAATTAGGATTGCAAATACATTTTGCTGTGCTATTTCTTCCCAAATCTGCAAGTTGGCACTTGTATATTTAGTCTGTTCAGGAAATCTATTAGTATATTTAGTCTGTCAGGGAATCACTGTATCCATAAAATATGGAAAAAAATTATACACTTTTTTTTCTTGTTTAGACATTTTGATGCTGAAGTGTTTTCAAAGTTATAATTTAAAAGCCAAGTTCTGAGCCATGTGAAATACAGACTTCCATTACAGAGGTAGTTTGGTAAGCTAATATGCTTTCAGAGGAATGACTTATTGAAAACTTCAAACAACAATTTGGTAGTTCTGTGCCAAGAAAGTATTTCTCATTCTTCAATACACTGCTGAAAACCTTCTAAACTGATACATAAGAAATGGCAAATATCTTTCAGATGCCATCGTCTTAACTCAGAAAATCCCTATAGTTTTTTATACAGTCCTTTGAAAATGTCACTTTTGAGTTATCTGAATTCGTAGTGAAAAGAGAAGTTTCTCAACCATAACACTATTTCAGCTGCATTTTGTCATGATTTAACCTCAGCTGACAACTAAGACTCACATAGCCGCTTGCTCATTTTCCCCTTGTGGCATAGGGGAAAGAATTGGTAAGGTAAAAGTGAAAAGACTAGTAGGTTAGAGATAAAAACAGTTTAATATTTGAAATAAAATAAATTAAAAATAAGGTTAATAAATTTTAGTGGAAAGGAAATTAACAAAGAGAGGAAATAAGACCCAAGAAATATGAGAGATGCAATGGAATAGTATGACTCACCACCAACCAACAGATGCTCAGCCCAGACCTTCAGCTACAGCACCCCTTCAACTTCGCCCCTCATTTCTTCTGCTGAGTGTGATGCCATAAAGTATTGGGATATAAATATTATGAGAGACAGGGCAACTGAGAGACGACATAAAAGATGGCCTATTCCTTTATTATTATCAGTCTCATAGAAGGGTGAGACATTAAAGTTGTTAGATCCAACACCATAACATCAAAAGGCACTTAATTCTTAGTTTCAATGCCTTATGTTAGTTTTTTAGCCAGTCATTGTATCCATCTCTGTCTCTGAGCCTGTATGCACAAGACCCTGAGAGCTCTCTGTGCCTGCGTTTCCCTAATCAAGTTAGGATATTCCTTTGGTCAGCTGAAGTCAGCTGTCCTGTTTCCTGTGTCAGCTTCCTTCCTACCCCCAGTGCCTCCCCCCATACTCCTTGCTGGAAGAGAAGCAGAAAAAGCCTTTGCTGAACCCCTGCTCAGCAGTAATGAAAACTTCCCTCTGGCATCACCCCTGTTCAGCACAAATCCAAAACACAGACCCATACTGACCTCTATGAGGAAAATTTACCTCAGATGAAAAAGCAGGACACATTTTGATTAGCAAATTTTGCCTTTGCCTAGATTAGCCCAGTAGACTACATAGCTGTCTATTCTACTGTTGCCATTTAAAACTACTTTAGATTAGCAGCAGATTCAAGTCCTCAAAGAAATTGATAAGAAAACACAGAGCTTGATGCATTAGTCTTTTCCTGGCAGCACTTTAAGAAGTCATCTTTTTCTGCTGTTCAAATGCAAGACTTTAGGAATCTTTTCCTTTGATTTAAATACAATCAGGACTCTGAAATTCTAAACAGTTTGTGGAAGATTAAACATTTTGATTCAGATATCTAGGGCTAAATTCTCACTTTCTGTGAGGTTGCTGGAGCCAATGAATATTTCAGCAGTTTATAGATAAAAAATTCTTGCTAACCTATTTTTTTATTTGCCATACTGTCCAAATATTATTTAATTAGAGTTGAGTAAGTCCCTCCCTTTTCAACATGTTTTACTACTCCAATATGTTGGAGAGAGCTTTTAAATGTTGATTTAAAAAATCCCAGACGTTTAAATAGATTTTTTCCTCCTCTTAATGCATTGAAATTTTACACACAAATACATTAAATTGATATAATATTATATATGTAATATATTAAGATTTTTGTAACACAATATAGTATTCCATGTATTTTTTAATCATTAAAATGTAATATAATTTTGACAGATTGTGCTACGAAAATTATCCATTATTGAGAAATTAAGCTTACCATGAGTTTCAGAGTGGATGAGAGCTATTTTGTCACATTTTTTTTATATGAATGAATTCAAGTATCTTCACAGAGAAGTGCATTGGAATGCATCTCTTCCCTCATGCATTCCTCACTTTAAAGCAGCTCATCTGCTTATTAAAGAGCTTGGCTGTTGCATATTGTGTAGAACATTTCTGCCAACATTCTCTGCTGAGCACCTGCCTCCCCAGAAACTTCCTCTCTCTCTGGAAAAGTTAACAGACTGTATCTACACCTAGTTGCCTGCTGAACCAGGGTGGTGGAAGAAGTAAATTTGGCCTAACTAGCAAGAATGTTGCTATCTGAAAAGAAAATCTGGGAGAAACTTGGCTGGCCAACAGCTGGAGGGCACAATCAAGGTCTAAGTCCTGTACAGGTGACCCTAAAAATCAGGATACGACTTTAACTGTGTGAGCTAAAAAGTCATGCTGTTTCAGATGTAATCTGAGCCTAGTTTTGTAGATACAGTGCTCCTGCCTAGCACAAGTAGCAAAATCCAAGCCTCACAAAAATGGGAGGCTAAATTGTAAGTTAGCCTAAGAAAAGGAATGTCAGGAAAAATGAGCAACAAAATGGTGAAAAAATATGTTTGGATTGCTGTGGCATACGCAGTTAATCAGTACAGGAGAGGTCACTCCAGGAGCACTCTCTGAGTTGCTGAAAACTAAATTGCTTTATTTTTGTTTGCTCAGATTCTCATGGTTTTGAACTCCTAATTCTATCTACAGGAGTGCCTTATTAGACAAAAATTAGAAATGTTAGTGCAAGTGACAGTGAGTCATTCAAAAGAAAAAACACATTTCTTCCTCTTGTTTTGTAGAAACGAAAATATTAAGCTAAACAAAACCATGGTGAAACTCAGACATGGAAGCAATCCTGAGAGAAAGAGGTTGTTGCAAACTTGAATGTTCTGGAAAATTTATATTTGTAAGCTATGTTGTTAAAGTCTGCAGTATTTCAGTAATTGTCACATGGTTTGTTTATGAATACAGTAGAAGTCAACCACTTTGTCACAAAACCCGAACAGAAGGAAGCAGCTGTTGCCACTTTTTTTCCACTGCCAACTGTTTGATACAAAAAATAAAGACAGAAGTAATTGATACCAAAATTTACTGAGGCTGAGTGGGCTCCTACTTGAGGTGTGAAAGTATCCTGTGCTTCTACTTGTGCGTGGAGCACTTAGAATGTCAGAGTAGGAGTGTGCTAGTGTGCGAGAAATTGGCAGTGCCTCGGGAGATGTCTAGAAATCACAGGCTGTGGTGGTCACTGATGAATACCTGCACCTTGGAAAATAAATGCAGACAATATATCGAAAGCTACAAGGACCATTTTTTCCATTACCCATTCTGAATTTTTTATATCAAACAAAGCTTACAGATAGTGAATGAAGAGTAGGAGACATGTAGTTATTTCACAATTCTTGAAACCATGAGACCTAAACCATGAGACCTTGCATGTGCTAGTTGATGTCATCAGCAGTGAACCAGGTTGCTTTCAGAGTTAACAGAGGTTTCTGGAGAGTTTCTGGACAAGAAACTGTAAAAAATTCACATGCATCCCGAATAATTGTAAAAATAATGAACAAAGTAAAAATGATTCTTAAAATTATTATTTTTTTTTTAAGGGACTAAAATGCACTATGGTACCCTTTGGGACGTGGCTGTTCTTTCTGTGGGAAAAGATTAAATGGTGCTTAAGTTTACAGGAATGCTACTTACTCTAGAATGAATGCATTTTCCTAGTTTCTCCTTTGCTATACGAGGGGCTGCCAGCCTAGGAAGAAATCCTTTACAAGCTTCTGCAGTGCTGTTTTGCTTTTGGTAGGATCAAAATGCAGGACACGGTGACCTCTTTTACAGAGCTGTGATCAAGCTGTTGGCTTAAGAGATCAAATTACAGTGATATTCTTCATTATCTTAATGGTTTTCAGGTTCTTCTGGATTTCAAATAATTGATAATAACATCACTTTCAGTTCCAGTTTAATAGTATTTGCCTTTATGTTATTTGCCACTGGTGTTCAGAACCGTGTAAAACAAATAATTTGATCACATCAATTTTTTCTATTGCTTTCTGATTGGAAATAAAGAATATTTACTTTCTGCTTGACTACTTTACTTTTCTTGATTACTTTGTCTTCATTTACATATATTTTTCAATCATGATTTCTTTTAATCTTTTTACTATTCCAGTGCTTATATTAAATTAAAATAGGATTCAGATGCATACATATCCTCTTTGGTTTCTGAAAATGTTCCAGGTAATAAACTAAGTGAATTTATATCATGTTTGCATTTACTTACTTGGGATTTTTCCCTCACCAAAACCAGCCTAAACCAAATTAGGAAATCAATGTAATTTCACAATGAATAATTCTGGCTTAATTTACTAATTAAAGCACATCTAGTGAAGAAAAGGAGCTACATCATGTGACCAGTTAAAACCATTCAAGTGTTACCATTTAATATTCTGATCAAGCAGCCCACAAATGTGTGATATACAAAGAATTTTCTTTGTAACTATTTGATGAATAGTTTTGAATTACTGATATCTTCAGAGATAACTGCAGTAAGAAAATGTAGACCAACCTGACCTAGAAAATTATTCCTTACAATTTATTTCTTCACCTCTAATTAAAAACAATAAAACCTGCTTCATGAATATTTAATCTCAACAAAAGTCATACCAGTTCCATTACTGTTCCTTGGAAAGGTTTACGTCAAGAAAGCATATGATCTCCTATTTCTCTCCTTTTTTTCCCCTTTAAATGCATGAATATTTTAGAGCAAATTAGGCTGTTCTTTTCCTGACAATAAATTTGGCCTATATGTTAATTTCTTTAGAAATGGCGGTGTTCCAGTATTACAGTTTTCATGTACAAAAAACATGAGTATAGATATTTTTACTCCTTATATGGAGGGGAAGAGAGAACAGATTTTCTAGAGGAAAGCCAGGAACACTGATCTGATGATGCCTTTACAAGTGTATTTCAGATGATGGCAAATAATAATCACAATTTATATATCATTACACCTTATAAATTGCTGAGCTAAAAGAATTGTGTATAATTGTGGGGATTGACTGACACAGACTCTGCTTATGCCAGCAAAGCAAAGCCAGTTTATTACACAGTTTGCCATTACATATAGGTCACTACATTTGTACAAAATTTTCCACTCAGACCCGTTAGAAACAATCTTCTGATTATTCTTCTTATGCTAGTAAAGTGCTTTTTGTAAAGTTCTTTTGCCAGCAAAGTCCTTGTTGCATCTCCCCTTGTCAGAGGATCAGAGTGACCAGACATGATGTCTTCACTTCTGTTCTTGCCTTGAGTTTATCTCTCCCTTGACTTTCACTGTACCAGGGCCAAAAGGTCTGTGGTGCTACCCAGTTCAGCTTCAGTAGCTGACTGATCTCTGACATATAATCGTGGTAATTCTCCAGAAAGAGAGAATTGTAGAATTATAGACTGATACGGGTTAGAAGAGCCCTTAAAAATAATCTCGTTTCATCCTGCCTGCCATGGGCAGAGATACTTTTTACTTGACCAGGTTGCTCTAAGTCCCAGCCAACTTGGCCTTGAACATTTCCAGGCATGGGGCATCCATAGCTTCTCTGGGCAACCTGTTCCAGTACCTCATCATCCTCATAGTGCAGAATTTTTTCCAGTATCTAAAAACCTAAACCTACTCTCTTTCAATTTAAAGCCATTGTCTCTTGCCCTGTTGCTGTCTGGCCATATAAAAAGTTGCTCCCCCTCCTTTTTGCAAACCTCATTTGGATACTGGAAGGCCACCATGAGGTCTCCTGGAGCCTTCTCCAGGCTGAACAGCACCAGCTCTCTCAGACTGTTTTCACAGAAGAAATGCTCCAGCCCTCTGAGCTCTTTGTGGCCTTCTCTGGACCTTTGTTAAGAGGTCCATATATTTCTTGTGTTGAGGATAACAAAAGAAAGTATAAACACCTTCATGTCGGCTTTTTGCTGATTTTGACACATTTATAGTATTTTGCAGCGCTTCCTGTATTGCTGACTTAACATAATGCGGTCTTTTCCTTGAAACCTTTTATTTCTGCCCCTTTTCCTGATGCAGAACTGAAAAAAATGATTGCAACATTAACGTCCAGACTGTTGTCTGTAGATGAACCTACTGCAAGGCTCGATTTAGCATAATGACTTGCAGACTAAGTGATACTCACTTGATTTTGGCTGCACTTTTTAGCAATTAAAAGAAATATCAGGCAGAATAAGAATAAGGATGCTTATAAAAAAGATCAGACAAAAAGATTGTAAAGTTTAGAAAGTAAAAATTTGAAGGTTTTCCACTATATACAGAAAGCCTCATTTGTTTTTCTTCCATTATGAGATGGATCAAAGTAAAAGGACTTCAAGCTCATTGCATGACACATTTGCTACATACCTTACTGCTCTCTACACCAGACAGCACCAGAACAGAAACTTCTTGAATGTTATGGTGCTGAACAAATTCCATTGATATTTACATTCAAATTTATTTGAAATTATTGTATCAAGAAGATAATCAGCGTGACTTTTTAGCAGTCACCAGGATCCTGGAATTAATACAAAAGATATTGTGCATGTTCTAGATGATGAAGAGATTGAGATCAGCCCTCTGGGAATAGCCTGGGGCATACTGGTGGGTAAAAAATTAGATGTGGTTTGGTCATGCACACTCACCCCAGAAAGTCAAATGTGTCCTGGGCTGCATCCAAAGCAGCGTGGGCAGCAGGGGAGGGAGGGGAT